>WPIO01000141.1:247500-675000 GCA_009760855.2 Cristatella mucedo
TCCCTCTCTCGGGTTCTTTCTCACTCTCTCATGAAATCTTGAAACTTGCCTGTTTAGTTCTTCCCAATACACGAATTAATCAGTATTAAGTAAAGATCTTGTTCTGCAGCTTTATTTTATGTAGCAGCAGAAGAGCCTAGCATCTCTCACCCACTAGAAATGAGTAATAGATTACTGCTTTCTGCTTGAACCTGCGACCTGAATCGTCAGTACCTTAGTCTTGGGTTAAGAAGTAATCTATTAATCAGATTTTTTCACATAGCAGGCAAGAAATTTAATTTTGAGAAATTTACTAGTGAAGAAGCTAAATACTACTGCTTCCTCAAAGCATTTAGCCCATCCTTGTGAATTGCTTTTAATATGTCACTATGCATGGTGAAGTTATGCATTGTGTCAATAAGCAATCAACGTGTCTTTTTTCCAGCATATCTAAAATGCATAGAAAAGAATTTAGTTTTCATAGGTCGACAAAGCCACAAAGACTAAGTGGGTATTAGGCTGGAGAGGTTTCTGTAGCACACTTGAAGCCTGTGCGGCTTTTGGTTCACACGAGGTAGCCAACCCACTTCATCTCACACAACAAAAAGAAAGTTAGAAGCATAGATGATAGTCTGCAGAACAGTCGAGGTATAGTGAGTAGCAGCAGAAGGAGCAGCTGTGGAGGCCATGAAAGGATGTGCCACAGTCGGCAGCGGGAGAGTAGTTTTCGTTCCACAGTTTAGGACCTGCAAAGCTAAAGCTTCTGTCACCAAGAGTCTTTTATGCAGAAAACAGGAACAGCCAATATGTTATCTGTATAGAGGGCACGAGAGCACGAGGAGGCTGAAACTGGTGTAGCAGTTCAGCTAGACATGAAGGAGCCAAGCCTTATTGGTCAAGCTGACCTTATTGGTCAATCAGCTCAAACCTTTTTATTTGTATCTCTTGATCAACCAGGAGCCATCGAAGCTCCTTTAGTAAAGGGGACACGTGGCTGAACCTCTGGGATTTGTTCACTAGCCTTGCAGCCATCGTCATCATGCTACCACTAACCATTTCATCGTACTTCCAATTTTCAGCAATTGTAAACGCCTAGAAAGACATTGATTTCTCTGAGGGCGCTTTATTAACTGTATTATTATTGATACTCTTTATTTGCTCCAGAGCGTTCCTGATTTGTTCCTGAGCACTACAATTATAGTTTCAGATGTTACCTTCTCATGATTCTCGCCGGGGATTATGGGCAACCTAAAACCGGTGATTGGCTTTGCATTTAAATGACTTAAGTTGTATATTTTTTGTTGCTATCTGGAGGCCTCAAGATGCCTAATTTCGCTCGGATAGTCAACTCAAATGGCTTGAAAGATCTTTTTGTTTTTAATATTTCCTGCTAGCCTTATCTGCTCTGTCACATCACCATTCGTTTCATTGATCTGCACGAAAGTCAAGTGTGTTTAATCTGGTCGATTTGCTGCTAAGTGGATGTATTCCCCTGCTGGCCCCATTGTGCAGGATTCAGCAGCTCACACATGCTAACACTGCTGCCTTTTTACCGAAGTCTTTGTGAAGAGGACCTGGAAGGTGCCTAGAAAGAGATAAGTTGTCAGAGGGTGGTATACCAATGTATTATTATTTTTATTACTACTACTAGTAGTAGTATGTACCGCAAATAACAAGTAAAATAAGTTATACAATGAAAGACCATGCATCTAAGTGTATGCCTTCGAAAAGTCTCAGCCGAAACTCAGCCACCGGGCTTGGCCTAACTGTTCAACTTTATCTGTTCCCCTGAGAGATGATCTCTGTAGCATATGCATGCATAATTAAACAAAGATGAACAAAAGCCTGGTCATTGCTATTTCGTTATTTAATGCACAAATGGCTGCTCGATGTTAACTATCAGAGTGATTGTTGTAGCTACATATGCATGTTATTAATTAAATTATCTCCCCTTATATTTTTGACGAGATACTTATCATAGCTATGCCGTCGTTTCAGTACTATAAACATACAAAGGGCCCACCGTAAGCATGACACTGTGACCTGAGTTTTTCGGATAACTACATTTAAGATAAGGTGTGTGTGCGCATGTGTGCGCACACGTGTGTGCGTAATATAGCACCCTAAGAGAACTTAATCTCTAGTCAAGCGGTGGTTGCTTTTCATGATGTCGGTTCTGAGGTCATGGGTTCGAATCCTGCGGTGTGGTGATCCTTTATTGCTGCTGCAAGCGTAAACGTTCATCTCTCTGCTCGAGATGTAAAAGAGGCTGTTGAATCAGGTAGTATTTATTTATTTCACATATGCCTCAGAGCTCGAGCACACGACCTCGGCCATCAAATACATTTACCTTTGTCGGACCAGCGCCTTAACCACTTGGCGGGCCAGACCAGCAGGTTGATGGTGTCGTGTTAAGAAACAGCAGAGCTCGACCCCATTCTCTTCCCTGTGCCGGAACAATTTTCCAAGCTCATCCGTGAGAGAAATTTATGAGCAAAGTGAGAACTCACATCTGCAAACAATAGTATAGCGAGGATGTTCAAGTAAGATGTTGCTGCCGTTAGAATTGAGTGGAAACTGTGGATGCCTCATAATTCTTTTAATTTCAGGTGTATGAGCAATCTAGGGACAAGTTCTTGCACTAGTGAGCTAGGGGTGCCTAGCATGGCTTGCTATCTATCCTATTGCTACAAGTTCCCAATCAGTCGGTCTATAAGACATGTACTGGGGAAATTTTCTACCTGCATAAATCGTTCGACGAGGAACTTTTTTACATCATCGAAGAAAGGTCCTTAACTGCCGAGGTGCCCAACTCTTCTTAGAGATTGGGGATGGGCTACCCAGATCTGCTTAGCCGGCTATTGTGTCAGCTATTGTGTCCCCAGGTCAAATGTTATAACAGCCTGAGCGACGTAGGACCGTGTTTTAATAGTCACCTTGTGGTGCCGGAGAATGTAAATTAACGTGAAGCTACATCTTTGTTAGCCACCAGTGCCGATTGGGGTTTTCAAATCTATGATTAGCCAATGCTAACCGTGTATGCACTTATGGGCAACTTACCCTCAACTCATCAACACCAGTATAGTGGTATAATATTTGCCATCTCATTAATTCCCGGCTGATAGCTTTTACAATAAATAAACCCTTATATTTCCAAATGGTCTGTGTTTTCTGACGTCAACTGCCTTTACAGCATATGTAAAGTACCTAGAGCAAGATTTAGTTCTCTGAGCGTGCTATGCAAACTATTATTATTTATTATTAACTAATCAGCTCAGTAGTCATGCTGCAGCAGATCTTTGTCGAGTCATACCACGCGGGCAGTGGCAAAGAAAGCAAGGCATTAGGGTTCCCTTGCTATAAGCCTGGTGTTTTACGTGAAGCGATGCCTGACGGGGGGGGGGGGTGCTGTCCCATCCCATGCCGCAGCAGGTCTTTCGTCGTGAATTAGGTAGTCCGGTCCTTTTTGCAGCCTTTCTGATTGACCTGCAAGCTTATGTTGCTTGGCCGCAGCTTCATCTACTATTGCTTTATCGTGGCAGTGCATGGACAGAGTGGATGTGGAGCAGAAAATGAGTATCCGCTTCCTACACTGATCAGGCCTCTCTAAATTGCAACCCATCCAGCCTCCAGATGACGCACCAGACCTGATCTACTTCTCACCCAGCGCCCATCAGCGAACGTCAAGATTGGCTGCATGCTACTCAATCTCAATCTGCTACGGGTCACTTTGACATGACAGCCAAGATATGTTTAGGAGCCAGTGTCTCTCCTGTGCTGAGCTGCAGCATCTATCAGTGGTATTTGACTGAGTGCGTGAGAATCAGAAATGAGGACAATAGTATCCTTACCTACATCATTCTTGCAGTGCCATAGTGCAGTTGTTTCTGTATAATCATTATACATTGATTTAACCTTATCAGCGACATAATCTAAATAAATTATCATTATTTATGTACTTTTTTTTCGTTTCGCCTCAGCCATTCACCTTGCAAAAATGCAGATGGCTACAAGATGCTGGTGTCTTCTTGTGTGCTCTTGCTTGCTTATCTAAATAAGTTACCACCACTATTCACGCTATCATTATTATTATTAGCATTGCTCAAAGCATGCTGATGAATACGTGTGCTGGTATGTGAATGGGGTCCCATCCCAGTAACAGAGCATGGGATGCAGCTTCAAGCTTTCATTGGTACCGTGAATAAATGAGCACGGTGGCCACAATGACTGCAGTTCAGGCGTAGCCTCTTTGACATAACCATGCTAACCGCAAATAACGCCTCATTTCTGTTTTGCATTACAAATAGATATTTGGTGGGACTGGGTTTAATTGATTACTACTATTTGATCTGCTACTGCATGGAAACAAAGGCAACGCGATCAGCTAGCAATTTTAGCCAAGGTTAAAGTTCAGATGGTGGGAGAGAGTGAGAGCGCCAGAACTAATAGATTGCCAGGAAACTAGATATTTCTTTGTGCACATGCTGATTATGCATACTCGGTCATGCCTCCTCAGTAACGTTGCTAATAGGCTAAGCATCGTACCACTGCCTGTTCTGACTCAAATTGTTTAGCGACACCTCGTACGAACCTCTAATCATGGGGAGGCCTTGCCTTGCTCGTATGCTCCCAAGAGCCTGGAACTCACTCCTGACTGACGTCACGACATCCCCTGTCATGACATATAAAAAGAAGCTTAAAACACCCAATTATTACAGCATTTAGTAGATCCTTGTGATTCATCTTTTGTGTTGTTATGCATGCTGACACTGCCTGCTGTTGCTAACCATATCTATAAGTCGACCCTGTGCGCATCAAATCTAACAATGTTATTTTTGACGACATTGCGAATGTTACCACTAATAATTTGATATTGCTTTCGTTACAGCATCCGTCGAGTTCCTAGAAAGAGATACAGTTCTATGAGAGTGCTGTACAAATTTATTATTATTATTATTATATGCTCTCTTGGACCCCACCCACTTAGTTGAAAATCGTGACAAACGTCTTGCATATATTTGGCCGATATAGGTGCTAACGCAAAACAAACAATGGGCACAGCATCGCGCTAGCAAACAATGTTTTATGTACAGGATGGATCGGCGGTTCACAAGAGAAAGAGAAGTAACATACAATGGATGCTAGCCATATCAGATAACTGGCAGCAGTCGAGTGTTCACAAGTTTCCATCGTTCGCATGAACTATATGTATAAAGACATCATCTAAAATGCTATTTTTGGGTAGCACTTCTGTTAGCACGGAGCACGTCGCCTGGACTGGGATAGGGCCTCTGCTGGAACAGAGGACCATTGGCAGTCACGTCGACACCGGTCTTTGCCGATGAGCCACCTGTCTCCATGCCATCACTCCAGGAGCCCCGGGGCACTTCCGAGTATGCTGCCGGGTCCATGGGATCGAGCATATCCTCAGCGGCGGCAGAGCGACCGAATCGTGCTCGCTTCTCTGGAAGGCGACCCTTCCTGTTCTGCTCTGCCTGGGCAGAAGCTGCCCCAGCAGTCTTGCCATCTGTATCCTTAGCTTTTCTTTTGTCGGCAGGTCCTGAACAACCAGCAATGCCAGATCAGACATGCGTGCGCACAAACGCACACACTCACAAGCCGTGCATAATGCAAATACGAGCACACACACAGCAATACTATAAAGGTCACAAGCGAGTGTTTGTGTAAGCCATAGGTGTATTCACCAGAACAGTAGCTCATGAATTTTTAAACTGACCTACTATACTTTGACAATCACAAAGCAACCGAGCCAGCAGGTCGAGTAAAAACAGCAATCACCAAGATTTCAGATGCGACAGAGTGAGCTGATAGCTTTTGCATTTGAAAAACCCAGAGCCAGTCACAGTGACCCTACTGCAAAGTGGAGAATGCAAAACTTAATTGATATAGCGCTTTAATAATACAGTAATATAATATAACTCATTTGTATAGCACCCCAAGAGAACTTGATCACTATTCAGGGACTTTGCATGTGCCTCGGTGCTCGACCCCACGACCTCAGCCAGACCGCAGTCGCGGCAAGCACCTTAACCGATGAACCAAACCAACTCGGCATTAAGGCTCTAAAGTAAATTGAAGGTTAGTTGATTTAACAGCCTCTTTTAATAATAATAATAATACATTTGATAAAGTGCCCTCAGATAACTCAATCTCCTTCTAGGTGCTTTACATTCACTGCAAAGGAAGCACGATCGAATGGTTGGCGGTAGCATGCTCAATAAACAACCAGAATAACATGGTTAGGCGAGCCTTAACGGATATCAACACCACTGGTAGTGGGCGATATAGCATTGCCTATTGCAGAACTTGAACCCACGGTCAGGGCTGTCAAATGCAAGTGCCCTACCTCATGAGCTAAGACCCGGTTGACAAAAGTATTTGCTAACTTGTTCACATACGTCCCTAGGACTAAACACATGCCACATAGCGATGCAGCCGTTTTCCAGCCACTTGTTTCATGCAGCTGCAGGCTAGTGATAATGGGTGGCTGTCAGTGATAAAGGTCCCTCTCTTTACAGCTGCACCTACATTTACAAAAGTTCAGAGATGAATCACCTGCAAACTCCTCTCACCGAGTTCAAACTAGCTTCAAGCAAGCCTCGTCTACATTCTCCGAACCGTTCGATGTCGTAACGAAAGTCTTTATCAACCAATGAACGCATATGCCCCCAACCTGGCCACGGGCAAGATTTAAGACCTAGAGATCCTAAAGTTTCACGTGGAGCTGTAATACAAGCATGCAAACCGTTTTTCACAGAAGCAATCAAAGTAGCACGATTTTTGGGAATGAAGTTCGTCAGAACTGTTATGGTTGCCAATACAGCTCAGCCGGTTGTAGGACATTCACTTTGTGCACCACATCGAAGGGGGAACAAGAGATGATTTCATGCCTCATCTCAGACATACGATTAAGGCAATATCTAAGCACCCAGCTAACATGCAATTCATTTTGTAAACTGAATAAGCCAGAAATACCCAACATCTATAGGGCAAGATCAACCCATAATCAGTAGGGAAATATGAAAGCCTACTGAGGGTCCAAAACAATAGCATACTAACACATTCTACCTCCGGACACATAATACCTCCGGACTTATACTACCTCCGGACACATCCTACCTCCGGACACATACAGGTGACCTTAGTTTATCGCGGTTAATCCGTTCCTGACTCTACCGCGATAGGTGAATTTCCACGGAGTAGGAATTATTATTTATAAATCGAATATTTTCGTAGAGCATAAAAGACCTGTTAATGACCCTCTAAACACGGTTGTTAACATTCTTAAACCCCTCTGGACATGAAATACCACACATTAGTCACCATTACACACGTATTACCAAATATATTAGACAAAACAAGAGAAAATAAGACATATTAGATGTTAAAAACCGTATTGTTATTATTGTACATTTAATTGCACACACAGTTCCTACGCAAGCTATGAAAATAGTGCGTTTGGTAATGAAGTGATTAAGATGAAGAGATTACAGCACAGCAAAGAAGAGCAAGGTTACTGCTACTCTGAAGGCTCGACTTCAGTAAGAGTCTTCAGGTGGGGCACTATCTTCAACAAGTGCGCCATCGACTTCTTCCGAGTTCCATATGTACAATAATTTCAGTTTTAATTGTAATATCGGGGTGTGTATAACTGACTCGGACGAATGAGCAGGCTGTATCATTTTTACTATTTCGATCAACTTTTTAATGAATATACACGTATTTAAAAAACCGCGATAGAGTGAAGCTGCAAAAAAGTCGAAGCACGAAGTAGCGAGGGACGACTGTACTACCTCCGGACACACACTATCTCCAGACACACCACATCTCCGGACACGTTACATCCGGACACATCCCAGACACACCACATCTCTGGACACATGTTACCTCAGGACACATGTTACCTCCGGACACGTGTTACCTCAGGACACGTGTTACCTCCGGACACGTGCTACCTCCGGACACATGCTACCTCCGTACACGTGCTACCTCCGGACACGTGCTACCTCCGGACACGTGCTACCTCCGGGCACATACTACCTCCGGTCGCGAGTGAACTGACAATAGACGTTTAATTAAAGCAGCCGACGACGCGAATTAAAAGTGCAGAAATTAACACGCCGGACGTCTCAGTGCACCCACCTCGGTCGGTAGACAGACCCGGGATCCAAACAAATAGAGCTTATTGGAAAGCATGCCTCAGTTATGCTAATTTAGATCCCAAATCCCACGACTAACGCGAACAAGCAAAATGATGATGACGATAACAACAATAATAGGTCTGTAACTGAAATTTAGCGATCAACAAAAAATAATACAATCACGTTGCCCAACTAGGTGCAGTATGTAAAGTGACATGTGAATTTAGGGAGACGTTTATGGTTAAAAGCAATTTCGAAAGTAAAAGCTAACTTCTGTGACGGGCATGTAGCTGCTCATGCATGCAGGCAGCAAACACCAGGGCAGAAAGACCAGATTATGGTAACGTATCCACGACAATTGAGCCGGGAGGACAGAGCCAACCTAAGTGGCACAAAACAGCAGCCTCGCGCGCAGGCGACGCGCAGCACCGACCGGGTTTTCCAGCTGCTCCACCTTTCATCATCGACTGCAGCTTTTCTGCGGACAGCGTAACTTTCGCACGAGGATGTTGGGGTGGCAGCCACGACACCTAACGATACGAGCAGCAGGCATAGGTGCGAGGATGGTTAACGCGCGTTCGACACACAAAACAGGCTGGTGCGTTTTCGCCGCTAACTCACTCACCATGTCAGTTTGTAAATTCCAATAGTAGCACCGGCCAGTATCCGGGTCTCCAACTTCCAGCCAGCCATCCGGTAGAGGGTACTTCCGCACGAGACGCTGGCGTCGTTTCTCCAAGGACGCAAGCGGCTCGAACTTCTTCACTCCCCACTTCTTGGCGCAGTACTCGATGCACTCATGATAAGGGTTGACCTTATTCGGACAGTTGATAATTTCGTACACGACAACTTGCGAATCGGGGTGCTTCTTCACGACTTCGGTGCGATCGTAGTCCTCGGCGAAGACTTCTTCTACCTGACATCGTATTCGAGCTGTTGCTACTGTCGCACTAGCGCGCACAGCGCTCTCGCTGCGCCAAGGATAAGCAGAAGCGAATGTCACGTGCGGCAGCTGCACCTACCTCCGCCTTCTTGTTAACGGCTACTAGGCCGCGCTTTTGAAGGCGCGCAAGAAGAGCCGGAGGGAGCGGCATAACAACGCATAGACCGAGGCAAATTTACTATGTCAAGGCCGCCCCGTGGTGTGAAGGTGCAGTATCTGTATCCGTGGTTTGCTGCCTACGTTATTAGGTTCGGCCAATACCTTAAGCAGTAAAATACAGAAAATACTCAATATAAAGACCAAATAAAACTAATATATTAAATTTTGAGTTGTATGCTCGTCCGTGCTTCGAGTACATACAGTTTTAAGTGGACTGTGTGGGATAAAACGTCTACTGCGAGGGCACAACTGGTTGGGCGGGTATGCGCGTGAAGCCGGCGCTTGTGTGATGATTTCGCAGCTGGTTGAATTGTCTAAGCTTCTTGGATTCGAATTAGCGGTCTCATAGGCTGTCGGACGCAAGTGAACCGCTGATGCCGTTCAAGACCGGCGGTGTACTATTTACATGTTTCGTGTTGCCTCGTGGCCTTACGAAGTGCTCCGTTAAATGTCGATTGTGCGTCTGTAGCCTTTGCATTTTGCCAGCACAGCAGTCGCCAAGTTTTACCTTAAGCGTAGATACCGTGCGCCGCCAAGCTAAGAGACCTTTTCAGCTTGCTGAAATAAACTGTTGGGCTGCATTCTGTCTTTCAGTCGATTGACTCACCTGAAGGTGGGCTGTGGTGGAACTGAGATAGCCAGGGTTGTTCCAACCTTTCCGGTTATATTTACCTGTATCCACCCGCATCAGCGCTGCTTCACTCAAGAGTATTCTTTTGGGGCATCGTTGTTCTTTTTAACGACTCGTAGGCCGGCATTGTTCAGTGCTGAAGTTGGAGATGTTGTCGAGAGACGAGATAAAGCGCTATGGACGACAGATGATCGTTCAAGACATTGGTAGGCCCGGTAAGACCTGTGCTGCTATGTTTTTCATTATAGCCTACGCCAGATGCCCGTAAAAAGTGCTATAAATGACACGATGTATTATTAGTACTAGCGTTTACCCTTTTAATTATCAGCGATAATACCAACTTTGCTTTGGAAGGCAGGGTTGAGTGTCCCCTTAGGTAGCTGGTTAGCCCACTTTACCAGCGGGATATGCTGCAGTTCTGTCTCATTATCTCAAAATCTATCTGAAGGAAAAGGAGTACACTATTTGATACTGTTGGGTTGGACGAGAGTCACGGTATCTTTGAGCTCCGATACAGCCAAGCTGATTATCTTCCCCTGTTGGTTTTCTCGTTGTTCCGTGCGATATTCAAAAATATATATTCGCACCTTTTCTTTTTTCCAGATCGGTGTTATCGAAGTTTGGTGCTTTCACACTCATCGTAATTTCTCACTTTTAATCTTTGTTAATGAAATTTAATTTTGACGATACAATACAATTTAAGATAACAGTGCGCTGTGGTCTTTTATTTTGACGACTCAACTGATGCCACAAGTTCCAAATTTCCTGCTGTCATTTTCTGTCGGCCCATCTGAGTGATCCCACACATAACAAGGGACACACTTGATCAAATATTCTCTCACAATTGTATGCTATCATCCCTTATTACTGCCAAATTCTGCACTTCTGACCACATGGTGATCTCACTCAGTATATAGTGTGCGCCTTCCTCTGCACCCAGAATCATTTGTGAATCGCGAAACCCTGAGACCATTGACATCGATGCTGTCTGCACGAGATTATCTTCTTTGCCACTTCTACTAAATCTTCCTTTCAACCTGTCATAATTGGTAGAATGCTACAGCGCGACACTAGCCGGCATGCTTGACGAGTTTGGTTGGACTCCATAGGGTTTCTCTATCTCAATTCAGCGCAGTTCATCAATGTCTGTATTCAAGGAGGCCACGAGTCCTGAAATCCATCTCCGAGACAAAAGAAAACTACTAGTGCTGTAGACCCTATTCCCACACTCCTACTTCTGCAATCCATAGACCTACTGCTGGCATGCACGAATAAAATAATAAATATGTCCTTAGCCTCAGGTCCTGTCTGTTCACCTTTCACAAAGGCAGTTGTTAGACCATTAATTAAGAGAGCAACATTAGGCCCAAGAGAGCTTGACCAACTTTTGCTCAAGTCTCCCTTCTGCCGTTTCAGTCGAAGACATTGGAACCAAGTAAACTTATATATCGAAAATTCAGACCTAGCAAGTATGCCATAGTCTGATTTTCTAGCTAATCACTCAACTGAGACAGCATTGCTTTAATCTATAACTAGTTTCGTTTATAAGGACCTTTGTGGATTCCGGATGCCACGACACTTTATGTGCCCAGAGAGGTCCAGAAGAACTACAGGGCCGGCCATGCCCTGCTGGGGCAACTACATTATTTTTCATGTCAGCCGCTCATCTAAAGCCAAAACGATTGAAGCTGGAGCAGCAGATGCTGATGATACCACATCAAAGCCGGTCCAGGACTCTGTGACGTCACGTAATGCCTAGACATTCGTTACTCCCTGCTTGCAAACTTTCCTGCCTGAGCAATAAGATTCCTACAATTTATGATAATAATAATACATTTGGTATAGCACCCTCAGAGAATCAATCTCTTTCTTACATGGGCTGCAAATGATACACGATTGAATGATGAGACGTATCAGGCTTAGTAATATAATAATAATAATGTACTTGATAAAGCGCCCTCAGAGAACTTAATCTCTTTCTAGGCGCTTTACATTTGCTGCAAAGGGAAATGCATTGATAAACAACAAGAATAACATGGTTAGGGGTGACATGCACAGGGTCAGCATGCAAGTATGGTTAGTGGCAGCATGCGCATTGTCACCACTCATTAGCACGATTAGGACCAATATCGTGGACTCACTAAATGCTGTCATGAAGAGATGAGCCACTAATTTCTTTGTAAATGTGGTCAAGTCAGAGGATGTCGTGACACAAATCGGAAGTGGGTCATACTCTCATTCTTGCCACTGTTATTGCCAGGCACAATCTAGGCTTTCACATCTATGCAGATGACACTCAGTTGCACCCTTGCTTTGACCCCTGCATCGAATTCTCTCAGCTTCCTTGATACATTTATTGATGACATCTGCTCATGGATAAGAGCAAACTTTCTTATATTTAATCATGATAAAAACCAACTTACTAGTAATGGGCAAACCAAATGTTAACAAGCAAATGGTAAGTTTAAGCTCACAATTGTCTCTGCCAGCATATCTCATGTTGAATCGGAACTCAATCTAGGTGTCCTATTCCAAAGTGACCATTTATTAGACGATCACATCAGCTCCACAGTCGAGACTGCCTACCTTCTGCTTCATAACGTTGCTAAAATGTGGGCTTGTCTAGACAGGGATACCGTATCTAAATTGCTCCATGCATTTGTGACATCCGTCTCGACTTCTGCAACTCACTGCATGCTCGTCTACCGGCCTATGCAATTAGGTGCTTGCACCTGGTGCAAAACTCTGCAGCTAGGCTTGTCTGTCACTGGCGTGGTTTAAATCGTACTTGTCTGATCGTGTTCAATCCTTGTCGTGTGGGGGTCAGGTCTCACACACGAGAAGTGAAGAAACCTGTGGATTCCCTCAAGGGTCTGTACTCGGTCCCTTGCTGTTCTCCATTTATACACAACCTCTGGGAAAAATGATTAGGGTCCATGGAGTAGGATATCACTTTTATGCTGACGATACTCAGCTGTATTTGTCATTCAAACCGTCGGAATTCGCTGCAGCAACTGAGAAACTGAATGCTTGCCTTGCCGATATTCGATCCTGGATATCGGAAAGCTTCCTGAAATTAAATGACGATAAAACCGAACTGCTGCTCATAGGACACCCTAATCGTGTGGCTAGATTAAAAGGCTTTGCTGTTCTAATAGGTGATGCTATTGTGCGACCTTCACCACGTGCTTGAAATTTATGTGTCGTTTTCGATAGCTGCCTCAATTTTAAAAGCTTCATTCAGAAGACTGCTTCGACAGCTAGCCATCACGTCCGATCCCTATTCAAGATCAGGAGCTGTCTCCCATAGTTGCTTTAGAAAATTCAACTAGCTCCTTAGTTCTGTCTCGGCTTGATTATTGTAATTCCCTTTTGGCTGGGCTACCAAAGGAAGCACCTAGGCCACTGCAGTTGACTATGAATATGGCTGCAAGGCTAGTCTTCATGGCCCAGAGGTTTGAGAACGTGTCTTCTTTGCTTAAAGAGCTAGAATGCTTGCCGGTTGAGCAAAGGATACAGAGCAAAGTGCTTACGCTGACCCACACGGCCCGCCACGGCTTGGCTCCTTCATACCTAGCTGAACTGCTGCATCAGTTTCAGCCTGTTCGCGCCCCCAGGTCCTGTGTGGACAATAAATTAGCTGTCCCATTCCTCCGCTTAAAGACAGTTGGCGACAGAAGCTTTAGCTGTGCAGATCCTAGACTGTGGAACTCGCTTCCACAATTCTTACGCAACGATAACTACTCTCCTACTGCCGACTATGGCACATCTTTTTCAGCGGTTCTCAGCTGCTACTTCCATGCTACTCACTACCTCAACTGCTCTCCTGACTCTGCTATGCTTCCCACTTTCTCTTTGTTGTGTGAGACGAAGTCTGTTGGCTACCGAATGCGTACCGAAAGCCGCTTAGGCTGTGAGTGCACTATACAAAACTCTCCTGCATAACACTCACATGGTCTTTATGACTTTGTAGAGTTACAGACGAATATAGATTACATTATATTGCATGAGCAACAGAGACAACCCATGTAAAGTGCACTGAAAGACATTTAGTGTTCTTATGGTGCCACAGAAGTATTTTAATGTTGTCATTGCTATTAATATACTCCACCATAGATCCTAAGGGCATGTGTATGGGCCGAATAAAGGAGCTTCCTAATGTAATGTTATGTATCTCCGTCCATAACTCCACAAAGCCAGAAAGACTAAGCAAGTGTTACGTAGGAGAGTGGTATATAACCCTCTCAAAGCCAAACCGGCTTTTGGTACTCTTGGGTTAGCCAACAGACTTCATCTCACACAAGAAGAGAAAGTGAGAAGCATAGCAGAGTCAGGAGAACGGTCGTGGTAGTGAGTAGCATGAAAGTAGCAGCTCAGGATGGCTTGAAAGGATTTGCCACAGTCCGGCAGCAGGAGAGTACATGTAATTGCATATGAATTGTGGAAGTTAAGTTCCACAGTCTAGGACCTGCAGACCAAAAGCTTCTGTCGCCAGGGTCTTTAAGCAGAGGAATGAAACAGCTAATTTATTGTTCATACAGGACCAACTGCACGAGGAGGCTGAAACTAGTGCACCATTGCAGCATCCATCATGGAAGGAGCCGGCCACTAGGACCCATTGACCGGTTCAGGCAAGGTGACAGACAGTTCAAAGGTTTAGCAAATGAATTCTATGCTACACCCATGCTGCACTCATGCAGCATGCATTAGAGAGCTGCCTTGCACTAGAAAGCAGCCTTGGGCGACTTCAGGTGCCGTGCAGACCTTTACATGACTTCTTCATGACATCTTTGTTCTCATGAGCTGTCTTCGGATATGCTAGTCAAAACAGGACCTGCTTACCATAAGGTGGTAAGTCGCCATTAGTCACTACCTAGCAGCTGGCCTTCTGCTAGCGGCATGGCACGTCAGTTAGAACTTCCCTGCATCCTGTGCCCCCTATTAAGTGCTCGGCTATCAATAAATAAATAAATAAATACTGATTTAGCAGCCTCTTTTGTATGGCAGAAGGAGAGCTGTCACCACCTCATGCAGTGGCTACAAAGGATTGCCCACAGCAGGATTCAAGGCCATGCCCTTGGTCCCGAGGTCGTGAAAGCAACCCCCTTACCTTGTGTGCCATCACGGCTCACCAATCAACCATACGATCTGTAAGTTTGAAGAGTTTAAAGGTCTTATTAGCATTTATTGTGGTACTATCTCACTTACCGTGCCTCAGCATGTTGTGAAAAGTCGGCCATTATTAAGGATCCATCTGAATTCGTCATCGCAACTTCCGCCGG
Organism: Cristatella mucedo; assembly: GCA_009760855.2. Lineage (NCBI taxonomy): Eukaryota > Metazoa > Bryozoa > Phylactolaemata > Cristatellidae > Cristatella > Cristatella mucedo. The sequence goes on from WPIO01000141.1 coordinate 262,657, forward strand.
GTCGGCTTCATGCCATCTAACATAAAAGCCACTTTATCGGCGTCCTTTATTTATTGTACAGCCTCTTAAATTCTGCCTGCTAAATGTCCACTCCCTAAAAACCAAAGGGTTACTTATCTTGGATCAGGCTGTCTACATTTAAATTATGATAACGATTCTGATCTTAATGATACTGGTTGTGATGCAGCCTTTGAATTATTATCTTTTTGCAAATCGAAAAAGCCTCTAACGGACATTATTATTGGCTCCATGTTTTAGGGCAGGAGTCACTGGCAGGCGCCGCTGTGCTCATCGTAGGCTGTGGCGGACTGGGCTGTCCTGCTGCTCTGTACTTGGCCGGAGCAGGCGTTGGTGAGTAGGAGAAAGGGGGTGTGACGCCTGTGACGCTGTAGATACTGCCCACACCGCTCCCTCTGAGCTGATGCGCCACCTACTGCTGTGAAGGCGTGGCTCATGCAGGTGCATGCATGGTTGTATCCATGCCAGAATCAGTGCATTGGCTCCTTTGCTCTTAGTTCTGGTGTTACTCATCTGTCATTTGTGTGACCAGAGGAGATGCCTGAGATACCTATAACTAAACATTGAACTCTTGTCTCTATTCGTCTTTCTGATTTTGCTTTTGCTGTTGCTGCAAGTAGATGGGTGCTGTGATATAGTGTTCTCTGAGTATTACGATCACCTATGTTATGCACACTGGCGTTGTGCATGCTATCATTAACCAACTGATCGTGCTTCCTTTCCAGCATATGTAAAATGCTTAGGAAAGTGGTTTAGTTCATGTTGGGCACGAATAAAAAATATCTTGTTATTATTATTGTTTGACTTCACTGTAAATTTGCTGTCACTGTCGACTCCACGAAGGCAGTGACCTGCTGCTGTTACGTCTTTTGATAGGCACATTGGGTTTACTTGATTATGACTCGGTGGAGTTGCATAACCTTCATCGTCAGATCCTTCACAATGAGGGCAGTGTGAAGCAGCCGAAGTGCGAGTCGGCCGCTGCTGCCATCGCTCGGTAGGTGTCGTTATACTTCCGGCCGATACAGGTAAAAATCACCTATGAAAACCTCACTTTTGCTTTCGGAAGGTGGATATTAATGTCCACTGGCTTCAGTGGGCGAGTCTGCTGCCATACTGAAAGGCGCCCATGCAATTCTTTCTTAATGCAGCAAAATCTTTGTGTGAGAAAATTTAAAAAATATTTGCTGGTGGCCGAGTTTTACAAAAGTCGCGGTTTCGCTGCATTCTGGCATGAATGCGCGGTCTGGCACGCTGGTTTAGTGGTTTTTTGCCATTTTCTTGCCATCTTGTCAATCTTGCTACAGTTAGTATCCTACACTCTCCGATGGCCATTGTAGTTTGCACTTTCTCGTTTTCACTAATTTCAACTTCTGATCTTTTTCGATGACATGGAAATTTTAATAATACAGTGCAATTCGCCTCTGGAAATTATATTCCTGCAGCCACTCTTTATATTGGTCAGCACCTGCTAGCCAATCAGCAGTGACCTCTGTTTACTTGTCCTATCGACTCCATGTACTTGCATCCAATTACATTATGTTCACAAGTATATAGGTGTATGACATAAGTACGGCTAACTCTTAAGTTATATGCTCGGTTCTCTTACTATACACGTGTGCTCCTGTGTTTGGGTTGCAGTCTCTTATTTTGCCTTGTGTTTCACATGATTCGATCTTACGATTGATATTGTTCTATGTACGCTGCCCGCTGTCTCTGCAACTGGTCGCAGAGGCTCATTTGCTGTTGCAGATTGAACAGTCGCGTCCGATGTGTTATCCACCACGTGCAGATCTGCCATCTGAATGCAATGGAAATTATAAATCCGTATCTTTTTCGGGTTTCATTGTATTGCCTCCGGTGGTGTGTTATCCTAATGTCAGTCGAATCGGTAGTCGAACAGTTGTAGACCACAGACTCTTCTCAGCCTCTGTCAAGTGCAGCGAATTAACATCGTCGTTTCGGGAGGGGGTAGAGTGTATGTGCCTGCGAATGCACGTTTTCGTGTCATTGTATGCATGTAAATGTGGCCTTGCTGCTAAGTTTCAGGGACTTTGACTGTGGCCGACAAGGTTCTTGCAGGGATTTCTTGCTTTGCATTTGCTTCGTAAGGGAAAGTCGGGCACTCGTGGTGTTTGTACAGATCGCTGTTACTCCCTTGCAATTATTAGCTGCCTCACATCAGCTACTACCTTAACTCGACATCAGATATGACGTCGTGATTGATGCATCGGACAATGTGGCCACACGATACCTGCTTAATGATGCCTGTGTGATGTTGAGCAAGCCGCTCGTGTCTGGCAGTGCTCTGCAGTGGGAAGGGCAGGTGAGCAAGTGAACTGCTGCTGCTGCTGGTAGTGCTATGCATTTGCAAAGAGCAGTTGACAGGGTTGCTTTGCCATTTGATTTTGCTCCTGCAGCAATACTGTACATCAAGGAGGGGCCGATGCTGCAGCACTGCAGTAGTTTGTGTGTGGGGAAGGGGTACCGGTGCTGATACGGCTGAAGTGCTATGCAGTGGGGTTGGAGCTGGGCTCTTTATACGGACTGCTTGACTGGTCTGCCGGAGCAAAGCCAGTGTGCAGCAGTTGTCTCCCCACGCCCCAGACGTACTGCACCACAGCCGCGGCTGGTGCTCAGAGCTCGGTCTTTTTGCCGACGAAGCTTGAGTGTAGCCGACCTCCATCAACCTCTGTCCATTTCGGCACTCTGACAATGTCAGTGCTATGCAGTAGTCTGCAGGAGCATCAGCCGGACTAGCACTGCCTAGTTTGTGCTTCGATGAGCTCTGCTCTGTCGCCTGAGGCAGCCGCTGCGGTCCGGCAGCATAAGTTGGCCCCACCGCCGGCCTTGTCGGCAACATGCAGGCCTTCCCGTCGCTGCTTCGTGTCGCCCGTGTGAATCTTTTCTTTGGAACCGTAATCAAAGCCCTTTTTATGTTAGGTGTGCTGTGTCTGATCATACTTATGCGATCATAATTTGACATGTGCTCAAGTGCTTATATTTACCCACAGCCGAGCTAGCGTACCGACCCTCATGCTGCCATTAGGTAGACCACATTGGTCGCACATACTTGCCGTTCCCCGGGCATCCTACTATTGTTGCATGTAGCTGTTTGATTTGCTTGATCTAAATGCAGAATATCAGCCGATAGCTACGTTATAGACTGTAGATAGATCAAATACTGCAATGCTTGGCTTCCATAGCCGTGCTTGTAGTCTGTGAACTTGATTCACGCGAGTTTCTTACACTTCAAAACTTGCCTTCGTAACAGCTTACAGTGTACAATCATGAAGGCGGCCCCTGCTACCGCTGTTTGTATCCACAGCCACCGCCGCCGGCTGCAGTGTCCAAGTGCTCGGAGAGTGGTGTTATAGGTCCTGGTGAGTTACACTTGTTTACTTTCTTCATTTCATGTCTGCTCTTTATTCTTGCTACCTTCGTTGGCTATGCTCCAATTGGAGCAGTGATAGAGATGGTGTGAGTAAGTAGGGCTTGCAAAACAGGTGGCAATTGACGAATATGTGGCTGTAAGTTTTAAGCAATTGGCTTGAGGTGTAACAGTGTGTGTGTTTCAGAAGTTGATCTCAATGCGTGCACATCTGTGTGTGTGTGTGTGGGGGGGGCACTTGCATGAGCCTGTGTGATGGAGCCGACTGTTCTTGTGCATGTGCACCTCTGTGCCATGAGTATAATGTGTTCTCGTGTGCAATTGTTGTGCATTTGTTCTCGTGCGTGTGTATGCATGCAAGACTGTGGAGCTGATGTGGTCGTCCAATGAAAGGTCACTTTGGAACATGGCACCTAGATTTCGTGCAGATTCAACAGGAGATATGCTTGCAGAGCCGATTATGAGCATTAGCATTTCTGAATAACACTTGGTTTGCGTGTAACTATTAAGTTGGTTTTTATCATCATTCAATTTAAGAATCTTGCTGCAATCCATGTGCTACTGTCATTAATACATGCAGCAAGGGTGTTGAAATAATTCAACGTGCTGGAGGGCTGGGAGAGATCAAACCAAAGGTACTACTGAGTGTCGTCTGCATGGAAGCGAAACCCTGGATTGTTCCTGGCTATCACATCGGCAGCAGGGAGGGTATAAACCGTGAAAAGAACAAGATCAAGCACAAAGCCCTGGGTTACCCCATATTTCAGCGGTTCCTCATATGATTTTTGTCCATTCTCATCAATACTCCTGAGTCCCACACCGAGATAAGACTTAAACGATTGCAATGCTGTTCCAGTGATGCCCAGGCGAGATGAGAGGCACTCAAGAAAAACTTCGTGATAGATAGTTTCAAACCTGCCCAAAGATCAAACCTGCCCAAAGGTCGAGCAAAACAAACAGAGATACTCAACCTAGGTCTGCATTCCTAAATAGGTCGTTAGCCTCCCAAACCAATGCCGACTTGTTGAAGTGATTAGCTCTAAAAACCAGACATGAACTTAATAAGGTTTGAAGATCCAATGTACGAGTTCAGCTGGTCTGCCATAACTTGTTGCAGTGTCTTTTATAGAAACGGTAGTAGGGAGACCGAACAGAAGTTGCTCAAGTTCTCTCGGTCTAGTGTTGCTTTTGAGAGTATTGGCCTGACTACAGCCTTTTTGAATGGTGGTGGGCCATGAGGCTAATGACATATTTATGATGTTAGTTATGCATGGCAGCATCAGATCAATGCATCGTAGATACATGATAGTGGCAATCTTAGCAGGAAGCAAGTTCCTGACTTTCGGTTAATATCAACAAAAGGCCTGTCAGCCAACGATTTCAATTTGGTTATTGCAAATGGTAATAATAATAATAATGCACTTGATAAAGCGCCCTCAGAGAACTTAATCTCTTTCTAGGTGCTTTACATTTGCTGCAAAGGGAAATGCAATTGAATGGTAAGTAAAATCATGCTTGAAAAGCAATCAAAATTAATATTATGGTTAGGGGTGACATGCACAGGGTCAGCATGCAAATGTGGTTAGTGGCAGCATGCACAGTGTCAGCACACATAAGCACGTGAAGGACGAATCATAGGGACCCACTAAATGCTGTCCTAAATAGGTGTGTTTTTAAGTTCCTTTTAAATGTGGTCAGGTCAGGGGATGTTCTGACGCAGGTCGGGATTGAGTTCCAGGCTTTGGGAGCATACGAACTAAATGCACGGTCTCCAAAGGATTTAAGGTTTGTACGAGGTATTTGTAGACTGTTGGATTCCGAAAAGCGGGTGGTACGATGCCTGGCCTGATGGGGGAGTATGTCGGAGAGATAAGCTGGAGCCAAAGAATGAAGGGACCTAAAAGTGAGCGACAAAACGGTGTTGATAGCCGTAATGGCTCTTCTGTTGCAAAAGAGGCTGTCAAATCAGCTAGTATTTTTTGAAGCCACTTTTTGGCCAGACTATGGATCTGGAAATAAATTAGATGCTTGATAGTGAGTTTGAGACAGAAGTGGGCTAAAGTGGCTGCTATATCATTTTGATGAGAGACCAGACGAGCTTCGGAGCTCTGCATTAATTTGCAGACGAGAAAGGACAACACAGATGGAAGACATGAATAAAGAATCTCTATTGCCTGCTGCAACGAAGGAGTGAAAGCTGCTTAGGCTGCTAATCTGCTGTTATATAACTAAGGTTGTTGTTGGCCATGTCTATCCATGAGGTCGTGTGGTTATGGTTATGGTTATGCAGTCTGCAACTGCTGGATTTATATTCTATCTTCTTTACATTTCTAGTGACGGGTGCTATTGGTGCTATGCAAGCATTAGAAGCAATCAAGATAATTTGCCGATGTGGCTGTATCCTTGTTTGTGTCACACACGCAGTCTTGGATGGATGCACGTACCAAGTCTGACACCACTGTGCTTAGAACCGTTTTGTTTGGATAACAAGCCAGTGCAGTCTTCACTGCCAACACTTTGTGACTGGGTTGTTAGTTCACCTAGATTTAACGCAAATAACTGCCTGTCAGTATGAAATCACGTTGCAGTAGAATAAATGCACAGCTGAGGCGGACTTGGAATAAATGCTCACCTGGCTATCGACCAAAATAGGCGCTTTTGGCTCTTGCAGTAACCATCACCCCGGCTTGCCTGTCCTCAGAGGTGTGATACCCCTTGGCAAGCTCTGCCTCTGAGCTAGGACAGTCCTTGTTGCCTGTACCTCTCAATGCTCTGGCACCGATTTCTCCCCATCGGGCAGCACAGCGCACAGGCAGAAGCTGTCAACAGCTAGTCTTGGCAGATGGTAGTGGGCCGATGCCGTTTCTCCCGACTCGTGTCCTAGCAAGGAGTGACCTAGCAGAATCGCTGATCTGGCAGCCTCAGCTGGCTCACCATTTTGTCACGCCAGCTTTCCACGGGTAGATGGGGCAGCCGTTGTTTCCTTGTCATTCGGCGAGTCACTAGCTCCACTTCTGAAAGCAGCCGTTTCACATCATTGGCTCCATGTGCACGGTCATTATGGCATAGAGCAAGCCATGTCGACAGCTGTGGAGCTTCGTTGTGGCTAATCTGATTTCATAGTGGTGCTGTCAATTGATTGGTGGACTTTCTGAAACTAAGGTATTGCTGATTGATATCGTCGTGGCAGAGTTTCTGGTGTAATGATCCTATCGTGCAATGATTTGCTTTGCAACTGGGCAGAATCAAATAGACTGCTGTAGCTTAACGTTGACTAGCCTTGACCTCGAGCTATAAGCTGTCATGTCCGGCCGACTCCTGCTTTTCGACGGTCTCGCTGCATCGAATGTCTGCGTGAAGCTGCGTCCGAGGCAGCCGGACTGTTCGGTCTGCGGCGAGCAGCCGAGTGTGACTCGGCTCATCGACTATGAGCAGTTCTGCGGATCTCCGGCGGCCGATGGCGTAAGCATTCGTCGTCCCTTCTGCAGCCTCCATGCCCGAAAAAGCTCGATTATCGTGGCTCGACCGTCTCTTTCTAGATGCTGATAGCTACTGTGTGACTTGTTTATTTTGTAGCCTGCTTCACTGAGTTTGCTGAATGAAGATGAACGTCTAACGGCTACGGTAAGCTATGCAAGTTGTGCCGTAACTATCATGATTGCATTGTGCAATAAAAATGGCTCTTTTTGCAATTGGGTTTGAACTGGGAGCCGATCAAGGGGCGATCGTTACTCACTTTTCTGCACTTGATCTAAGTTAGGTGTCATCATCATAATAATTAAAATAATAGTATACCTTTATGAAGACTTAAGAGAACTGGATATATTTTCTGTGTACTTCAGATGGGCTTGAATTAAAGCATTTAACTGACTAGTGAGAATAATAGGCACATTTGCAGCAAATGTAAAGCGCCTAGAGAGAGATTGAGTTCTCTGAGAGCGCTTTATCAAGTGCATTATTATTATTATTATTATTATTTGCATAGACTCTTAAAAGACTATATGTATATTCATAGCAGCAAATGTAAAGTGCCTAAAAAGATATTAGGTTCCTGAGGGCGCTACACAAGTGTTTTGTTATTATTATTACTTGTCTGTAAAGCCCTAAGAGAACTGAATCTATCCAGGTGCTTCACACATGCTGAATGCTCAAGCCCACTACCTCAGTCGTAAATGCGAGCACCTTAACCAGTAGGCTTCTTTTCAAATGCCAACAAGTCGGTGGATGTCGTGTCTGTTTGTAGTGAATACCGAGCTCTGGGTGCATATAAACAGAAGGTGTGGTCTAAAAACGAAGTCGGGTTGGTTTTTGGGTGACAGAAAAAATAATAACATAATAATAATAATACATTTGTAAAGTGCCCTCAAAGAACTTGATCTCTTTCTAGGCACTTTACATTTGCTGCAATGGAAGCATGATCGAATGGATAATGGCTGTGCTTAATGACAACAAAGATAGCATGGTTAGAGATGACATGCATAGGGTCAGTATGCAAATATGGTTAGTGGAAGCATGTACAGTGTCAGCAAGCATACGCACACAAAGAACTAATCACTTGGACCCACTAAATGATGTGATAAACAGGTGCGTTTTTAGTTTTCTTTATAAATGTGTTCAAGTCAGGATGTCTCGTGATGAAAGTCGGAACTGAGTTCCAGCCTTTGGGCGCATACAAACTAAAGGCATGGTCTTCCAAGAATTTGAGGTTTGTACGAGATATAGGTAGACGTTTTGGTTAAGAAAAGCCGGTGGTACTATGCTTAACCTGATGAAGGAATAGATCTAATAATATAATAATAATAATAATAATTCTCTTGATAAAGCGCTTTCAGAGAACTTAATCTCTCTCTAGGCTCTTTAAATTTGCTGCAAAGTGAAATGCGATTGAATGGTAAGTTAAATTATGCTTGAAAAACAAACAAAATGAATAATATGGTTAGGCGATCTGATAGGTAAGCTGGGGAGAAAGAATGAAGGGACCTAGACGTGAGTGACAGAACCTTTAAGTTGGTGCACCGCTTGACTGGGAGCCAGTGCAGGTCGGCAAGAACTGGTGCGAGCTGGCAACTGCAATGCTCACGACAGACAAGCCTAGCTGCAGAGGTTTGCATCAGCTGTAAGCGCCTGATTGCACAGGCCGGTAGGCAAGCAAGCAGTGAGGTACAAAAATCGAGACGGGATGTCATAAATGCGTGGACCAATTTAAATGTGGTATCCCTTTCTAAACAAGCCTATATTTTAGCCATATTTTGTGGCTGACAGTATGCAGACTTGGCTTTGGAGCTGATTTGGCTGTCTAATGACAAGTGACTTTGGAACTGGACTCATAGATTTCATGCAGATTCAACAGGAGATATGCTGGCAGAGCCGATTGTGAGCGTAAACCTTTCCAATTTCTGAATCACTCTTGGTTTGCTCATAAGTTGGTTTTACCATCATTCAATTTAAGAACCTTTGCTGCAACTTTCCATGTGCAGATGTCATCAATACATGCCACTAGGGAGTTAAGAGAATTCGATGTGCTGGAGTGCTGAGAGGGATCCAAGGAGAGGTACAACTGAGTGGCATCTGTATAGAATAGCGTGTAATAATGTTAAGCGCCTAGAAAGAGATTGAGTTCTCTGAGGGTACTTGATCAAGTGCAGTATTGTTATTATTATAATAGAAGTGAAAGCCTAAATAGTGCCTGGCAATCACATTGGCTAGATGGAAAGTATAAACCGTGAAAAACCGGACCAAGCACAGAGCCCTGGGGTACTCCATATTTCAGAGGTTCCTCAAATGATCTTCATCCATTCACACTAATACTCTAGAGTCTCGCAGTGAGATGGGACCTGAACGGCAATAATTCAGTGCTAGTGATGCCCAGCCGAGATGAGAGGCACCCAATAAGGACTTGGGGATTGATAGTATCAAAAGCTGCCAAAAGATAGAGCAAACCAAGCACAGATACTCTAGCTAAGTCTGCATTCCTAAATTTAATTTATATTTATAATTTATAAATGTATATAGGTCGTTATACACCTTAAGCAGTGGTGCCTCAATGAAGTCATTAGCTCTAAAACCAGACTGGAACTTACTAGCTCAATTAGCTTACTAGAAAAACGTCCCGAGTGAAATTAGCTGTTAGTGCTAAGGGTATCCTTAGCGATATAGCAAGTGTGCCAGACAGGTCAGCAAAGCAGAGCAAGCGAATTGATGTGAGCCTAAATGTGAGTGACAGGCCGCTCCTAATGCCGATGCACTGCTTGATGTGGAGACATTGCAGATTGGAGTTAAGTAAATTAATACCACAGCTGCACAGTTTAGATAAGGATACCACATCTAAGCTGGTCCATGCTTTTGTGACAACCCGTCTTGACTTCTAAAACTCACTGCTTGATGGCCTACCGGCATGTGCAATCAGGCGCTTACAGCTGTTGCAAAACTCTGCAGCTTGTCTTGTGTGTCGCGAACGTCATAATAGCCACATCAAACCACTTCTCGCCGACCTGAACTGGCTACCAGTCAAGGACTCCAATTTTTAGTCGCTCACTTTTAGGTCCCTTCATTCTTTGCCTCCAGCCTACGTATCGTATCTACTCCCCCACCAGCCCAAGCATCGTGCCACCAGCTTTTCGGAATCTAACTGTTTACCAATACCTCGGACAAACGTCAAATCCTTTGGAAACTGTGCATTTAGTTCGTATGCTCCCAAAGCCTGGAACTCACTCGCGACTTTCGTCACGACATCCCTTGACTTGACCACATTTAAAAAGAACTTAAAAACGCACCTATTTATGACAGCATTTAGTGGGTTCCTGTGATTCGTTCTTTATGTGCTTATGCATGCTGACACTGCATGCTGCCACTAATCACACTTGCATGCTGACCCTGTGCATGTCACCCCTAACCATGTTATTCATGTTTTTTATCAAGCATGATACCACTCACCATTCGATCATGTTTCCTTTGCAGCGAATTTTAAGTGCCTAGAGAGAGAAAGAGTTCTCTGAGTGCGCCATATCAAGTGTATTTTTGTTATTATATTATCATTATTATTACAGTTCATGGCACAGAAGCCTAGCTGCTACATTTCGCACCATTTTTACTTGTCTTATTGCAGGAGCACTATTACCTGCAAGGAGGACTTGCAGAAGTTATATGAAATGGAATGTCACAAATGCACGGACTAGCTTGGTTGCTGCCCTCTTTGCATGCTGAAATCTGTCTATTCTAGAATTCATGCATGCTTGAATGCTTCTGAAGCTGAATTCTGCTGCTGCCGACAATGGCGGCCTTTTCCTTCTCAGCTTCTGCTGATGCTATATTTTGATTGGTACTCATCCAAAAATGTACTGAATGTACATTTTAAGGTTTACTATTTGTAGCCACGTAGCACAACTGGTGGAACGCGCACTTTACAGTAATTATGCAGCTTTCCAACGCTTTTCAATACATTGATTCAGCTATAATAATAATTATAATAATAATGCACTTGATAAAGTGCCCTCAGAGAACTCAATCTCTCTCTAGGCGCTTTGCATTTGCTGCAAACGGAAATGCAATTGAATGATGAGTAATATCATGCTTGATAAACAGACAAAAAGAATAACATGGTTAGGGGTGACATGCACAGGGTCAGCATGCAAATGTGGTTAGTGGCAGCATGCACAGTGTCAGCACGCATAAGCACATCAAGGACGAATCACAGAGACCCCGGAAGCTGGAAAGCACCGGAAGCACCATGCCTTACTTCGTGCAGAGAGGGCTAGCTGCTGGAATGCCATGACCAACCTAGAAAAATCCATTAATGTTTAAACACGGTCAAATATTTTAAAGTTTTACTATTCGCATATTTAGTGTCACCATTGAGTGTGCAAGTTGAGCCAGAGTGTGAAAATTAGTAAATTGTCCCCAATTTGTACACTCATAATTGCTCTACCCTCGTTTTACGACTGTATAAGCATCATGAAGTACTCGATGTTCATGTGCCGTCATTGACTGTGACTTACAAACCAGCTGGAAAAAAGCTCGCTTTATAAGGGCTATTCTGCTCATCTGTACCTCTTGTCTTGGTCCCATTAACTCTGCAGTATTTTTCTTATTTCGGTATACAAATCATCTGTGGGTCGCAAAATCTTGATACTGTTAGTATTGCTGCTGTCCTCAAAAAATATTTTCCTCACCCCTCCTGCTAAGAAATACCCCACGTTCCATTATCGTCCCTTTCTTACTGATCGAACGCTGCAGCAAGCAATGCTTCGCTGCCCTCTGCTGCAAGTTGGTGTACGTCTCCAATGCTGCTCAGCTGCTGCATAAATGTGGGGGTTGAATCAGATCAGTCGAGTGTTTCAGTGTTTTAATGTGCTGTAATCATTGAAGTTCCGAAGCTCGCTGTCTGGCCGGTTGGAGTGAGACCAGCTAGTTGCCCAAAAATGGAATTTCTCCAGCAATTCTATTGCGAGTTATCGTGCCGTTAGCGTAATGTAATGGAATAATCTGTAACGTGTAAGTGATCACATGTCGATGCTGCCACCATCAGCAGGGATTGATTCCAAAGCTTTGCTACTCCAATGCTGCGTTGCTTTTCAACGTTACTAACACACTAGAAAAATCTCTAGGTCAGGCAGTTCGCATGCCATAATTATTAGCTAAGGAGAAAGATAGCAGCGTTGACGGTGAATTTGCAATCGGGTGCAGCAACCTGCCTGCTTTCACGCATGCCCGCAAGTACCACTGTAGCACTGCTGCATCGTGAATCAAATGGCGGTCGTGACCTGGTGATGTCTCGATAGTACTTTAAGAAAGTATGTATCCATATTTGCAGTTTGCATAACCTATATCGGCTCTCCTTGCACTGATGTTTATGCTCGCGATCTAAGCACGTGTATGCGATATGCATGCCTCAAAATGTGATCTAGAGGATGAGCCGAGTGAGCACGTGGGTCCTCCTCGCTGTATGTATGCTCCACGCAATCGCTGTAGGTCGCCAGGGATTTCGAACTCGCGTGCGCGCCCGTGACGAGTCTGCGCAGGATCTGCCGCCTCGGCGGCAGGCTGCGCTAGCCTTCCTGTAGACAGGCCCGGCTCTCTCTAGGCTCACCTTGCCTCGGTGGTCTGCCATGTTGGCTTTCTCGCTTTGCGCAGGCCTACCACGAGCTGCTGTCGGCCGAACGCACGAGTGCGGCCGAGGTGGGACAGCCGGGACACCTTCTTCTCGACACAAGGCCACCTGCTGAGTTCGGCATTTGTCACCTGCCTCATGCCGTCAGTATCCTTTCGTGCCTTTCGGTATCTTTCAGTATCCTTTTGTTGGCTTCCGCTTTGCTGCACCAGCAGCAATGTGTGCGGCCGATGTGGCAGGTGTGTGCAGCAGTTATGCAGTGGCTGTTGCCCACCTCGGCCGCACGCACTGCTTTAGTAGTGTGTGCTCCTTATGCCTGGCAGACATTCCTCTCGCTGCTATGGCCAGCGATGAGCACCTCGGTGACATTAGAAGCCGCATACGAGCTGCAGCGGCCACTTGTGTGGCGCCAACACCACCTCAAGGTCAGTAGCTGTCGCTCAGCGTTGTTCATAATGTAATGTAATTTATCTCCGTCTGTAACTCCACGAAGCCACAAAGACTATGTGGGCGTTACGCAGGAGAGTTTTGTATAGCGCACTCGCAGCCTAACCGGCTTTCAGTATGCATTCGGTAGCCAACATACTTCATCTCACAACAAAGAGAAGGTGGGAAGCATAGCAGAGTCAGGAGAGCAGCTTCCTACATCTATTGTACAACATCGCCTATAAGTACAACCTAACATACACCTAGTATGGTACTGTGACTGAACTCATCCTGCAGGAAAAACATTCCATGCATCCTCACCAAACAACTAACCACTTGCAGTTATCAACTGCTATGTAACGTAATGTAATGTAGCTCCGTCTGTAACTCCACAAAGTCACACAGACTAAGTTGAGGTAGTGAGTAGCATGGAAGTAGCAGCTCAGGACTGCTGAAAAGGATGAGCCATAGTCGGCAGCAGGAGAGCAGTTGTTGTTGCGTTTGAATTATGGAAATGATTTCCACTGGCTTGGACCTTCAGAACAAATTAGATTCCAGAATGCAAAGCTTTAATATTGATGCTGTAGCTTTCGTTTAAATTTGCTGATGTGTGCCTATGCTGCTTAATTCGTTTCAGTCGTTGTTGTCTGCAAGCTTGGCAACGACTCCCAGCTTGCGGTTCAGCTGCTCAAGGCGAAGCTGGGAGACACTGGAGCCACATTCCGAGATTTGCAAGGAGGCCTCATGGCTTGGGCAGCACAGGTCGATCGTAGCTTCCCCGAGTATTAGTGCAACGCCGACTTCCTCACCACCACCGACCTGCCATCAGAAGCTGAACAAAAGCATACTGTCGTGCCGAAGGCTGCAATCTATCCACCCGCTTGGGTACGGTGACTCAGCAGTACTGGAATGTGGTGGTAGTTTGAGAGGTCCAAGCAGCAGCCTCGCAAAAGCAGCCTTGACCATGTCGAACATGGAAAGTGGAAGTGCACATGATGCTAGCCACTTGATGTGCTCACAGCTGTTTACCATGCCATCATCTAACTGAAGTCAGTCAAGTATTTTTTTCTATTATAATGCTATTTCAGTCGCAGAAAAAACAGCAGTGTCGCTTGCACTAACAGAACACCTTACTAGAAATCCACAACATTAAGGGCTTGCTGGACCGTGTTGGAATATAGTACAATTCGAACGGACAATCTTCCAACCTGACGTCCGTTTATATGGATTGGGCTTCCTAGAAATGCTTTACTAGCAATTAAACCTGCGGGTATGTGGCAACAGAGAACCAAATATAAGTTATTGAAGATGAGTTTGTAATGGCTTTCATTACAATACCAGCACATAGCCTATAGTACAACATCGCCTATAAGTACAACCTAACATACACCTAGTATGGTACTGTGACTGAACTCATCCTGCAGGAAAAACATTCCATGCATCCTTACCAAACAACTAACCACTTGCAGTTATCTACTGCTATGTAACGTAATGTAATGTAGCTCCGTCTGTAACTCCACAAAGTCACACAGACTAAGTGAGAGTTACGCAAGAGAATTTTTTATTGTGCTCAAAGCCTAAAAGGCTTTCGGTACACATGCTGTAGCAAACAGATTTAATCTCACGTAACAAAGAGAAAGTAAGAAAGAATCGTGGTTGAGTTTAGAGGGCAGTTGAGGTAGCGAGTAGAATAGAAGTAGCAGCTCAGGACGTCTGGAAAAGATGTGCCATAGTCGGCAGCAGTAGAGTAGATGTAGGAAGGCATAAGAATGTATAATCGAATGTAGACACTGCGAAGAGTTTCCAAGGTCGATCTGGATCAGCTTCAAATTGTCAAGAGAATCTCGTCAATCTTAGCTAGTCTTTGTGCTGGTCAATTGAAACTGATTAAGGTAATGATACGTGAGATTATTCGATGGCTGTCGAGTTCACGGAAAGGGGCAGAGTGGCGTTGGTGCTACTGAGAGATTGGAAGGTGGGAGGGGCTTTCTATAGCCGAGCGCTGGCAAAGAATGGGGCACATGTTCTCACATTTGAAGGCAACCGACACTCGTGAACAGGAAGGAGCTCGGATGGGTGTGTAGTGTTGAGTTGGTGATGTCTGCAGTTCGAGAGCGGTTCACTCATATTTCAGGCAATGTTCAGTGGCTCTGGTCGAGCTGCTTGGTCGTTCCGGCAAATATTTCACAAGTATGTGGTCAAAGTAAGCAAAGTGATGCACTTTAGGGCTCCATGCAGGTGCATCACAAATGATTTGTACATACTGTCATCTATACAAGCAGTTAAGCCCCTTTTGCCATCGAACGCCACTTACAAAGGACACCGAGCACCCACTCCTTAACTTAAACTAATTGATACCGAAAACCTTTGCATTGCTTAGTGATAGTAAAACGTTTGTATGGCGCCCCAAGATAATCGGTCTCTTTCCAGGCGCTTCGTATGCTGTGAAGGAAGCTTGTGTTGATTAGTCGTGAAATGCATAAGGCTCGTAACGTACAACTATCTACAAGGACAGTTCACTCGGAATGAACAAATGCTGTAAGGATCAGATTGTTTTTAGCTTCTCTTTGAATGTCATCAAGTCATGAGGTGATGTGATGTCAGTCGGTAACGAGTTCCATGCTATGGAAGCGTACGACTGCTCAACTGCACCCGATAGCACCAGAAGCCTAGGCTAGTCAAGAACTGGCATAGCATGATTCACGCGGAGGAATCACAAGACTTGAAGCGCTACCATTCGTTAAAGTTAATATCCGCGGACGGCATTGGTCAACAAAAACACAAGGTTGGTTAGTACGCAAGGTTACACAGCAGTGTGCACCGAGTTGCCTATGTAAAGCAATAGGTTGGGAAGGTAAAGGTAAGGAGAGTTAACTTCTTCAGGTGGGGAGTTATGCAACAGAAGCATCAAGACGCAGCATACTGCTGCTTAAGTAAATATAGATGTGAAGTCAGAGGCCATGGGTATCAGCTACTGCATGCGCCACTCAAAAAGAAAACACAGGTTCAACTTAGGTCACATTAATAATAATAATATTAAATTTGATACAGAGGCCTCAGAGAACTCAAGCTCTTTCTTGGCACTTCAAGACTCATAAGGTAATGATCAGAGGAGCTAGTATATGACGGAGTCAGCACACTTAATTTTTAATATGGATTTTCAATATGTGCTACGATTTAATTCACGTTCGCAAAACAGAATATGTATAGTAGCTCAAGCAAGAGAAGTAAATGCGCACAGCATCAAGAAAATTTGGGCAAAAACAGCATAGATACAAGCAAAGAATAATAAGAGACAAACGATATTCTGACCGGTTCGGCGATTTCAATGGACGGCTTCCATCGCTTGAGAATCTGCTGAGTCAGCACGATGCAGGCGCCTTTTTCAAGCTTGTGTCCAGTCATAGTGAGAAGCTAATGCAATAAATTGTTGGACATTCGTTGCTTAATTACTTGCAATGAGGCAAACCAAAATTGCCTATGCATTGGCAATTAATAACAGGTAGAGCTTAGTTTCACCGATATAGAAATTAATGCCAATATTGCGCATTGCAAAAACATGTGTAAAAGGGAAAGTACGCGTAGCGCAAAGAGCGGGGTCTAGAAAAGTATGGGGAACTAGCAGTAAATGGCCGCACGCTCTGGTCTAAGATATAGGCATTGAGCTGAGAAATTAATAACGTAAAAAGCGTAAACATTTTTTTCCATATTAATTACTAAGACGTATGTATGGATTTTTTTTAATAAATATGAGATTATTTATGGTAGGCATACGCTTAAAGTAGATCAAACTCAAATGTCGCCACGCGCCTTTAGAAACTAAACTAGCAAGAAAGGATTTTATTATCCGCCTGATTGACCTCGGCAATTGATGCTCGACTTTGCAGGGGGTCCGGTTAGTCTTAAATAGTCGAAAGTGAGAGGGGATTGACATTCAGCAAAGCCACGCGATTCATCCACCCACGTTAGCCCTCGGACGTTTGCCCCACAGTAAACTGATAAGTCCTCATCCGAATGATTCACGCGATTCCATACGCATCTGATTACCACTCCTCCATTCCAAAATTTCTGCACCACTACTTTGATATTTCGAGAACTATTGTGGCCTAGAACGTTTGAGTCAGAATGCATAATGCAACGATTGGTTACTCGCGGACTTAGTGGCTCACTTTCCTTGAGCGCGTACCCACATCCCTAGAAAGTTAAGGTATGCTCGAACGTCGCCATTTGTCGTCGCGTTCTAAAAAGTAATTTAGCTTCGGCCGACACCCAACTATTAAAAAATGTCACTACCGGCAAGCAGGTCATTCTATCACACGCGACTGAGCGTAATTTTACTTGGACCAGTACGACGCAGGCTTGACTCACTCGCCTCCTTTTCGAAAATCGCCGAATCCATCATTTTAACGTTCAAGCGCTATTCAAATCAGGGCCTCCTCCTGAGAAAAGAGAGTGACTTGAAACAAACTCAAATATGCACGGATACATTTCATTTACTGATGCCCACATAAGACGAGTGGTTACAACGAAATGCATTAAACCTTTCGATGGCTTTTCGGAAAGTGGACGCTGAGATGCCGACTGGTCATATGACGTATATATCGTTGATTGAACTGCATCAAAAATTGATGCAGCTGCATTAGCCATGGGCAACCGGCGATGCTATGCACCAGGGTGGCATTCTGGTCAGCGGCGGCAAAGGAGAGATTCTAAACGTGAGGATCCGAGTCAGCCACAAAAGGTTAATGTAAGGTCAAGAGCCACGGAATACGCGGAGTACTTCCGCTAGTGCCATCGGGCTCATTGACACGTTTATTTTCCGAAAGCGTTTTAATTGAGAAATGTATAACGCCAAAAGCAACCCACTTTCACACTACTTTTTATAGTTTCAGATCGATGCTGTCGGGGTATAGCCTCCTGTACTACGGGCAGCTGACCTGAGCTAGCAACGTACCGGCGAGGTGCTTGTATGACTTGCTTGCTTTGGTTGAATAAGCGTCGGAGCGTCCCAGCACTTATGCCCGACAGATAAGCGGTTCGAGGTTAATATCCGTCGTAGGCTTTCGAACGGCAGTTAAGCAAGCACGCTGTCATTTCTAGTGGAGACAGCACGACGGCTAGTCTCCACCGGGCTAATACAGAATGTGCACTGGTGATGGGAGCTGGAGATAATCAGGACTTCTCCACGATGGGCTGTCGTGTGGGCTGCGTCACCTCTTCGCCTCCCTATTTTATGCTGATTACGTAAGCTCTAAATGACACATTAGCAGACGGGTTCCTCCTTTCCCCTCAATGCAATGGAGCTCGCCCATTGGATGACAGGGTGGTTGGAGGGGGTCTCTGTTTAGATATTAGGTTTAAGCTAGCTGCGTCGTCGTCGTCGGGTGATCGCTTAACTGCAGCTTCCCGAGGTAGCACTGCTCCGAGACCGGAATACTAGAGTAGAGTAGTGTCGCCAAATGATTATATACAGCAGTCCACCGACTTGCATGAAAGCTACAGTTCGAAAACCAGTCAATGATGCTGCCGCGGTTAACGGCCCTCCCGAAGGTGTGTGTGGCGGCCTAATCAAGATGAAACCTGGGCTGAGGCTGTAGCTAAAACAGTGAGTGAATTTACTCTGTTTCCTGCGACTATAAGAAAGTGATGACACATTAAATGCCTAGGGAGCTCGAGAGGCGATGATATCTTAATAATAATAATAATAATAATGCACATGATAAAGCGCCCTCAGAGAACTCAATCTCTTTCTAGGCGCTTTACATTTGCTGCAAAAGGAAATGCAATTGAATGGCGAATCTTGAGCTTTATAAAGCCTCGGGTTAT
Source organism: Cristatella mucedo (assembly GCA_009760855.2). Classification (NCBI taxonomy): domain Eukaryota; kingdom Metazoa; phylum Bryozoa; class Phylactolaemata; family Cristatellidae; genus Cristatella; species Cristatella mucedo. The sequence goes on from WPIO01000141.1 coordinate 281,424, forward strand.
AGTCTAATAGTCACTTCGGGCTCGATGGACAATGAAAAGGCTAAAAGAGTGCTTCTGCCTTGGTTGCACTTGAGTTTAGTCGGCGATCGTACCGCAAAAGGATTGCAACTACTTCTAGCCAATATATGCAATTCGCTATCCACCGGAAGTAGTTGGCTTCCATTAAAAGCAGCAAAGTACACCAGCTGCAGTCAAAACGTACTCAAGCATGTTTGAACGTCTGCTTCTGAACGGCTATGATTCTAACGAGAACGTGATAGATTAAACGTTATTTGATTGAAAAAGTATTGAACAATTTAGAAAAACAGGAATAATACAGCGGGACCCAGTTTGGGTCTGAAGAACTCGACTGAGGAGCTGCTTTGCAAACGGCGGCCATCGAACTCCAGATTCAGACAGCGACCAGTGCTCGTTCGACCGACCGGTAGTTGATAAGCCGCAATGGCCGACTAGGTAAGGAGGCTGCTTTTTGCAACATCGGTCCTGAGGTTTTGGATTCGAATTATGCACTGGGCAATCCTTTATTGCCAGTGACAGCGGTGGTGATAGCCTTTAAGGCTCATCTGTCACTACATGAAAGAGGCTCTTTAGTCAGCTAGTAATTTTTTTTAGTGGCTCCTGCTTGCCTAAGCAACGTCTGCTTACCTGGCAGCAGATCATGACCCCGGGAAGTGACCGCTGCTGGCTTGGCCTACCGCTGCCAACCAATGGTATGTCGCCTCAAGGGTCCGCTGCCAGCTTTCCAAATTATTGGTCACCCGTGAAAGCATCGCAGTGCCAGCCTCCTCGAGCAGGACTACTCGAGCAGGACTACTGCTTTCTCTGGCCAACTGCTACTTAGGGCTACTCACTCAAACCTGCACTTTGTCGTACTTGCCTAAACCTGCCCGCAGGTTACAGGAGCCAATCTAAGCGCTTGGACTTGAGCATGCTGCTAGGCAGCGCCATACTAACCGAGGCTTCCCCATGCCCATTCTTTCAATCAGTGACTGAATAAAGAAGAACGTGGCTTCTTTAAAAGACACCAATCAAGCCAGCTTTTGCATAAGCCGACCTTCTAGTTGGCCCTTTCACCTGCCGCTTAGATAACTGACAAGGGAGCATATGGCACCTCGGACCAAGCTGCCTCATTTCCGGCTTCTCCTACTACAGTGTCCACTAATCTACTGTGTCCCACGCCCACTTTTTCGCTGTCTTTAAAAAGTATTGCAAATACTTCACATTTAATCAACATCAAATAATAATAATAACAATTAGTTTGCACTGCTCCAAAAGAGCAACTGATTCTCTATCGTGGTGCTTTAAAACTCCATCGAGAGAATCAGCATCAAAGGGCTGGCGATGTTCGCAGTAGCAATCGTGCAAAAGCATGCGAGGACCACGCTTGGGTGTGCATGCTCAGGCAAACGTAAAAACGCTCATTGCCATCTGTTAATAAAATCTCGAGCTCATAAAATGCAATGATTATGCTATCGTAGGCAAGGGAATCACACTGGACCAAGCGAAGACAAGTGCGATGGAGCGAAGGAAAAGTGAGCAGGAATGGACGCGACGCTAGCGCGGACTTTGAGACAAGGTTCAAGGTCACTGCAGGTAGACATCGTACCAGGCAGCGACCTCCAGACTTTTTTTTGCACATGTGCTGAAGGCACGACTATCAATTATTTGTGTTTAGAGCAAGGGTCGGCTCGAGGTGACTTAATGCTGAGAGTGGATGGGTCGAGAGTAAGCCTGGCAAGTTAGCAGGTTGCCTTGATGGACAGGCGCAAGCGAGTGAAGCTGCCTGTTCGCGCCCTCGGGTCCTGTGTGGGCAATAAATTAGCTGTCCCATTCCTCCGCTTAAAGACAGTTGGCGACAGAAGCTTTAGCTCTGCAGGTCCTAGACTGTCGAACTCACTTCCACAATTCTTACGCAACGACAACTACTCTACAACTGCCGACTATGGCTCATCCTTTTCAGCGGTCCTGAGCTGCTACTTCTATGCTACTCACTACCTCAACTGCTCTCCTAACTCTACTATGCTTCCCACTTTTTCTTTGTTGCGTGAGACGAAGTCTGTTGGCTACCGAATGCGTACCGAAAGCCGCTTAGGCTGTGAGAGCGCTATACAAAACTCTCCTGCGTAACACCCACATGGTCTTTATGACTTTGTGGAGTTACAGACGGAGATACATTACATTACATTCCAGTCGCTTCGAGGATCTTGAAATTGATTCAGTGCTTCCTAAACAGCGAGTGAAGCTCAGATAAGGTGGATAAGGTGGGGTGATGTGGCAACTGCTTCTCTGGCAACAAAACAGCCGAGCAACTAAGTTTCTCATCAGTTGTAGACAATTGAGGGTACGGGCGGCGAGTTTAGAACAGGGAGAATATGAATGATCTTAGTACGGTGCTCCTCAAACGCGTGAACTAGTTTGACTGTGCTGCTATATTAATTAATTATTAATAGTAATTTGATTCGTAATAGAGTAGATATAATAGACGTAATAGAGTAATGGAGTAATATAATTCGTTTGCACAGCTTCCAAGGAAATCCGAATCTGTAAAGGCGCTTCACATATGAGGCTCGTGCCCGACTCCTCGCTAAGGTCAAGGATGAGCACTTTGACCTTAGCTATCGAAGGTGAGCACTGTAACTCTCGGTCAAACCGGATCGGCATGAAATACACGCACCTGCTTCGGCAGCACGCTCACGCCTCATCCTAGACACCGCAGTCGAGCGTGAGAAAGTGCGCGGTCTTTATTGGTCCCCATCAGCTCCAACTTGCAGCGCAGCCTGACAGCGATACTGCTCGTCAAAATGCAGGGTTTGTACGCAACGTCTGCGCCTTTCAGAGGCTCAGACGTTAACTGCTTCAACCTTTACCTCCTTAAAAATGAAAGAGGCAGCTGTCGATGAAATGACTGTCGATTTTTTGTACGTGCCTCAAAAGCACAAAGTCTGTTCGAAGCACTTTTACAGGCTGATAAGAAAACATATCAACAATAGCTGTTTTGGTCCAGCGGTTAAGGTGCTCACCCCGGCCAAGGTCTGGTCGTGGTCAAGGGCTCGAGCCCAGAGGCATATGTGAAGCACCTGAATAGAGATTAAGTTCTCCTATGGTTCTATGCAAATGAATTATATACTATATACTAGAGAATCATATACAAGAGAAAGCCCAGAAGCTCCACCGTAAGAAAAATATAAGAAGAGTTTTCTATAGGGAGAGAGGAAATTCTCGGGAGCGAGCAACTAATTAATTTTAAAATCTCGTCACACATAAGCGATTGTCTTCACTGAACACCCTACTAAGCCAATTTAAAAGTTACACTCGACAGCTATTCTCAGCAGTAGGGAGAGTCCCGAAAGGGTAGATAGAGCGAGAAGTATGAGAACGGGGGCATTCAGAATCAATTCTACCTTGCTAGCAAGCCGAGTAGCTTTCTGTATTAATATTGGGATAACAGGAAGTTGGAGGATACTGTCGTAGAACAACAAAACATCCAATTGAATAAAAAGCATTTTAAATATTTTAAAAATTCTTGCATAACAATAATAACATAAATAATAATAATTCACTTGATAAAGTGCTCTCAGAGAACTCAATCCCTTCCTAGGCGCTTTACACTTGCTGCAAAGAGAAACGCGATTGAATGGTGAGTAATAGCATGCTTGATAAACAGTCATTAGCTAAGCAGGTGTAAATTTATATATATATATATATATATATGTGTGTGTGTGTGTGTGTGTGTGTGTGTGTGTGTGTGTGTATATGTATGGGTACCTATATCGATGCGAAGCAAAGCAGAAGAGTATTGTCCTAAAATTTGGATTACAGAAGCAAGAGTATAGGAGAAGCTATAGCAAGGTGCCGGAAAAAGCACGAGTTAAAGATTGATGTTATAGGATTAGCAGATGTTTTTGAAAGATTACGTGATCTAGTAATTAAGAATTATGAAATAGATCCGGCAAAGTTTTTCACAACTCCACATTTAACTTGGACTGCAGGTTTAAAACGTACTGGTGTTGCTCTCGAATTAATAACTGATTAGGATATAATGATAATAATAATGCACTTGATAAAGCGCCCTCAAAGAACTCAATCTCTCTCTAGGTGCTTTACATTTGCTACAAGGGGAAATGCAATTGAATGGTGAGTAATATCATGCTTGATAAACAAACAACATGAATAACATGGTTAGGCGTGACATGCACAGGGTCAGCATGCAAATGTGGTTACTGGCAGCATGCACAGTGTCAGCACGCATAAGCACATCAAGGACGAATCACAGGGACCCACTAAATGCTGTCCTGAATAGGTGTGTTTTTAAGTTCTTTTTAAATGTGGTCAGGTCAGGGGATGTTCTGACGCAGGTCGGGAGGGAGCCCCAGGCTTTGGGAGCACACCAACTAAATGCATGGTCTCCAAAGGATTCGAGGTTTGTACGAGGTATTTGTAGACTGTTGTATTCCGAAAAGCGGGTGGTACGATGCTTGGCCTGATGAGGTAGTATATCTGAGAGATAAGCTGGAGCCAAAGAATGAAGGGACCTACAAGTGAAAGCTGAAGCTGAAGTATGAAGCTGAAAATACGCAGATTTGACTGTGGAGCCGATATGGTCGTCTAACGAGAGGTCGCTTTGGAATATGACACCTAGATTTCGAGCTGATTCAACTGGAGATATGCTGGCAGAGCCAATTTTGAGCGTTAGTCTTTCTAATTTGTGAATCACACTGGGTTTACCCATAGCTAGTAGGTTAGTTTTATCATCGTTTAGTTTTAGAAAATTTGCTGCCATCTATGTGTGGATGCCATCAATACATGCACCAAGTGAGTTGAGAGAATTTGAGATGCTTGAAGGCTGGGAGGGATCAAAGCAAAGGTACAACTTAGTGTCATCCGCATGGAAGTGAAAGCCTAGATTGTGCTTGGCAATCACATCAGCAAGAGGGAGAGTATAAACCATGAAAAAAACCAGACCTAGCATGGAGCCCTGAGGTACCCCATATTTCAGAGGTACCTCGGATGATCTTTGTCCAATTCACGTCAATACTCTGGAGTCTCCCACTGAGATAGGACCTGAACCACTGCAGAGCAGTGCCAGCGATGCCCAGGCAAGATGAGAGGTGCTCTAGAAGAACTTTGTGATCGATGGTATCAAAAGCTGCCGAAAGATCGAGCAAAACAAGCAGAGACAATCTACTCATGTCTGCATTCCTAAGTAGGTATACCCTAAGCAATGCTGACTCTGTGGAGTGATTAGCTCTAAAGCCAGACTGGAACTTTTCTAGCAAGGTGTGAGGACATTAAGTCAAAATTACCGGTCGCCCTGTTATCCTAAGGCACCCGTGCGACAGTGACGTGGATTTATAAACGCGCGCTGGTCTCGTGGCTATCACCTGAGGAGACGCGTTTGCACTCATCCTTTGCACCAAATTCATGCGTCCCACACAGCGACAGGGCAGACAGCAGGCGGCGCCCTCTGGGGGAGTACCTTAAAGGGCTCAGCACGTCTAGTGGGGTCGCGGAGTTGTACAGTCGTCAAAGGCCCTCGGAAATAGAACGGTCGGTAAATTCCTAAATTCGTCACCGCAACCCTAGCTGGGTTTAAGCAGCATTGCATATAGAAGAACATTGAACAGACCACACACAATCCGTGTCGTGTGGGGGTCAGGTCTCAGACATGAAAAGGGTCACCTGTGGAGTCCCTCAAGGGTCTGTACTTGGTCCCTTGCTATTCTCCATTTATACGCAACCTCTGGGAAAAGTGATTAAGGCCCGTGGAATAGGATATCACTTCTATGCTGACGATACTCAGTTGTATTTGTCATTTAAACCGTCGGAATCTGCTGCAGCAACTGAGAAACTGAATGCTTGCCTTGCCGATATTCAATCCTGGATGTCAGAAAACTTCCTGAAATTAAATGACGATAAAACCGAACTGCTTCTTATAGGACACCCTAAACGTGTGGCTGGATTAAAAGGCTTTGCTGTTCTAATAGGTGATGCTATTGTGCGACCATCACCACGTGCTCGTAATCTAGGTGTCGTGTTCGACAGCTGCCTCAAATTGAAAAGCTTCATTCAGAAGACTGCCTCTGCAGCTAGCCATCACATCCGATCCCTACCCAAGATTAGAAGCTGTCTCCCACAGTGGCTTGTAAAAAATTTAACTAGCTCTTTAGTTCTGTCTCGGCTTGATTATTGTAATTCCCTTTTGGCTGGGCTACCAAAGAAAGCTATTATGCCACTACAGCGGACTATGAATATGGCTGCAAGGCTGGTCTTCAAGTCCCAGCGGTTTGAGCACGTGTCACCTTTGCTGGAAGAGCTAGGATGGTTGCCGGTTGAGCAAAGGATACAGAGCAAAGTTCTTACGCTGACCCACAAGGCCCGCCACGGCTTGGCTCCTTCATACCTAGCTGAACTGCTGCATCAGTTTCAGCCTGTTCGCGCCCTCAGGTCCTGTGTGGACAATAAATTAGCTGTCCCATTCCTCCGCTTAAAGACAGTTGGCGACAGAAGCTTTAGCTCTGCAGGTCCTAGACTGCGGAACTCGCTTCCACAATTCTTACGCAACGACAACTACTCTCCAACTGCCGACTATGGCACATCTTTTTCAGCGGTCCTGAACTGCTACTTCTATGCTACTCACTACCTCAACTGCCCTCCTAACTCTGCTATGCTTCCCACTTTCTCTTTGTTGCGTGAGACGAAGTCTGTTGGCTACCGAATGCGTACCGAAAGCCGCTTAGGCTGTGAGAGCGCTATACAGAACTCTCCTGCGTAACACCCACATGGTCTTTATGACTTTGTGGAGTTACTGACGGAGATACATTACATTACCGTCCATGCGCGGCGCGTTCAAGCGCTTGCAATGGCATGTGACCAAGCTAGCCGGAATCAGCCGTCGAAGTGCCTTGAGCTGATCCTCTCACTAATCACCCTCCCCCAATCGCGGCCGCCGCTCTGAATAAACTAGTGGGCGTAGACGGAAGTTGCGCTCATCACCCTCCCCACCGTGCTGCTGGCGTTCTCGCATTACACAAGTGAACCCAGGTTATGAATGAATGTATGTGTATGAATGTATCTCCGTCTGTAACTGAATATGGAGACATACGAACAAAGTAGCAGCAGCCGTCGGTGGAAGCAGTTTTGAAACAGCTCTGCAGAAAGCAGCCGCGAGAGCAAAGAAGAAGAGCTGGAAAGAGAGAGAGAGAGAGAGAGAGAGAGAGAGAGAGAGAGAGAGAGAGAGAGAGAGAGAGAGAGAGAGAGAGAGAGAGAGAGAGAGAGAGAGGAAGAGTGAGAGAGGGATAGAGAAAGAGACAGAGAGAGAAAAAGAGAGAGAGAAAGGTTGAGAGAGAGAGCGAGAGGGGGAGAGAGGAAGAGAGAGAGAGAGAGAGAGAAAGAGGAAGCGAGAGGGGGAGAGAGGGAGAGAGAGAGAGGTGGAGAGATAAAGAGAGAGAGAGAGAGAGAGAGGGAGAGAGAGAGAGAGAGATAGGAAGAGTGAGAGAGGGATAGAGAGAGAGAAAGAGAGAGAGAGAGAGAAAGGTTAAGAGAGAGAGAGAGAGAGAGAGCGAAAGAGGGGGAGAGAGAAAGAGAGAGGGGGAGAGAGAGGTGGAGAGATAAAGAGAGAGAGAGGGAGAGAGAGAGGGAGAGATAGGAAGAGAGAGAGGGAGAGAGAGAGAGAGAGAGAGAGAGAGAGAGAGAGAGAGGGAGAGATAGGAAGAGAGAGAGAGAGAGAGAGAGAGAGAGAGAGAGAGAGAGAAAGGGGGAGATAGAGGGAGAGGAAGAGATAAAGAGAGGGATAGAGAGAGGGAGGAAGAGAGAGGGAGTGAGAGAGGGAGTGAGAGAGGGAGGGAGGGAGAGAGAGAGAGGGAGAGAGAGGGAGAAAGAGCTAGAAGGTGAGAGGGAGAAGGAGAGAGAAAGAATAGGTGAGAGAAAGGGTGTGAGAGAGAGGGAGAGAAAGAGCAAGAGGGAGAGAGAAAAGGAGGGAGAGAGAGAGGAGAGGGAGAGAGAGAGAGAGGGAGAGAGAGATAAAGAGAGGGAGAGAGAGGGAGAAGGAGAGAGAAAGGGGGAGAGAGAGAGGGAGAAGGAGAGAGAAAGGGGGGGGAGAGAGAGAGGACAGCCTGCCTACAGGCTGACGAGCACAGGCAGGGAAGTCCCTTGCTGCAGGACTAGCGGGTCACGCGACCGCAGCTGGCCCGCTGCAATTAAATCCAGCTTTAGTCAGCTGTTACTCTCTCACGGCAGCGCCTAATGAGGTGTTACTCAGTGCGCCGCCTCGCTGGCCTTGGTGAGTCCGGCTGGTGGCGGAACAGGACCATGGGCCACGCATGCCACGCCCACAAGGGCCTCCCGCGGAAACCTGACGGGCGGAGCGAGCGATTCCAGAGACTCATCTGAAGAGATGAGTGGACGCTTGCGCAGCCGCGTCGAACGCGCGCGCGTTCACTTCGAGCAGTTTCTCTCCGCGGAGAGGCCAGACCGGTGGGCATTAGGGCGGAAATCGTGCTGCCAGAGTGGCTCGCCGAGCCCGCTCGCGTATGAGCGGCGAGCCTTCAACGTGAAGTATCTGCACAGAGCTCCTCACGCTGGTGATCGATGGTGGGTGGCAATTTCCTTAAAGATCCAAATAGCCATTCTGGACGGTTTCTCGTGAATTCTAGTCGCTTGCGCCTTTGCCTCCAGAGGGCGCTACCGCTACTCTCGACCTGGCTCGGCTAAGCGTACCGGGTACAGCCTCGAAAATTCGGAGCTGTTTCATTATTGGTCAGCTTCAAAGCGAGGTTACTTTATCGGCTTCCGGAGGCACTTGTTCCGCGAGGGTAGTCGGGAGCCACGAGGGCACACTGGGTGAGGCGATTGCTCTACGGCCTACGAGACCTCGTGTCTGAGGTCATGGGTTCGAATCCTGCTGTGGGCTCCTGTATCGCTGCTGCAAGTTGTGGTGGTAGCTGCAACGGCTCTTTTGCCGCTATACATAACGCAGTTTTTAAATCGGCAAGTATTTATTTATTACTTGCTCCATAAACGTTAGAACGACTATTTAGATGGCCGGGCTGGCAAGCCTGTCTCATCAGCGCTTCCTCTTCGGACAGAAGTGCAGTCGAGGCGTTTGCTTCCTTTAATAAAGAAGCCCAATGAGTTTTACGAAGGAAAGGCTAACAAGACCAGTTCAAATGTGGCTTTAAAATCAGCTAGAATCTTTAGATTCGTTTACATCACTTCATGTTCACATAAGCATTTGTTCACATCCAATTGTGCCACAGGCTAGGAGCTGTAGTGAAAGCGTCGAAAAGCAGTGCTTGCACACTATGTCTAAACCTTCTAGAAGCTCAAATTCAGCTGCCTACCTCATAGGTCTAAGCCTGATAATAGCATCGCCTCAAAAATTAAATTTGCCGAGTCTCGTTAGAATAAAGTCAATTATAAGCACTTTACAGGCATTCTATTCTCGCTACTCTTTAAAAAGTTGAACATTAAGCGTTGTCACTAACTAGAGAATATAAAATACTCAGAAAAAAAGCACATGACAAGAGATTTTTGACATGGCAAGAGCAAACGGCCAGGAGCAAGGTATCCATTCCTTTGATAATCTTGTCATGTCACTGATGGTCGTGAATTAGCGTAATACAATTCCACGATTGCTCTGGCCATAATCTATAACTGCTGCATAGCCTTGGAAATAGACTGAATTGCTCACACGTCATAAGCCAAAGGATGCTAGCATGGATAGATTCACAGGTTCCATAACGAAAGACAAAGTGAAAATCAAATACTGTTATGTAATCAATAAGACAACTGAGGCAATGAAAAATATTTTATAAAAATGCTAGGTTCGCCGAGAGAGTTCGATCAACCTCTTCAGGAGGCTAGTTCCGAGAGACCTGAGTAGCAGGTACAGTTCCAACTGCTAATTGTGCCATCGGGGTATTTAGTCACTTTCCGATGGCAGGTCTGGCGGCGAATGAGTTTGCTTTCCAGGCACCTGCATGGGGTGTGTGAGTCAAAGTAGCTATACCTACTTATGAACTATAATAAAAAGAATCGATATAACGCATGTATACAGCGAATTCCCAGAGATTCTATCTCTTTATAGTTTGGCTTTATATCAAAAAAGCTAATATTTTTCTTATTGTACCGTTGCATACTATATATTGACATGCTGAGGCATAGGACACGAGCAATAATATTTCTTCATGCCATTTGAAATAAATCACAAACATCAGTTGTATGGTGAAGAAGACTCGCGAGCTGAAGTCTCCTGCTGCAAGAGTGCATGGTCTTGTGGCCTATGGGAGTTACAGACAGAGATAAGCACACATACACACACACACGCTAACACACACACACCAATACTCACACACACACACACACACACACACACACACACACACACACACACACACACACACGCGCGCACACACACACACACACACACACACACACACACACACACACACACACACGCACACACACACACACACACACACACACACGCGCACACCCACACCCGAACACAAAAGGGGGCCGTGTACTTTTTCTCGTAGGGACCAGGATACCAGTTGCAGCAGAGACTGCAACAAAAGCATCATTGGCAACGGATTCTTGTCTTGAGCTGTCAGTTAAGATCTCGCCCTCTCCAGCGCACACCGAAGAAGATGCTGGCTTTGCAGAATGGCAATAATGCTTGAGCATTGGGCCGCACATCGGGTGCATGCACAATGCACGATGTGCGGCTTCTTTTCATGTGCTTTCAGTGCTCTCTCTCTCTCTCTCTCTCTCTCTCTCTCTCTCTGTCTCTCTCTCTCTCTCTCTCTGTCTCTCTCTCTCTCTCTCTCTCTCTCTGTCTCTCTCTCTCTCTCTCTCTCTCTCTCTCTCTCTCTCTCTCTCTCTCTCTCTCTCTCTCTCTCTCTCTCTGTCTCTCTCTCTGTCTCTCTCTCTGTCTCTCTCTCTCTCTCTCTCTCTCTCTCTCTCTCTCTCTCTCTCTCTCTCTCTCTCTCTCTCTCTCTCTGTGTCTGTGCAACAATTCTCAAACCGCAGCAACGTAACCCTATCTTAAAGAGACATTACTGCAAGACTTCTTAAGTGTAGCAACATAACCTGTGGATGCAAGATGGGCAGCAACCATAGTAACCATAAAGACTCTGGATTCGAAGCGATTGGAAGGGTCATTCAACACGATCGAACCAGATCAAAAGGAGTAAGTAGCTTCTTCACGAGAAAAACGAGCCGCTTTTACTGCCCATTCACCCTGTTAATTTATAGTATCGGCCAAAAGTTTGCACAATCTCATCGTAACCATATCCAATAGCAAAATAATTGAAGCTTTATCTGGAAAGTTCACAGAACCTAAATATTCATACAGAAAGAAAAGGCTTTACATTTCATTGGAACTAAGACAGAAGGTTGCAAAGGACCTGTTTACATACGATGAGCCGTGAAGGCACACTAGGCAAGGTGGTGGCTTTTCACGAACTTGGTCCCGAGATCGTGAGTTTGAATCCTACGGTGGGCGATCCTTTATTGCCGCTGCAAGTGGTGGTCATAGCCATACAGTTTCTACTGTCGCTATACAAAAGATGCTGTTAAATCAGCTAGTATTTTTTTTTACCATAGATGCCCCCATACATTCAGCAGCCGTCGGATAATTGATCGTTGCAGAGGAGAGCTCACGTGACCCCGGGGCAGAGCCGACGCAAGAGAACCTGCAAAACCGCCATGAAGGCAGATGCCGGCAGTTGACAAAGAAGCCTGAAGCAGAAGCCGAGGTGACAGTGCCTATGTGGCCGACTTCACAGGGTGGAGAGGCAGCCCTCGAGTGGCTAGGAATCTGGGCTCAGAGAGTAAAGATGTAAGGATGGAGGCACCAGACGTGCACCTTCGAGCACTCAGCCACACTGGCAAATGGCACTAAGGCACTCTCTCAGCGTGTAACAGCTCAAATGGCCAATGATTCAACTGAACAGTGGCAATGATAAGCTAATGGAGGCACCTACTGTAGGCACGAAAGTAAATTAAGTTACGTTAAGTTAAGTTATTAAGTAAATTACTTTCTATAATGTTTTCTTTTTGACAGTCGAAGCTCCAAGCACAGGCCCAAGCAAATGCCAGGGCTGCCTGAGCCTTCTTTGAATGAGGCCCCTGCTTCAATTCTGACTGGCATGACACCGGAGACAAGCAGGCCGATCGCGGGGATAGCACTCAGGGGTCAGGGACAATTTCATTGATCACAGCAGGGCAGGACTAACTTGGGCAGCATGTCAACATTATGTTGAAAAATGTGCTGGAAATAAGCTGCTGCCATGATTACGATTGGGAAGCACCTGATTCATTCGATCGTTACATAAAACTTGTGCTGGTCTTCTGTCGCGAAGAGTAGTCGGCTTTAGGGTCTGTACATGAACATTGTAATGGCGTACAATGCAGCTGTTGCAGCTGCACTCTTGAAGAGAATCCTGGCAAAGAATGCTTCGGCTGCTGCTAAACTCAGCCAAGATGGTCACGTGGCTAGCCCGAAGCGTTCAGAAGGGGCAGGAGCATCTGGACTAGAAGCTACTTGGCAGCTGCTGGACAGCGAGTTCTCGAGCAAGTGAGATGGCTCGGAATCGACTCTGCATTTAGGGTTGCCAAGCTTGATAAGTAATCTATGCTCGTATTGGCTGGTAAGTCAAACCAAAGGGGAATTTTAAAACAAAAGAAAAGGACGTGTCTTGACAAATAAAACCATAATGCATATGGTGTTAAAGGTTGCTACATCTAAATACGGCCGTAATCTGTCGGTAGTTGAATGAACAAGTATAATAATATTTTTGAGTAATTTTGTTCTGGACAGGACAAGACTCTAGCTTGAGTGTTGAGCTATGAAGAGAGCTAGGGGTCAAATGAAAGGTATGCCTGAAAATCTGACTGCGCATTGGCAGCAGCAGATCAGGCGGGAGTACGGCGAAAACGACAAGTAATAACAGGAATGGCCAAGTCTGAGAACAGGAGCTGTTGAGGCGAAGAACCGGAATCAGCAAGAACGAGCTGCCATATATCTTAGCAAAGTTTGAGAGGGAGCATTAGCCTATCAAATAGCAGGAATGCAAATACAGTTAGGTTCATGTTGGTCGGTAAGGCTTAATCGGTGCTGCATTAGAAAGACTGCCAGGGAACTACCTCACATGGTCACTAGCCCGTGTCTATTTTGTGGGTTCCTCTCAATGGAAGCCTTTAAATAAATAAATACTAGCTGATTTAACAGCCTCTTTTATATAGCGACAGAATGATAATAATAATGATAACAATAATAATGCATTCGATAAAGCGCCCTCAGAAAACTCAATCTCAGTTGCTGCAAAGGGAACACGGTCGAATGGTGAGTGGTATCATGCTTGATAAACAACACGAATAACGTGGTTAGGGGTGACATGCAGAAGAGCCTTTACCGCTATCACCACCGCTTGCGGTGGCGATAAACAATAACCCACCGAAGAATTCGAACCTACGACCTCGGGACCGAGGTCGTGAAAAGCAAGCATCTTACCAATGTGTGCAATGGCAGCTCACCAAGAAAAACCACAACCTCAGGATCGAGGTCGTGAAAAGCAACTGCCTTGCCTAGTGTGTCATCACGGCTCTAGAAGGATTTAGAACAAGAATTCCACTCATAAATACAAAACATATCCGTTTCCTCAGCAAAGAAGTACTACACAGCAAATGATTGGCTATGGGACCCACTACCAATGATGATTGGTTGGTTCGGGCCAGGATCTGATCGTTTTCCTGTATATAATGCGTTACAGTGCCTGGAAAGAGATTCTGAGCGAGCTACGCAAGCTTAATATGAATATTTTTATAAGGTTAAACATCAACTTGAGCCGGTAGGTTTCCTTAAGTAAATAACTTGCAAAACCCTTAGCTAAATAGTGCCATTATTATCAATATATAAAGAGTCCGTGCAGACTTAACTAAACGTACTTGTTAATGCAATATTTCTAACATTAATAAGTTTTTTTTATTACAATTAAGTTACTTATACTGGGCACATTTGTCATTTGCGAGTTCAATTGACCACAGGAACGAAGCTGCCCGTTGGATGGACGGAATGTCGGCTGGGGGGGAGGGCGGAATCATGTGACGGCGGTGACACGCCCACAGCTCGAATTGCACGACCCAGGTTGAGTGTTCGCGTCCCGGTGCTCAGTTCTTTATTATCGCTGCAAGTAGGCTGGTAGCAAATTAAAATCCTCCAGCGTCTTGTAAACGAGGCTGGAAAATAAGCTAAACTTACATGGTTTAACTTCACTTTAAAGTACTCGAGGCCTATAACGGACCTGAAGCGAATGCCTCTCGTTATTAGGAAGAAGCATTAAGCAAGGGTTTGAACGAGGAGTCGGCATGTTTGATCTGCCGCGCTGTTTCCTCTAAGAAAATTAACGAAAAAGTGCCGGATCGTTGTTGACAATGGCCCAGAGTGGCGAGTGCTAATTGCATGAGCCCCGCCGGAATATTAGGCGTATTAAAGCGTCTTTGCATTGTCACATTATACTGCACTAAGACCTAACGGATCTAACGAGGGATCTAACGAGGTTAAGATTCATTGCGTACCAGTAGAAGGATCAACATGTCCCAAGTCTTTGTATTCGGCCTAAATGACGCGCCTACCTTTGGCTTTGATTATGTACTCCCCAGGCGAGCTTACGTAACCCTCAGCGGTCTCTTAGTGACGCAGGTCAATGGGCCTTGATGCCGAGTCGCGGGCTCAGTGCGACATTTCAGTGCGACATTTAGCTTTAGTGAGTTTAGTTTAGAAATTCTCGCTCCGTAGTTTGACCGGCTTGATCAGATCAAACGTCGCGGTGCGAGACGGATCAAGTGAAAGCTGAGCTTTATAGATTAATTGAGCGATTTGACACTGGGGTTAGGAGAGGGGACTGTATTTGGTAGATACGACTTTCAGAGCATGCGTATACATAGCATATATATATATATATATATATATATATATATATATATATATATATATATATACATATATATATATATATATATATATATATATATATATATATATATATATAGCATGCGTATACCCGGTGAATTGTATTGAAGCACCAGAAAGAATCAATTTGAGATCGAGATGATTATTTCAGATCGGGTTTCAGATGATAATCGGTTTCAGATGTGACCTGTCGAGCCGCGAAGTGCGAAAGCGACGGCCAAACGCTCCTCTGCGAATATAAATGTTCACCAAGACCACGTAGTGTATCTCCACCACGTAGCATATCTCCACCACGTAGCATATCTCCACCCCACCTACACCTGGGCAGGCCTGCTCTCGAGCGTTCGTCTAGATATCCCTCGCACGGCACTTGTATCTTCCCAGGTTTGGCCATAAAGACTTGTCAAGTGGCCCTAGACCGGCTGCATCGCTATTAACAAAAAAGTCCATAGTTATCAGCGGGCTATAAAACTAGCAGGTCACGAGTTACCCAGTAGGTGGCTGGTACGGACATAGGATGCCAAATGCCCCACAAAGGTGTGCGGCATTAAGATGGATGAATGATCACGTAATTGAAGATGAATCGGAAGGCGCACGGAAGCCTTTTTGAGGACGCTTTTTGTTTGCCCTTGCAATTGCCACTAGAGAAACTGCTCGTGCCTGGCCAATGTGGAAGATGCCAAGATGCGACTCTGAAATGTCCATCTGCGGCCTGCAAGATTGGAACTTGCTTCGTTGCTTCCAGGTCTGAAACATCTGCTGGCCTACGCTAGGATTTTGGAGTGCCGATTCGTGTTCCTGACGGGGCAGCTGGTGCATGAGCTTTATGGGGCTGTTACTCTAGCCTTGGCCGAACCTGACTGATTTCCTCTATCGGACACAGAATGTTTTCATTTACCCGCGCTTGAGTGAATAAAAATAAAAACTAAAGGTCAGCTGGTCAAACAACCTCATTTATCTAGCAGCAGAAGAGCCTTGGCGTCTATCACCCCGGTGCAGTGGGCACTAAAGGATTGCTTGCTGCATGAATCGAACCCACGATCTGGGTCTTTAAGAGCGAGCGAGCACATTACCACTGTGCCAAGACCTGGGGCACAAGCTCTAATTGGATTTTTGCTGAGACATTTTTAAAACTGCTTTTAGGATACCGTACAACGCAAGAGGCCCGACACCTACTTTCCCGTGTACCTATAATAAAAAGCAAACTTACAGCAGCAGCTATGGTACCCTAACTCTGCTCTAACTCTAACTCTGCTCGGGCAGTCTTTTAGTTTGTACGACAGGTGACTGCAAAATCGATTATCAGCTTATTCCAAAATTGGTTTGCATGGCGGCAGTAGAGCCTTAACGCTATTTACACCGTTGAGAGGCCAGTACTGAATTGTTTGGTGTATGACTCAAACCCGTAGTCTGAGTGGCCGGGTGCTGGCCGTCACCTTAAGGTTGGGCTAAGACCTAGTAGTGGGGTCGAAGGTCACCGGCTTGTCACATTAAAGTTGCCTGTCAGCTAAATTCTTACGAAATGACATCTATTCTGCTGCTGCCCACTATGGTAAGTCTTTTTCAGCCGTCCCGAGCTGCTACTTCCATGCTACTCACTGCCTCAACTGCTCTCCTGACTCTGCTATGCTTCTCCCTTTCTCTTTGTATGAGATGAAGTCCGTTGGCTACCGCATGTGTACTGAAAGCCGCTTAGGCATTGAGCGTGCTATATGCAGCTATCCAGCGTAGCACCCGCATAGTCTATGCGGCTTTGTGGACGAGGATACATTACATATCTCTTGTAGGATCTGCCCAGAATCTGCGTGTCCTCTTCAGAAATTACTTGTCGCCAGGTGAGCAAAACCAATCCACAGTCATCTGCTTACTTTTAGCTACATAACATTGCAAAAATTATGCCTTACTTAAATAGGGACACAGCCACGCTGGTCCATGCAACTGTGACGTCTTGACAAGACTTTCTGAACTTCACGACATCCCCTGACTTGACCACATTAAAAAAGAAACTAAAAACGCACCTATTTATCGTAGCATTTCGTGGGTCCCTGTGATTAGTCCTTCACGTGCTTATGCGTGCTGACGCTGTGCATGCTGCCACTAATCACACTTGCATGATGACCTTGTGATCTCACCCCTAACCATGTTATTCATGTTATTTATCAAGCATGATACCACTCGTGTTTCCTTTGCAGCAAAAGTAAAGCTCGTAGAAAGAGATTGAGTTCTCTGAGGGCTCTTAAGCAAGTGTATTATAATAATTTTTATATATTACACAGCAATGAATAGGGAACAAAAAGAAGCGAGCGAACAGGATGGAAGCCTACCTAGCGCACACGGCAAGGAAAAAGATCCGCAAAAAATGAAGCCGCTCAGTGAAGCCACCGAACTCAACCGAAACCATCTCATGCGACCAACTCTACAAAATGGAGGAGACTCAAGAAGACGTCTGAGAACTTCGTGATGTCAAAGCTCAGTGAGCACCTCGTGCATGATAAGGTCAAAAATGGAATGACTGATGTCAAGGCTCGAGCATTACGTGACTTATGTCATGGTAGCTAGACCTGGTCCGACTGTAGACGCAGGCTCACGATCAGCGGCTCGCAGCCACGTTCCGCTCTTCGCGCTGCTGATCAGTGGAGGGCGGCCATCTTTACTTGCACATCCGCACGAACGCGGTTAGCTGTTTAGGTTCATCACATCAGCATCAAAGAGCTGGAGCAGACGGCGGAGGGAAGACGAGGAACGCCTGTGATTGACCCGACACGATGTCACCACGAGCCGCGAGGGCCATTTCACGCCGTCACGGCAGCGTCTCCAGCGCTTCGTATCTGCGAGCGTTCCGCTTGCTTGCTATCTCAGCTCATTTCCTATTCGCCGCAGGTGAAGGCCGCTCTGAGGTCTCTGAGACGATGCCATCTTCTCGACGAGCGATGGCTGTACCTGTCGTGCTTGACCGGCCACGGAGGCTACGCTTTGTCGCTGCTAATCTACGGCAGCCGCTTCACCGACAGAACTTGATTAGATTAAGGAATGTGCAAACCTGGGTAGCCGGAGCGAGGCCCGAGTGATAGTGTGGCAGTGCAGCTGCCGCGACCGGCGATAGCTGCCAGTACGCACCGCCGATTGTGGAGTCGTTGACACACCTTGCTTGCCGACGGAGAGCCGCAGTCCCACCACGTTCATGGGTGGGTCAAAGGCGAATAACAAGCGGATTCTAAAATATGCCGCAATCGGCTTCACGGTGGCTGTCGGTAAGTTTGGGCATACCCACTTCTGAGAAGTGATATGGTTTTCATTGCTAGTGGACATCTGGAGCACCTTTGCGTTCCTTCACAGATCGAAGCATTGCAGCTCGAAGCTCGAAGTCAGGTCCTTAAAAGTTTCTGAAAGCGTCAGCGCCGTGGACGAAGGCCTACCCGCTTTTGTCAGAGCCTCTCTTGCCACCCGTGGTCATCTTGCCATCTTGCCGCCGCCTTTAATCGCGTCTCAGATAGGCTGCTCTATCAGCGAGAGCGGCGATGTGCTTGCCATGCCTCTGCGTGGCGAGAGCTAAGTACTAAGCACGGGTTCTCGAAGCTAGGTGCCAGGCCCGTGAAACAGCGTCTTCGACGTCAACCAGCGCGTCCAGCTCGTCGAGCTTGCATGTTGACCGTGATGGCGAACTGTGTCGCACAATCTGTCCTTGGTCGAATCGTATGTCGGCAGGTCTGCCAGGCGTGACGATTGGGTGACTCCTGTGATGCAATAGCAAAGGACCTCGGGGCCTGGTCTTGTGGAAAGCTGACGTCAGCAGCTGCTGGCAGCTGCTGACGTTTGCTTGGCTGAGATGAGGCACCGGCTAGCACTTGTATGGATGTATCTGCTATGAACAAAAAAAGTTTACCACAGTATTTGTCTGGGCACCAACTAGAGCGACATCACATTCAACGTTAAATCTGAACTTTCTCGTTTTCCTGGGAGATTGCATCATGGCAGCAACTAATGATTCTGTTTTGAGACAGACTCGAGCTCTGAAAGCGAGGGCTGATTTTGGCAGGCGGTGTAAATAGCAGCTTGCTTTGCGCTGTGTGCAATGCAAGGAGAACGCAATAAGATAATTACGGCTCGGCCACCAGCAGGTCGGGGCCTACTGTGAGTATCGCGAGGTCGGGGCCTTCTGTGAGGTCGGGGTCTACCGTGAGGAGCGCGAAGTCGTGGCCTCCTGAATAGCGCTCGGGGCCTCCTGTGAGGAGCGCGAAGTCGGGACCTCCTGCGAGTAGCGAGCGCTCGGGGCCTCCTGTGAGGAGCACGAGTTCGGGACCCACTCTGAGGAGCACGAGAGAACTTCTCGAGCTGCTCCCGTCGGTGCTGTTTAGGAGCACTTTCAGGGTCAGGGTCACCAGGTGCGACGTCGGCGATTCCGTTAAATCTAATTGGGTGCCGCCGCCTCGGGGTTCTGCCTAAGGCTGCTGCTATCGCAGCCGATGCATGCCGGGCAGACAGCAGGTTCGCGCTCCTGCTGGGGCTCAGTCTCAGCCCTGCTTAATGGGGCTGCTATCAAATTGTGCCTCCGCCGTTAGAAAATAGGAAGCAGCACCCGAAGGTACCGTAGCTTGCTGTGCGTAGCTGTTTGCTAATTAGTCTCTTTTTCGCGAGCACCTGGGTTGCGGTCACCCAGTGCCCAAGAAGTCTGATCAAAGAGGTTGCAGTTGATGATTGTCAGGCATAAAGTCAAGCCTTTCTGTGCGTACGTAACGCTACGCTTCATTAATGGATATCGCAAGTCATTTACCGAGAACAGTAACCATGGTAAGCTTATAACCGAAAACGCCATGTGCATGTGAGGGATCAGTCGGGATGAATCGACCGACTAATTTGCCGAGTGCAACATAGTAAAGGCTAGGTCAACCAAACGAGGCTCTTGGTTGTGGCTCACTCTTACTAATTTGGCTTACTGCGACCGTTTATTCTTATTTTACTCCTTTACTGCCTAGCGTGACGTGCCTAACTTTTGGATCGAACTGACAGCACTACAATAATTGAATTCAAGCAATTCTTCCTATAGTGCCACATTATTAACTAAGCTGATCTGGCCCGCCCAGTGGTTAAGGTGCTCGCACCGACCAAGGTCTGTTTGATGTTGTGGGCTAGAAACCTGTGGCACGTGGGAAGCACATGCGAATAGAGATTCAGTTATCTTAAGGCGGTACACAAATTAATTTACTTACATATATAGTTGAAAAGCAGGTTTCTTACCCAATCCTCTAATTATGCGTTATATATATATATATATTACACATAATTATATTACGCATATATATTACACATATATACACATATTATAACGTACAATATTACACATATATACAAATATATATTACACATAATTATGCGTTATATATATATATAAATAAATATATATATATATATATATATTACACATAATTAGAGGCGTGAGTAGAAAACCTGCTTTTCAACTGCCTTTGCATCCTCCTTTGGATTCCTTCCTACCAGGCTACTGCATAAGCTTCAGCCTTCTCGTGCCCTCAGATTACTTGTGAACGATCAATTAGCTAATATATTCCTACGCTTAAAAACATTATGCGACAGGAGCTTTGGCTCTGCATGTCCTATACAGTGGAAGTCACTTCCACAAATCTTACACGACATCTCTCCTGCTGCTGTTGTGTGCGCCTGTGGCTTCTAGGCGCTGATGTATGCCCCGCTTGCGGCGAGTGGTTGAGCCTTTGACGTAAGCATGTGGCCCAACACAGAGGCACTCCCGTATCTGTGGTGAGTCAGTCAGCCCCAGCTCGTATATGCACCCGCTGGGGGAATAAAGACGAGCGTCTCGTTCACCACTCACGTTCGCTCGCTCGTGTCTTCGTGTCTCCGCGAGACTCCACTTGCGCTGCTGCCGCCAGAGACACAGTAACGTAACACTGCCTACCGTAGAACATTACTCTAGGCCGCCATGAGCTACAATTTCCATGCTACTACCTTCCTCAAGTGCCCTCCTGCTGGTATATTTCGCACTTAGCAGTCTGTTGCTTGCGATGAAGTGCATTAGATATCTTATGTAAACCGAAAGCCGATTTTGATTGCGCTTTATAAAATCCTCCTGCATAGCACCCTCTATATCTGATAGTGACTTCGTGGAGCTATGGAGGGCATACTTGACGGTACGAGGACCCTTTACCCTAAGAAAGTAAGATAGATCGCAATCTGTAAGACAGATCACAATCTGTAACTCCACAAAGCCACAGTGATTGGATGGGTGTTACGCTAGAGCTTTCTGTTGAGCAATCAAAGCCTAAGCGGTCATTAGGTGCTCACATGGTAGCCAAAAGACTGCATGTCACGCAACAAAGAGAAAGTGGGAAACAAAGCTGAGTCAGGAAGGATAGCCAAGGAAGTGAATACTAGAGAAGTGGTAGTTTGGGACGGCTTGAAAAAATCTTTTGCCACGGTCAGCAGCAGGAGAAGAGTCGATTATTAAAGTAGAACACAATAAAGTAGAAAACAATAGAGATACTTGATGGAGGAAGATTGTATTCGTTAAGAACGATTTTAATTGAGTAGGAATATAAGGAAGCCAAGAGGAGGAACTATCAGCTAATAAACTGACCTATGAAAAGTGTCTGGGAGCAAACTTTTCTGCTGCTCTATGGTCGTATCAGCGTGTGTTTATAAAGTAAACAGTAAAGGCTAATAGCCTCATTTTACAGCGACAGAAGATCGTTGCCGGCTATCACCAGCGCTTGCCAGAGGCATTAAGGATCGCATACTGAATTGCTAAAACCCAGGACCTGGGTCGTAAACAGCGAGGTGATCCGAAAAAATAGCCCCTGATAAAATAACCACGAAAAAATAGCCCGCAAAATAGCCCGCACACAAAAAAGCCCAAGACAAAGTAGCCCCGAAAAAAAGTATCCCCGACAAAGCTGATTATTTTGAGATAAAAAATATACTAACAAAGACCTATGATACAAAATTAGGGTTTAGGGTTAATCCTTTGTTTAATAACAAATCTTTTCCTGTCTGTGATTCTATTTTCTCTATTTCGACTGATCAATGTGGACAGGAACGGTTAAAGAGTATGGCAGCAAACTAAAAAAAAAATAAGAAAAATGTGGAGTATTAGTAAATAGTTCTTGAATTATTTTTAGTCTTGCAAAACAAAAATATTTCAATGCGTTTTCACTTTTTAAAATTTTTCGTAGAGTATATTTTAAAATTTTCATTTTCATTATTGCAATGGAATATGTTCGATTTCATAAGCTAATGGAGTGTAAATGATTTGGAAAAATATTCTTTTAATTTTGTCGGGGCTATTTTGTCAGGGGCTATTTTGTTGGGGTGCCGAGCACCTTACCCCTGAAGTTGGAAAACGTAGATGAAGGTCGTGAAATATCAGCAGTAATGGTAGAAATATGATTCTGCACAAATGCAGGTTTTAGCAATCCAGACACGGAGCGGCCTTTTTGACCAATCGGCTATCTTTTGAGCCCGTCTATTAACAGCCAGGGTCTGTTTACAGCTTAATGAGATGCACTACTTCATAAGAATTCGTTGATTATATTTTATAGTCAATCCTTGCCTAATATTGATAAAGCGTGTGTTTAATTTTAGTTATATCATATTTTTTACGCACAGGCTGCGCCTTCGGAGTTGTTATTGGGTGGTTTTCTAAAGGCGAGCGCGAGAGTGTCACCGATGGTCACGAAGGACATCAGCCGACACCATCACCCTACGATTGGACAGCACAGCTTTTGAATGAAATTAAAGCCGATAAGATCAAGCAGAATCTGAGGTAAGATATACACTCGGTTATGGGCAGAAACAGTGCCATGCTGTTTGAGTTCTGTATTTGGCAGCCATGGCACCGGCACTTTAGCCTTTACCGCTTAGAAGCTTTAGCTCTGCACGTCCTAGACTGTGGAACTCACGTCCACAATTCTTATGCAACGACAAATACTCTCCTACTGCCGACTATGGCTCATCCTTTCCAGCTGTCCTGTGCTGCTACTTCCATGTTACTCACTATCTCAACTGCTCTCTTGACTCATCTATGCTTCCCACTTTCTCTTTGTACTTGTGTACCAATGCTTTGATCCCTCCCAGCCTTCGAGCACCTCGAATTCTCCTAACTGATGAGCTGCATGTATTGATGATATCCGTGCATTGATGGCAGAAAATTTTCCTAAATTAAATGACGATACAACTAACTTACTAGTTATGGCAAACCGAGTTTGATTCAGTAATTGGAAAGGTTGACGCTCAAAATTGGCTCTGCAAGCATTTCTCCTGTTGAATCTCCGGGAAATCTAGGTGCCATGTGCGTGATCATCATGCTGCGTGAGACGAAGTCTGTTGGCTACTGAATGCATGCCGAAAGCCGCCCAGGCTTCGAGTGCGCTATACAAAACTCTCCCGCGTAACACCCACATAGACTTGGTGGCTTTTTGGAGTTATAGTCCACTAACCACATTTGCATGCTGACCCAGTGCATGTAACCCCTAACCATGTTATTCATTTTGTTTGTTTTTCAAGCATGATTTTACTTACTATTCTATTGCGTATCACTTTGCAGCAAATGTAAAGCGCCTAGAAAGAGATTAAGTTCTCTGAGGGCGCTTTATCAAGTGCAATATTATTATTATATTATTATTATAGGCGGAGATACATTAATACATTAAACCAGCTAACTTGGCATATTGATGTGCTTTGGGTGACAGTTTCTTTAAATGGATGCGAATTGATTGTAGACTTTAAAGTAACTGCAAGATACCTCTGAAATCGAGATGGCAAGACTAGTGTGTACTGTAGTTTATTACCAAATGGGAGGCTTGTTCCTCCGTTTCTGGATAAGGGTCGTCACAGTAAGGACAAAATGCTCCAAATGACTATCTAAACGGCATTTATTTTCCAAAGATGCAATATCCTGGGGCAAAAGATGACAAATAAGAGTAGTTACCTAGCTGAAATTCTGTACCAGTCTCGCTTGAATATTGCTGTGAGCAAGCACAAGCAAGCGGCCGCAGTGTGACAACGAGGAGCAGATTTACGGTTGTCTCCCCGTTGTCTTCCGCTTCGCTCAAGATAAGTTGCTTGATTTTCTGACGATAGCTCACATCGATAATACGGCTGTTAATTTTTTCGGATATTTCTGAAAACATGTATGCCGCCATAAAGTGCTTTCACGTTGTGACAACATGATCCATTCGGTCAGTACGCGTCGGTCAGCGTAGCCTGGCGGCTAACGGCCAGCTCGATATACTGCCTAACGCCAGCCCAGGCCAATGAACCTTACTAGGGTACAAGTTTAGTGACAGTTTAGAAAAAATTAAGTGATGAGTAGGTGCCGACCCTTTCCAAATAATGAACGAGGCAGCAATGAGACTGAAATTTTCGACAACTTGGTCCGGAGGTTTTTATCCTTCTTTCCTTCGACAATGTTAGAACATGGCAGTTACACGCGAGCAGTTCCGGAGCCGAAGGCTGTGCCGATTCTATTTCAATATGAGCCTCAAAATCGCAATTATCGCTATTTCAACCATTAGTGGCCGTATAACAGAAGCTCTGTGGATGCTCATATTACTCGCAGACCGCGACCCTGACCTTGAAAGGATCAATGGATCTTGTCTGGATCCTTTGAACAAGCGGAGAATTTCAAGGCCTAATTAGGACCTTCAAAGAATTCGTTGCGCCTACGCTTTTTCTCGTCAAATATATCGCGTTTTTCTCTGAAGAAACATGACGCTACAGCCCCATCTTGCTGGCACAGAAGATAACAAGAACCTTGCTCAGAAGCTGGTGGATCAATGGCGACAGATGGGTCTCGATGAAGCCCAGCTTGTCAGCTACGACGTCTTGCTCTCGTATCCTGGAAACAAGACTAATAGAAATAGAGTAAGTAAGGCTGCTTTATATCGCGCTACTACGGCTAGACCGCGGAGTTGGTTTAACATCTACGCTACTTTTCTGCGGGCTTAAAGTAGATTCACCATTGAACAAACTACGCATTATTAAACTTTTCGAGGGCAAGAAAAACAACGTCTGTAGATGCCTCAATAAGTCTGCTACATCCGTAGGACAGAACGGCTTGTAATAAGTCTTTGTAGCGGCGCCCCGAGAGACAAACTCAATCTCTATTCAGGCGCAATGTAACTCGCTGCAAGAGAATCCAAAACCAAGAGTAAATGGCAAGCGCGACGGAGCGCGACGGAGCGCGACGAAGCGCGACGGAGCGCGACGAAGCGCGACGGAGCGCGACGGAGCGCGACGAAGCGCGACGAAGCGTACATGCTTACGCAAAAGCGCACACAAGCGCGCAAGGAGACAGTCGGCGGGGCCGGTCTGTGGTAGCCAGCTTATCAGCCTGCGCCGCAATCGTTCATATATCAGCAGCCAATGCGCTGAGGTGTAAAAGAGGAAAACGTTACTCGGGTAGAAGGGCGGCAAACTAAGCGGGACAGCGGTCCATTCATAGACATAAGAGCTAAATGAGACAAATTCAAGGGCGTAGGTGACAGAAGATAGCAGAGAGTTCCGGACGCTCAATGCTCACGAGCTGACGGTCCAATGAGCATGAGATTTCAATTTAGCACAGCAAAAGGCGAGTCGACTGAAAGCCAAAGAGCTGGTGATGCGAACGAGTAAAGCTGGAGAGGCAAGGAGGTTGGACAGGGAGCTGGCGGTGCGAGCGAGAGATACGTCACGTGAGAGCATCTTTAAGTTGATTTCTATACTTGATAGGGACCAAGGGAATCTCAGATGTATAGGTAGTGTGACGCGGCAGCAGCGCAGTGTGACGCGGCAGCAGCGCAGTGTGACGCGGCAGCAGCGCAGTGTGACGCGGCAGCAGCGCAGTGTGACGCGGCAGCAGCGCAGTGTGACGCGGCAGCAGCGCAGTGTGACGCGGCAGCAGCGCAGTGTGACGCGGCAGCAGCGCAGTGTGACGCGGCAGCAGCGCAGTGTGACGCGGCAGCAGCGCAGTGTGACGCGGCAGCAGCGCAGTGTGACGCGGCAGCAGCGCAGTGTGACGCGGCAGCAGCGCAGTGTGACGCGGCAGCAGCGCAGTGTGACGCGGCAGCAGCGCAGTGTGACGCGGCAGTGACGTCGATGATGAAAGGCCCGACGACGACGAGCTAGACATGAAGACTTAAAGACCTGCTCATTTTCACTCTATTTGCTAACAAGTTAGAGCAAAGGCTAACGGTAGGAATAAGGGGAATCGCAATAATACAGATAAGATGCCACAAATCCTTGAAATAGTTTGGCTGTAACTCGTCAGGATGTTGGCAGCCACCCAGGTGTGAATGTCACCAATTTAGGCTAAGGAGTTCGTTAGTCAGATGCCTAGGAAGGCTGAACAAAGCCAATGTGTAGGTATGGTGAAGTTTCATTGACGACGTTGATATAAAAGTCGATATTCTGCTTAGAAGTGGAATCGTTCATAAGAACAGCACAGACAGTGAAAGTGAGAGAGGAGAACAGACAAGACACGTGACCAGCACGGCATCTAAGCAGTTCAGGCGCTCGATCTTCTGATGTCCCGCCGCTCTGCTATCGAATCTGCACTCTGACGTCTCGCAGGGAGCTAAAATCTAAATATCAATATAACCACTGGCGAAAAAGAAAGAGTGAGCTTCATGTTATAGCTTTATTCGGCTATTAAACGTAGAAAATAGGCCTCGCGATACCAATGACGATGAGGCCTATTTTTTCTCCCTTGTGAAATAATCATATCATTCATGAGACGTTTGGTGCGAATTTAGCTTAGAGTCTTCACAACGATAAAATTCATCCGATAGAGTTGCAACACCTGCACTTTAAATAATTTACGTAATGCACAGAATCAGGCCCAAGATTTAAAAAAGTTGGAATGGGTACGCAGCAGTATTGTCCCAGCCTTTGATCTTGATTATACCGAAATTCTTGGCGACATTAGGAAAAGCTAAAAACCAACCAGTTTCACTGAGCCATTTCTCTGTCCGAGGGAATTGGCCTTCAGTGTGGCTGGGCCTAATGAAATTTTGGAAGTCGTGACTAATAGCAAGGGCGACCGACGTGACTTTGTATGGTGCCGAAGCTGAAATCATCTTTTTTCCTATGTGCATTGCTTAGCTGCTTTGCTTGATTGAGTGGGTGTTACTACTAACGGGTCCTTTAAACCAGCGGTTTTTAGTATTTTCTTCTGTGCTTGTGCGCATGCTTGCCCAAGCAAGCAAGCTACTAGCTGATTCAAAAGCCTCTTTTTGTATACCACGCCTGTCATTCGTTAGAGGTTGATGCTTCTCTTTGAGCGGCTTGTAAAATGCTTGAATGGAGAACAAGTTCTCCTGGGGCGATATACACCGGAGTCCTCCTCCTCCTCCTCATCATCATTATTATTATTACCATTACTCTTACTGTGTATGCAGCTAGAAACTAGGGGACATTTAATCCATGCATGCATAGTCGGCTTTACCTCTAGTCTAATTTATAGAGTAACCGACGACTAAATGCAGCGATTGTTACACAATTTCCTGTGAGAAAAAGAAATGAGTTGCCTGCTGCACAATGCATGATCTCGGTGGAAAAGAACATGCATCACCAGAACTAAGATCGTGAGCTAAGACCAAGAGGAAAGAGTAAAATAAAAAAAATTAACTACCTCAAATCAGGAGATGAATTAATATCAGTCTGCATGTCGTTACAAGAGTTCGGAGAGAATAGGAACGGATTTCAAGGTCTATAAGTGATTTGAAGCTCGTTAGAGGCACACATAAACAGCAGAGGCAGAAGAGTGGGGAGTGCAATACGTGGGCCAGATGAGCACGCGTTTTTGATGGATAGGCAGCAGCAAGCGAAGAAGAAGAGAGATACTAATGGCGGTCGACGAGAGCACGTGTCTATTCGCGTGCTTCGCGAGTGGCTTCTCGAGTCTTCTGATGCATCATTCAGGGTGAGGCCGGCTGCTGGGTTCACGCTGGTTAGAGTAGGCCGAGCTGGTTTAGGGTCTAGCGGTTAAGGTGCTCGCCCCGACCAAGGTCTGACTGGGGTCGTGGGCTCGAGCCCCGAAGCAATCGTAAAGCGCCTGAATTGAGATTAAGTTCTCTTGGGCGCTATATATAAATGAATTAGATTTTTTATGTTTGTTTAGGCACCAGATTTAACCTGACATTTAACTTGACATTTAACCTGGCATTTAACCTGACTGGCCATTAGTAGTTCTAGTTCCAATCGGCCAGTAGTTCGTCCGGTTCTGACTGAAGTACAAATCATTAAAATTCTGCGTTTCTTATGTCGCACCGTAAGAGAAATTAGTCTCTATTAAGGTAATATATAACTCGCTGAGAGAGAATCAATATCCCAGGGTTGGTGAAATGGACGGGGTGTTGCTTAGACGACGAGCATGCAAATGCAATCACGCATCATACTTAGTCCTGCATGCTATAGCAAACATTAAGACGTTCATGGCCGCCGGTTAGTAAAACGTCCGGCTAGCAGCACGCACGGAATCGTCCACATGTACGCACATAAAGTACGCCAGCACAAAAGAAAACAAACAAGTTCGCTAGGGCTGGAAAAAAGCTGACCGGGACAGATGTGGCTTTGGCTGAGTCTGATGAGACGTAAGTTTATTGAAGGCAGTGACCGTTCGAGACTTTCGGAATAGATGAACTGAAGTCTCAATCACTACAGGATTTCAATTTAGTGCCAAGGACGACGAGACAACGGAGAAGAGGAAGCTGATGAGCTTGTGGCTCGAGAGAACGTGACCGGAGGAATAAGGAGCTCGAATAGGTCAAGGCTGGTTACAGCGAGTAAAACGCCCTGTCAGCCAGAGAATGAATTTTCAAGTCTACAGTCGACCCTCGCCACTTCGCGCTTTGACTTTCGCGGCTTCACTCTATCGTGGTTTTTATCAAATATCTTCATTAAAAAGTTTATCGAGATGCTGAAAATGATGCAGCATGTGCTCAGTCGTCTGATTCAATTACACATCCCTGCATCACAATTAAAATTAAAATTACTGTATGTACGTTGGTCTCTGTTTTCGAGCACCCCCACAAATCCGTCAACGTCAGGTGCAGCCTCGTTGAGAGCAGTAACCTTGCTCTTCTTTGCCATGCAGCACACCTCTTCCTCATCATCGAACAAATTGCACTATTTTCGTAATTTAATGGTTGTGTGTAAAAACTGTACGTGTGTACTTAAATGTATACTAATAATAATATGATGTTTGTAACGTATAATACGTCTTATTATCCCTTACTTTGTCTAATATATTGGGTAATACGGGTATAATGGTGACTACAAGGGTGTTATTTCATGTCCACAGGGCTTTGAGAATGTTAAAACCGAAGTAGGTTGTCGTGAACAGGTTTTCTATGCTCAAGTTACGAAAATATTCCATTTATAAATAAAGAATCGCGCTTCGCGGAAATTCACTTATCGCGACAGTGTCTGGAACCGATTAGCCGAGATAAACGAGGAACGACTGTATTCGACGGTTGATTGGGAGCCACTGAAGATGAGAAAGAAAGAAGTGATGTGATGCGGCAGCCATGCCGCTTACGTCAGGCCATACCAGCTGCTGCCCTATTTGTACGAGCTGCAGTCGATTAATGGTACTGGCCGGGAGTCCTTAATAAATCGAATAGAAACGATTTAGACGCGATTTCGCGAACGCGTGAACTAATTTAGCTTTTGCACTCTCGTCTATGCAGCCATGACTTAGGTGAGGCTCTCTAGCTGAAAGTAGTCAGAATTGACAGCGGAAGAAATTTGCTCGTCCAGCGAAACGTCACGTCATGGAATTGCACAGCCAATGGACTGGCTACAATCTTAAGGGTGAAGTTTCTTTACTTAAGGGTGAAGTTTCTGTACTTAAGGCTTGCCATAACCATTAGGTTTGTCTAATCATCATTAACAGCCAGGAAGTTGGCGAAGGTTGGAGTCGAATGTCAGCGCATGCTTACCGCTCACCCGCTTCTGTAGTTTCGTGGGCCACACAATAAATGAGGTCCACCGAGGGCTACTGTGTCTACATGGAGCGCTGGTCAGCGCGAGGCGTCCTTGTAGACCTATAAATACATCATATACCTTAGACATCGAGTATGGTCAGCAATTAAGTTTCAAGTGATTTAATTATACGCCGACTCAACATCCGCGAGATATGGATTAGAAAAAATTCTCGAGCACTTCCTTGCTAACCGCTGGTTGAGGGCTACAGACCAATGATGAGCTTACAACTTCGCGACAGCCAACTTTTCCCATATGCACATGTTCATAAATAAATTAATAAAAACACCTACTGGGCTGCCTAACCAGAGCTCTTCCGGCCACCGTGCTCACCTGCTTGTCGGCCGGCCGCGCCCTCCTGCTTGCCGTTGGTCCGCTCTCAAGCAACCTGGTGTTAGACTGCGGCGCCGATGTGATAATCGTTGATGTGACAGTGCCGTTCGACGGCAACGAGGATGGATTGATGGTGGCGGCTCGGAACAAGACCGATAAGTATGCGGCCATTGCCCGGTCGTTCCTGACCGCTGGCTACCAGCCGGCAGCGGTGCGGCCCTTCGTGGTCGGGGCTCTGGGCAGCTAACGGCCAAACGATGAAGGTTGTCTGGCAGAATTCGGCATCCCTCGCGCGGCATCCCATGCCCGAGAATGGCATTGAGGCCGCTCTGCGTCCCCGGCGTGATTAGCGGCTCGGAAGCCGCGTGGTCCCTGCTCCTGATCCAGGAGGCCCGGGTAGCACCCGCGAACCCGGCAGAGCACGGCACCGCCGGCTGATGCATATATATATACTGGTTAAACATTTCAACAAATTGTTATATATTTATATCTACTGCATACGTGGATATTTAGGTATACATACGCGTAAAAGTTAAGTATGTATGCTTATGTACACATTTACATGTATATGCATATTTATATGTATGCATATATATATATATATATATATATATAAAGAGATAGCTACATAATTTCTAAAGGATGCAAAAACTTGTTAGCCTATCAATAAAGCAAGAATATGCATGGGTCTATAGTCATTTGACGTCGCATCACGATTTTAATTCATGACTATATTTTAGGCAATCATTTTCGACCAGAACGGCAATGCAAGCTACACTACAGCATTAGAAGAAAAGATCTTAGATCAAGATCAGAACAACTCCAAGGTGGTTCCTCCGTTTAATGCATTTTCGAAAGGAGGCCCTCCGATCAGAGTAAGTATTTCATTTAAATGGCTCCTCCGGCCATTTACTGGCTTATAAATGGCAGTGAGAAATCTGTCCAATGTTAGTGGTGTTTTTTCTAATTCATTCAATAGTCAAGCAAGTTTTATTATGTGAACTACGGACGTGCAGAGGATTTTGAATACCTCGAGAGGAATAAGACAGTTAATTTCACCGGTTCTATTGTCATCGCTCGCTATGGAAAGATATTCAGGGGTAATAAGGTAAGCAAGGCAAATGTAAAGCGCCTAGAGAGAGATTAAGTTATCTGAGGGCGCTTTATCAAGTGAATTATTATTATTATTACTATTAAGGCGTCGCCGCCGTTCGGTCGAAAACCATCTTATCTTTTTCACTTGTGGCTCAATTGCTGGCTGTGCTCATTTGTCCCTTGCTGCTGCTTTAGGTCGCATTTGCACAGCGTTACGGTGCAATCGGCATAATCCTGTACTCAGATCCGGCTGACTATGCGGTTGGTGTAAACAGCACATACGATTCGACTTTTCCCAACTCGTGGTGGCTACCTCCGTCAGGAGTGCAGCGCGGCACGACGTTTATCGGCAACGGCGACCCGCTAACCCCTGGCTACCCAGCCAAAGGTACGTCACGTCCACGCGTTACACTGCAGTATCCTAAAATTTATTGGGGTAGCATATCAAGAGAAATTAATGTCCGTTAAGGCACTTCATGTATGCCGCCGGGTTTGGACCCACGGCCTTAGTCATCAAAGTCGAGCACTTATCAAATTTCAGCTCCGCTACCGCTCTCTCCCGCTGCCACTCGTGTTCCGCGCCGACGGCGTCCTCTGATTCGCTTTCGTGTTGCGAATTTTCTCTGGCATTAACATGCTTAAGATTTTATGACGAAATTTATGAATTATGATATATATATCTAACATGCTTAAGACCTTATGACGAAAAGACATCTTGCTGATCGCTGTTCGCGAAACCGGACGACGCTGGCCATCAGCCTGCATCAGCTCCCCAATATTTCGAAACCATCTCGCGGCGATAAATTTCAAATGTTACCACTGTAAAATTAGCTCGCCGATTCTGCATAATGATAATAATAATAACACTGCACTTGATAAAGCACCCCCCAGAGAACTTAATCTCTTTCTAGACGCTTTGAATTTGCTGCAAAGTGAAATGCAATTGAATGGTAAGTAAAATCATGCTTGAAAACAAATAAAATGAGTAATATGGTTAGGGGTGACATGCACAGGGTCAGCATGCAAATGTGGTTAGTGGCAGCATGCACAGTGTCAGCACGCACAAGCACATCAAGGACGAATCACAGGGACCCACTAAATGCTGTCCTAAACAGGTGTGTTTTTAACTTGTTTTTAAATGTGGTCAGGTCAGGGATGTTCTGACGCAGGTCGGGAAGGAGTCCCAGGCTTTGGGAGCATACGAACTAAATGCACGGTCTCCAAAGGATATAAGGTCTGTACGAGGTATTTGTAGACTGTTGGATTCCGAAAAGTGGGTGGTACGATGCTTGGCCTGATGGGGTAGAATATCTGAGAGATAGGCTGGAGCCACAGAATGAATGGACCTAAAAGTGAGCGACAAAACCTTGAAGTCAATCCGTTGCTTGAACGGTAGCCAGTGCAGGTCGGCGAGAAGTGGAGTAATGTGGCAACTACGACGCTCACGACAGACAAGCCTAGCTGCAGAGTTTTGCACCAGCTGCAATCGCCTGATCGCACATGCTGGTAGGCCAGTAAGCAGTGAGTTGCAGAAGTCGAGACGGGATGTCACGAATGCATGGACCAACTTGGACGTGGTATCCTTATCTAAATTAATATTGATGTATAAGATATTGATATATAAGCCGCTGCTTTCTCGAAGTTTTATTGGGGCTGGCTACAGCATTGGTGGGCGAGGATATTAATAATAATGATAATTATGCACTTGATAAAGCGCCCTCAGAGAACTCAATCTCTTTCTAGATGCTTGTCAGCAAAGATAAACGTGATTTAATGGCGAGTAATATCTTGCTTGATAAACATGAATAGCATGGTTTGGGGACTGACATGCATAGGGTCAGCATGCAAGTGTGGTTAGTGGCAGCCTGCACAGTGTCAGCACGCATAAGCACATCAAGGAAGAATCACAGAGACCCACTAAATGCTGTCCTTCATTTGTGGTGTTTTCAAGTTCTTTTTAAATGTGGTCAAGTCAGGGGATGTTCTGACGCAAGTCGGGAGTGAGTTCCAGGCTTTGGGAGCATACGAACTAAATGCACGGTCTCCAAAGGATATGAGGTTTGTACGAGGTATTGTAAACTGTCACATTCCGAAAATCGGGTGGTACGATGCTTGGCCTGATGCGGGAGTAGATCTGAGAGATAGTCTGGAGCCAAAGAATGAAGTGACCTAAAAGTGAGCGAAATAACCTTGAAGTCGATCCGTGGATGGGCGCGACATAGGAAGAGCTTGCGTGTGGGGACGGTGAGCGTGGGCTCGACATTGAGCTGATCTGCTTTTCAGAAGTCTTTGCCAGTCAACCAAACGACGGGGCATATAATTTCTAAAAATTTCCGGTCGGAAGATCGCTTGACAACTGAGCGAACGCCAACCGTTGAGTCCACTAGCCCCCTGGCCGCTGCTTAGTGGCCGAGCTCTGAGTGAATCGTAATGCCGCAGCCCGTTGCCAGAGAGAGAGAGAGAGAGAGACAGAGAGAGAGAGAGAGACAGAGAGATACAGAGAGAGAGAGAGAGAGAGACAGAGAGAGAGAGAGAGAGAGAGAGAGAGAGAGAGAGAGAGAGAGAGAGAGAGAGAGAGAGAGAGAGAGAGAGAGAGAGAGAGAGAGAGACACACACACAGAGAGAGAGAGAGAGAGAGAGAGAGAGAGAGAGAGAGAGAGAGAGAGAGAGAGAGAGAGAGAGAGAGAGACAGAGAGACAGAGAGAGAGAGAGAGAGAGAGACAGAGAGAGAGACACAGAGAGAGAGAGACACAGAGAGAGAGACAGAGAGAGACACAGAGATAGAGAGAGACAGAGAGTCAGAGAGAGAGAGAGACAGAGAGTCAGAGAGAGAGACAGAGAGAGAGAGACAGAGAGACACAGAGAGAGACACAGAGAGAGAGACAGAGACAGAGACAGAGACAGAGAGAGACAGAGAGAGAGAGAGAGAAAGAGAGAGAGAGAGACAAAGAGAGACAGAGAGAGAGACAGAGAGAGATAGCGGCAGCCACTGCAGTCTGCGACTGCAGTCACCGCCAGCAAGGGCGTCTGTCAGCGAGCAGGGTCACACTAAGAAAGTGCTAGCCAGGGATTCTTGGCTGATGATAGCACCGAGGAAGACTCTGGGGCTTCCTGCTAGGTTCTGTCTCTGTCTGAATGAGGTAGACGTTTTCCAGGGTCATTTTTATAGTTATTACTATACTGCATCGCGTCCTCAATGCCGCCCTTGATGGCAGCTGCCGCGCCAGAAAAGCTCTCTAGAGTCTTACTTAAAGTGCAGCGTTTTAGCGACGAAGTAGCCGTTTTTTAAAATAGCGTCTTCAAACGAATGCCATATCGGGAACAGAGCAAAACCGAAGAGCAGACCCTTTCTGCTATATTATTATTATTGTCGAAGAACGCTTTGGTGCTGCCAAATGAGACTTCACTAGTGCACGATAAGGACTTGACTTGCTCGATCGTTTTTGGGTTTAAACTAAACCTTTTTTCGATCTACGCAAAATATTCGTCGCTCTCACGCTCACGAAGCAAAGGGTTTAGTGACTGAGGGCGTAAAAGCTGTTAAAACTGTAGGCCCGAATATGCCAGTGACTTTCCCACCATCGTTTTTGGCCACTGAGTCATTAGCCACACCAAGATTATTTTTTCTGCTTTCAAAACTAGGAATTTCCTGGCAATACTAGCATCTAGGTGTTTCTCGTTTTCGCGATAATTAAGGATAAAAATGAAAAAGGTAAGGCGTAGTAAGCTAGAAAAATATTGGCAGCGTGCGTCAGCTGATGCAAATGGGAAAATCTCCAGTTGTGACTTGTATCTATGAGGGAGCCGATGCCGCAAGCCGATGTTACTTCACGTGGGCGAATCTACAGAATTCTATCATTATAGCAGGAAGCGCACTACTTCTCAGGACTATACACTGAGTATCCAGGGAGTGAAACCACTCGGCTCTATCAATTATTTTTTTATTATTATAGTAATTCATTTGTATAGCGCACTGAGAGAACTTAATCTATATTCAAGTGCTTCACATATGCCTCGGGGCTCGAGCGCACGACCTCAGCCAGATCTTGGTCGGGCGGGGTGAGCACCTTAACCACTGGACCAAATCAGCTCGGCAACTAAGAAAATACTCACGGAATTTAAATGCTCAATGCTCGACTGCAACCTACAAGTAAATAAATAATACTTGGCATTTCTAATCTTCCAAGTGGTAGTACAGAACTCATGGTTGAAACTGGTAAGATTCATGTAGCAGCCTATTCTTTTAATACGATATTCAAGTCGGTTATTTGGAATTGTCTGGTTTGCTAATAAAGATAATAGCGTCTTTTTGGTTCAGCCATCAGGGAAACTTTCCAGGAGAACTCGCGTTCGTTTTCCGTTTTAATGAGAAGAAATATGGCAGAGTATAGATCGCACTTTGAAAAATGACTAAAAGCAGAGTTCGCCTCTTCAGACGTCTATAATTCATCATGAATTTTCTCGGGCTGCAACTGGTGGTGCAACTATTTCATCATAGAAGCGCTTCTTCGCACCTCGTTTTTCTCTCGTAACCTAAAAATCCCGACGCTACACTAGAATCCGCTGTCATCTGGCGAAGGCAGTCCGATGGTAAAGGCCTTTAGTAGACCGACCGCCGGGGCTAACGCGTGGCTTCAGTCGGCCTACGGGATATATATCAGTTCGGATGGAGCCGTCGGTGATCTGGAGTGACTTTCTATCGAGCGCGCCTCCTCGGCGGAATGCTCTGCCAACATCCGGCAAGGGTTGCGGCGAGCTGAGTCAGCTGGCCTCGGTCACGTGCCCCTTGCGTGCGAGTCAATGAGCGGCCGCCTCTTGCCGTAGTCAAAGTCGCAAGGGCGAAAAGAAAAACGCCTCGCCGAGATAGGCTGATGGGCGAGAGTCTTTTAGGAAAGACTAGTCACGTGTTTTGCTTCGTATACTCCACTCCGACGACGACCATTTCCTTTCTCCTCTCCTGAGGCCGAGCTCAGACTCTACACTCCTAGCCCAACGCGCCTAGCCGAGCAGCGCCAAGCCGACTCGCCGAGCGACAGCGCCCCCTTGTAGCGACTTGCTGCAAGGGCCTCTTAATGTGCTCTGCGCATTTCATTGGCTGCTCCGTAAGTCCTTCCTTATTGAACAATGAAATTTGCACGAAAATAGACTCATGGCAAAGCGGTGTTCACATGCGATATCATCACATCGGTGGCCATTGTTTGTTGCAGAGGGCGTTTACAGATTATCAGTCGACGAACTCAGACAAGAAGGAGAAATCCCCAACATCCCGAGCCATCCCATAGGCTACGAGGATGCTGTTGCTTTCCTCGGACTGCTTCCGGGTTCTGATGTTACCAATAGCGCGTGGAAGGGCAATTTGAATGTCTCGTATAAATATGGAGGAGATTTAAATGGCCGGTAGGTTCTTTTTTTAGCACAGTCGCACACGTATTGAGCTGTTCACAAGTTTGTAGGTTTACAAGTGTTAAAGGATGAAAGCGCTAAACCCTAAACTGCGCCGGAATCTTAGCACTCTAAACTCTAAAGCAACGCTCTAGCGGACTGCTAAAACGAATCGCCAAATTGAGTTGGGCTCACGACGATGATTTGCACTTTGTAAGTGGGAAAAGTATAGAAAAATTGCAGCGTGGCACAAACCAACAATGTCGTTGTTTATTGAGCATGCTACTACTAACCATTCAATCACGCTTCCTTTGAAGCAAAGGTAAAGCGCCTAGAAAGGGATTGAGTTCTCTGAGGGCGCCGTATCAAGTGCATTATTATTATTATTTTTATTAATCTACTTGGTACGGTCACGCCGGAATGGTGCTGTCGCAATACTGTTCCTGCCAGTAGTTTCAAGGCTGACGGCCAGTAAGAAGGACAAGGCAGGGGGTGTTCCGTTCAACAACCTCCGCATCAGCCCAATATCAACTTCACAAGGAGATAATAATAATATTATACTACTAATAATAATGATACTTCGATGATATAGACGCAGGTGGCACGCGTCGAGCGACGCGAGCGCGAGAACTTGAGCTCAGTTGTCATGGAAACCCCTCGGAAAACAATCACTCAACACCCTCCAGCAATTATGGTCTACTGTAATCAGTAATCTCTAATGCATTTGTATAGCGTCATGAGAAAATGTAATCTCTCTAGCTAAGCACTCCGCATACGCTGGACAGGAAGTATTTCAGCTGAAGTTCAGGGTCAGATCGTTCTGAATTGCACGGCATTATCGAGAGGTCATGCAGGAATGGCGAAATCCTCTGTCGAAATAGCAACGTAATGGTAACCATAGCAACGCTAGTTATCCTCTCTAGGCTGATTGTATGTAGCGGGCTAACGACTTTACCACCGACGTAAAATGTGTGAATGCAAAGGGCATTTAAAACTGATAAGCCGAGCCTTTTAATTTCGTCTCGCGGGACATACTTATTCTTATATAGGAAGATGCACGAGATTGGACGCTGGTAGGATCTTGAGCGGTCCATTTATTTAGTGCAGCTTATTCAGTGCGGGGCTATTTTTTTCTTGTCTTGCGCTGAAGAGTGCTTTCATGTCTCCAATGGCTTGTTCCAAGTGCCACGTAAATTTTTGGTTAGAAAATTAAGTGCTTTTCAAACGACAGTTATATAGAGCTTCAAGTTAATAACTACGAGCAAGTGACTACTGTCTACAACGCCATCGGGGTTATTCGTGGAGAGATTGAACCAGGTATGGCAAAGCGAAAGTAGGCCGCTGAATTAACGAATCAATCGTCGTTTAAAGCAGTGAATTAGTGCGCGTAGCAGGCGCCTGCTCATTAGGGTCTGAGAAATGCAAATTTATTTTGTTTTAGATCGCTATGTGATGCTGGGGAACCATAGAGATGCTTGGATTTTCGGATCGATCGATCCCTCATCAGGAACTGCGACACTTCTTGAGGTGACCAGAGCCTTTAGTGAACTACGTAAGAAAGGTTAGTCAGCTCAGCGAGTCGACTCAGAGAGAACACAGTTCCACAGCTCGCGAAAATAAATCGTCTCTCATCCAGCCGAAACTGGCTCAGTCTGTCCTGCCGTTAAGAGCTGGTAACTCCATTCTAAGCACTACCACAACTTTCTTTCATGCTTAGCAATGCTTATATCTTTCGTTTATTGCGCTTAATTATAACCCCTGGAGCATCTGTATACGCACCATCAAAAGCCATATGAACTAGGAGCGGACTTTATATAACTATCCACCAACGTAGTCTTTTTGGTCTTAGGCATTTACAGGCGGAGATACGTATCCACCCCCATATGATCGGTTACAGACGTACCCACATGTACGTACATTAACATATATAACTGAACGCATACGGAATTAACCGTGTACGGAAGCATAACCATACGTACTGTCGGATACATACGTACCTGTATACATACAGACTGTTGTCTCCTTCGCCGCGTCCGACAGAGTTGATTTATGCTGCACTGACAGAATCTATCGGCGGCGGCAGCAGATGCTCGAACGCTTCAAGGAGTGCAGTTTTAGAAAGAAAAATGAACTAGAACGAGTTACTGCTCACGTGAAGGCTCCGCAAGGCCAGTGTATGCAAAAGTCAACCTGAAACAGCGAACAAAATTGCAATTGGTAAAATTAGTGACCTCCGACGCTCATAAAGGAGGAGCAGTCTTCATTTTGCACATTCCGGTCAGCCATATGCCTAAATGACAATTTAACTTCACATCCCCATAAGCTGCTTCAAAGAAGTGTGTCAGCTTTGACCTTTTATTCCTTTGACGACGACATGTAGTGGGAATAAAAGATCAGAGAGGGTAGAACTTGCACAAAGTGTGGAGAACACTTTGGGGACTGCAAGATAAATGGATTATGGCAATTGGAGTTTTCTAAATGAGTTTTAAGCGTAGACGTTCGTGAAGAAGTTATACACATGTATGTCCATCTGAATCAGATCTTGAAAGTTATGCGACATCCGTCGTTTAGACAGCTATCAGTACAGCTTTTCAAGTATAGTGAATTTCGCTCAAAACGATGGCTAGTAAGGATGAGAAGATGAACCCGCGATGGTGAGGAGATGGGGAGCCAGCCTAAAGAGGATCCCAGTAAGGATGAGCGGACGATCCCAGCGTGACCTTGTAGACTTTTCTACTTAGTAATAGTCTGACAATTGTCCATTAGTGCACTCTGTGAATTTGGCAGCTAAATAACGGAGAGCTTGCATGTCACTGGAGCATTTAGAAGTCGTTTGAAATAGCTGGTTCAATGTCTTTGAGCTATCTGTGAAGTTTATTGCTGAAGAGACAAGGTTCAATTGGAACACCATCTTAAGGGCACAGAGTAAGCCACCCAGATGACCAGATAGTGGCCCAAAGGTTCATCTTCTAGGTCAGCTAGGCTACTCTCCTAGTGTGACCGAAATGGAAAGGCTGTTAAATGCCCAACTCATTCTGATACTAAAAGCCCTGGCTGCAAGAATCCAGATGCATTACCAATACTATATTGTGTCGCTATGCTTTTGAAACAATGTGAGTAGACTAATAGCTTTCAATATTTTTGTATGTGGCTGTCACGGAAGTTTATAATGACGGGGTATTATTGTAGGATGGAAACCACGCCGGACTATTGTCTTTGGTAGCTGGGACGCCGAGGAGTACGGTCTGATTGGTTCAAACGAATGGGCGGAGGTAAGTGAGACGGGATATTCAATATTCAGCTCTCTGCCCTCTGCTCCCTGTCCCTGACCTCTTTTCCGTCCATATTTCCTGCTCATAATAGCTGCAAAAGTTTAGGTCCTACATGCTAAAATAGCTTCGAATTCGGCACCAGTCGATAATAGTTCATCTTTCGCTCAACGCTCGCTCGCTCGCACACACGCCCGCGAACGCAAATTCGAGAATGTACACTCAATCACGCTTCATCTCAGTGACCACATTAAATCCCAGAGAGCTCTTGAAATTCAAATTTTAACAGTACTAGAAACTAAGCCGCTCAACGGTCGAAGCATCTGTTCAAGAACTACAAAGGCTGTCGGCTCACGCTCCTCGCCAGAGATGAGCTTTGTCCAATCGCAGCCCTACTGTCAAGCCTTCGGTTCATGCCAATGTACAATTCATAAATTCATAATTAAAAAGGCGTGCCTCTTCACTTTGAATATATAGCATTGATTTAAGTGGGTTTTACATTTTCTTTTGAGGGCCAAGCTCTAGTAGCGATCAGTGAGAGGCGCTTTAGAATTCAATTATCAAAACCCATTGAAGCTCACAAGAGTAGCTTAGTTCGGTCGTTATTCTGCAGTAGTGCTTTGTATTCACTTTGTAACGGTACGCACATAATAATAATAATAATAATAATTCACTTGATAAAGCGCCCTCAGAGAACTTAATCTCTCTCTATGCGCTTTACATTTGCTGCAAAGTGAAATGCAATTGAATGGTAAATAAAAT
Source organism: Cristatella mucedo (assembly GCA_009760855.2). Lineage (NCBI taxonomy): Eukaryota > Metazoa > Bryozoa > Phylactolaemata > Cristatellidae > Cristatella > Cristatella mucedo. The sequence goes on from WPIO01000141.1 coordinate 322,227, forward strand.
CATGCTTAAAAAACAAACAAAATGAATAACATGGTTAGGGGTGACATGCACAGGGTCAGCATGCAAATGTGGTTAGTGGCAGCATGCACAGTGTCAGCACGCATAAGCACATCAAGGACGAATCACAGGGACCCACTAAATGCTGTCCTAAATAGGTGTGTTTTTAGGTTCCTTTTAAATGTGGTCAGGTCAGGGGATGTTCTGACGCAGGTCGGGAGGGAGTTCCAGGCTTTGGGAGCATACGAACTAAATGCACGGTCTCCAAAGGATTTAAGGTTTATAGGGGGTACATAGGGGGCCAATGCATGCCTCTCTACAAACAAGAGTGTTTCTCTTTTTAACAGTATAATTATCCGTAAGACGATTTCTAAGCAGTGATGTGTATAGCATCAATTCACGTCTTGCAATGTGACTTTACTCACGGATCTTACTATACGATAAGGGTCGTCGTTTTAACCTTCTTATCTCGTATTTCACTGTTTTAACGAATGCTAATTACGAGGAGAAGGAGTTTTGTCCTAATGTTACCACCCTTAAAGAGGATTTTATCTAATTAGTGACTATCCTGCCCATCCAATGCGTGGCAAAAATATGTTGCTCATGTGATTCTCATGACAAGATCAGCGACCGGTGAAGCTAAGGTTTGAACTGAGTGAACAATTTAACTTGCACCCGCTTTTAGTCACTTGGTACCTTGGTTACTAGGTGTTCGGTTACTTGCGACGATGAGCGTGATACTGTTACCGCATCCGGGGCTTTTCTTATTCCTCTCCTGAAATCGTAACGGGCGTAGTGAGGGCAAATTTGTTGTAGTGAATTGCTTACGAAGGTCCAGAATAAGCTGCATATAGTGTCGTAATATACCTTATCTCTATTCAGACACTTTGAAACTTACTCTAAGAAAAGCAGTAAGCGATTGTTAATGACAAACCAGGCAGTCTGCTTTGGCAAGTATGCCAAATCAAGCAAGTATAATACTTAGACCAGCAGGCAGAAGCACGCGAAAAGGCACAACTACCTACCGCCGCTACTACCTACCTCTGTATAGTAGGACCTCTAGCGGGTAGCATGCATTCAATCATACACCGAGAAGCAAATCAAAACAAAAAAGACATGTGAATTTTGAGTGTGAACAAAAAGACAGCAGGTGGGAACACCTGCATGCACTGAGTTCTGCACTGGAAAGCGCTAGTCGCAAGCAGGTCGTCCTTGCCCTTGTCGCGATGTGCAAGGGCAGGTCGTCCTTGCCCTTGTCGCGATGTGCAAGGGCAGGTCGTCCTTGCCCTTGTCGCGATGTGCAAGGGCAGGTCGTCCTTGCCCTTGTCGCGATGTGCAAGGGCAGGTCGTCCTTGTCCTTGTCGCGATGTGCAAGGGCAGGTCGTCCTTGCCCTTGTCGCGATGTGCAAGGGCAGGTCGTCCTTGCCCTTGTCGCGATGTGCACAGCTTCGTAATGAATGCACACCTTCGAAAAAGAACGACCATTCACTCAGACAGAGCGAAGGTCAAAGGCTGAAGCGATCGATTTTTAGCGTTCTTTTAAATGTCTTTCAATCAGGAGGAGACGTAATGCAAGACCGTGGGGATTTTCGGCTCTGGGAGCATTTTAGTTAAAGGCAAAGTCTGCGATGGATTTGAAGTGCACTGGGGCACAAATAATCGGCTAGAGTCGGGGGGGGGCGATGTATGCGACTGGAGGCTTGATCTTTAGTTAATTCAGTTAGGTAGGTCGAAGCAAGTGCGTAAAGATGCTGGGGCTCGGGCGGGCACGCGATGGCAGCGATGGCCGAAGAGAACGAAGCCCACCACAAGCGAGTTGCGGTACTGACGCCAGTAGATAAGAGAAGAAAGAGTGAGCGAGAAGGAGGAGAGCGAATGGATATGGTCCACGCAGGTCGGTGGACCAGTAGAAAGTGGTTCGCTACAGGACGAGCGGGTCCACGAGACAACAGCTCACCCCTCGCAATTAAATCCAGCTTAGTCAGCCGATACCATCCGATCTGCAGCGCCTAATTAGGCTGTACTCAGCTCGCTCATTGGCCGAGCTGACTGGTCTGAGGCCGGCTGGGGCGGAACAACATTGTGGGCGTGGCCACACCCACGGAGGCACCTAAATGTGAGTGCCGAGCCGAGACCTTGAGGTCAATATACTACTTGATAAGCAGCAAGTGCACACAGGTGAGTGGTGCTGTTACGTGATGGTTGCGACGTTTACGATAAATAAGGCTTACTGCCAAGTTGTATGCGAACTGTAAGCGCCTTCTTGCTCAGGTGGGAACACCCACATGCACTGAGTTCATTAACAATAACAATAATAATAATAATAATAAATTCAATAAAGCCCACTCATAGAACTAAATATATTTTTAGGCACTTTACAGTTGCTACAAAGGAAGCTCGATTGAATGGTTAGTGGTAGCATGCTCAATGATACCACGCACAACATGGTTAGGGATGATATGCACAGGGTCAGCCTGCAAATGTGATTAGTGGCAGCATGCACTGCGTCAGCACGTATAAGCGCATAAAGGATGAATCGCATGGACCTTCTAAATGCTACGATAAATAGGTGCGTTTTTAGTTTCTTTTTTAATGTCGTCAAGTCATGGTATGTCGTGAAGTTCAGTAAGTCTTGTCAAGACCTCACATTTGCACGGACCAGCTTGGCTGTGATGACCTTAGTTAAGTTGGGCATAATTTGTGCAATATCATGTAGCTAAAAGTAGGCAGACGACTGTGGAGTGGTTGTGCTCATCTGTTGACAAGTAATTTCTGAAGAGGACACAGATTCTGGGCAGATCCTACAAGAGATATGTAATGTATATGCGTCCGCAAAGCCACAAAAACAATGTGGGTGTAACGCTGGAGAATTGTATATAGCGCACTCAAAGCCTAAGTGGCTTTCGGTACACATTGATTCGGTAAACTTGACCATAGCTAGGAGTTCGTGGGCTCGAGCCCCTAGGGTTATATTAAGCACCTGAATAGAGATTGAGTTCTCGTGTGGCGCTATACATTTCAATTCTATATATTTTGATGATCCCACGACAGTCGATGATCCTCATATGCTAATCGGTGCACAGTAAGACCTGATTTTATTTATTTGGTTTTCATGCTTACGCTTGCAGTTCTAACTGGTTAAACGAATGCAGTAAACCGTAAGCTATCTTGGTTAGGGCGCTATACATATATTGTGCTTATTTAGAGTATTAAACTCGTCCAGGAAATAAGGACGTCCGTTTCTGACACTCACTCGTTATTATTAAGCATTCTCGAGTTGTATAATTTCAGCAAACGTACTTTGCTGCAGGAGTTCACCAAAAATCTGGCACAACGGGCTGTTGCCTATTTAAATGTCGACATCGCCGTAGAGTACCCATATGTCCTTGAAGCTACGGGCTCACCACTGCTGCACCAGGCGCTATACAGTGCCACCAGAAAAGTAAGTGCGTAGTTTCCAGAAGTCTCTTCGCGTTGATCTTCTGTCATGCGTCGCTTGATAAGTAACTGAAACGCCATATGCTCATGACATTGTGCTAAGGGAATGACATCGCTGCTGAACTGTGACATTAACATTATCACATTTATTTTAGGTTCCATCGCCACCGTCAGAAAAATTTGAAAATGTGTATGAAGCATGGAAAAGTCGCTCACATGATAAAACCAAGACAGGCATGCCATTGTAAGCATAAACGAATAACTTACTTGCCTCGGTATGAATACAATACAGTACAGCCTCAGTAGTAAGGCGGTTGCTTTCACGACCTTGGTCCTGAGGTCGTGAGTTCGATTCCTGCGGTGGGCGATCCTTTATCGCCACTGCAAGCGGTGGTGATAGCCTTAAGGCTCTTCTGTAGCTTTACAAAAATAGGCTTTTAATCAGCCAGGATTATGAATACAATAGATGGCATGACTGTCGCTGTAAGCATCCCACGTATCACTTACTTCCGCAAAGAATATTTTCATTTAGCAGTTGCGTCTCATCCATTTGGAGTTTTAAAACATAGAAGATTGCGTCTGGAAGGTAGAGGTAACTGTATAAGCAATATTCGTCTTTACTAATGCGTCCTATAGATTTCAATCACTCCGAATACATTTTTCGTATGTATCCAATACTACATAAGGAGTTCATCGCCGTCTCTAGAATTAAAAGTAGATTTCTTCTCAGCCACTATAATATCATTTAAGCATTTTTTGTGTGTCTCCACCGCTCAATTGAGATTTCTTGGATCTTATTGTTCCACCTACCCCCCCCCCTGCTTAAAGACAGTTGGCGACAGAAGCTTTAGCTCTGTAGGTCCAAGACTGTGGAACTCGCTTCCACGATTCTTACGCAACGACAACGACTCTCCTGCTGCCGGCTAAGGCTCATCCCTTTCAGCGGTCCTGAGCTGCTACTTACTGTATCTTAGCTGTACTATCAAGTACATTATTATTATTATTACTTCCATGCTACTCACTACCTCAACTGCTCTCCTGACTCTGCTATGCTTCCCATTTTCTCTTTGTTGCACGAGATGAAGTCTGTTGGCTACTGAATGCGTACCAAAAGCCGCTTTGGTTGTCAGTGCTCTATACAAAACTCTCCTGCTTAACACTCTTGTAGTATTTGTGGCTTTTTGGAGTAGCATACAGAGATACATTACATGGTTAGGCTCAAAAGAGCGGAAGGTTTGGCGAGGTTATTTCACGGAGAATAGAGTTCGCGATCATTCTGTAGTATCTCTAGCTTTCGTCAGCCACTTCGCTCATCTTTTTTCTCATAACCGTACAGTCAGAGAGGGAAAGCAGACAAGTGTCACGATTGAAACGTGCAATTACTTCCCTGTCCCTGTACAGGTCTGGGCTGCGGCGAAAAATACTGTTAAATACGATTGAGTTTAATTGGATTTTGTACCATAAATGTTACTGTGTAAAGAGCAGCAGGAAATGCCTGCTGCCTCTGTGGGAATCAACGCTTTTTGTACCTTTGAAGTGCTGTATTGCCTGGCGAAACTTTGCACCGTTGAAGATTATTCCCGCTCTGCTTCTTACTCCATCGTCTCGCTCATTCGTGATGTCGCGCGCTGAGACATCGTTTTTGGTCATAGCCTGGTGCCAAATTTATGTAGCTATCCGGTACCGGTTCTCCAAAGAGACTCGGCGGAGCGTGCTAAGCTTAATTGCGCAAGCGTAAACACTGCATCCATTTTTACCTTTGCAGAATATCGCAGCCAGGATCTGGTAGTGATCATGCGTCTTTTTATCAGACTCTTGGCATTCCTGTCGTGGATATGACGTACACATTTGATACGGTGAGTAAACCTTTCCGAAATTTTACGTTGCAGCTATTAAGCCAAAATGAACGTTCTGTGCTTGTATTTTCAGCCAGGGTTTAAATACTTGAAAATTTCCGACAGATCTATATAGAAAAGCGCCGCCCGCAGGCTGGTGCGAAGGGGCTGCGACGTAGGTGCGAGTAGGTGGTAGGTGACGTAGGTGCGAGTAGGTGCGTAGGTGACGTAGGTGCGAGTAGGTGGTAGGTGACGTAGGTGGTAGGTGACGTAGGTGGTAGGCGACGTAGGTGCGAGTGGAGCTGCAGATCTTCTTGATGTCGGCCCATCGTGAATTTTTCGGAGCGAAAGGCAGCTGTAAGGCAAAGCTCATTTCTCTAATCGTACGCTGAGAGTAGCGTAGGGAGTCAGCACTTTTAGTGAGTCAGACTTCGAAAGCTTAGGCGACATCGAAGCAACTATCGGGGCCAATCTTCACGTCTAACGCAAGTGTAGGTTGTTTGCCTACTTGCACCACTGACGAAATTTGGGGGGAAGAAATTAGAGTAGACATGAACAGTCACATTTGCCTTGGACATTCCTTGACAGTAATAGAATTTATTTATTATTTTTGAGTCCTTTTTTATTAGTTATTCAGACGCCGCAGGACGCTTTTTTAATTTTCACTCCTAAATGAAGTACTGAGCTCGAGTTTTATAAGAAAAAATGCATTCATTTATCTAATTCGATTTGCATGAAAGACGCTCTTTGTGGCTGAGCGGAAAGAGGTCAGCTAGGGTAATAAGGTGCTTGCACTTGACAAACTAGGTCGTGAATGGGAGTCCGGCAATTCTCTTTATTGCCATCTGGATGCAGGGTGATAGTCACTAGGGCTCTTCTGCCGGCTTTTCAATAGGGTGGTTAAATCAACAGACCTTTATTTATTTATTTAACTCATCCAAGTGCGAGCCTTCATTTCGCGATGACGGTAGCTAGTGCGGATATTTTGAGCTCGATAGGATTCCTGTCCATGTCGGTCTGAAGCCGAGCCTTGGTCAACACAGAGCTCCAAGCAAGAGTACCTGTGTAGCAGACGAATTTAAATCGCTCAAGCGATATTTTATATTTTTTGGGTTTTAATTTCTGTTTATTACGTAGTTTTTAATTTTTTTGTTTAGGTTTAAGAGAAAAATGCCAATTTGAAAAGATATCCCAAAACGTGTTTACTTAGCGTAAATATAAACAGACACTAGTGACCGTATTAACCTGCTAGTTCGGCATCGTCTATGCATACAGCCAGGTCAGTTTAGGTTTGATATGGTCACCAGCATTTGTTTATGTTCATGCAAAATGAACAATTTGCCGAGCTACTTCTTTAGCTTAGGAATTTTTGGTGTAGTTTTTAGGATTTGTATTTTTTTACATATAAGGTTTTAGTGGTTAGAATTTTGTAATTTACTTGGCTTACTGTATTGGTCTTAGGTCTTTAGTTTTAAGGGTTTAGGGTTTACTGTTTAAGTTTTAGAGAGAAAATATACATAAACAAGATATCTCAAAACGTGCTCATTTGTTCTAAATAAAAACAGACGCTGGCGGCTATTTGGCACGTTGGTTAGCCTACTATAGACCCACACACGCACGCACGCACGCACGCACACACACATGCACTATAGACAGTGCGCCCGTAGCAGAAACTGATCTGCCTGTGCGTAAACGACACCGTATTAGCTGTTACCCTCAGCTTAGCGAAATGCCATGCGGTTAGTAGCGTTTTCATTGTTTTTTCCCAAGTTGATTTTCCTGTCGCTGGAACCAAATAATAATAGAAAATACCTTAGCTACCGCCCAATGAACTGACTGGGTGATGCATATTCATTTTTTAAATGAGCAACTGAGCTGCTTTCAAAATTGCATGAGCCAAGCGTGGATGCTCAAAATGCACTCGTACTGTGCGAAGCTCTTGTCACTTGCTTCGGCAAAATTAGGGCAAAAATATGTCTTACATGCTGAACAGTTTGAGTAAATTGCTCGATCATATACAAATAATATGGACCATCGATGAGCTCAACCTCGGTCCGGAGGTCATGGGTTCGAATCCTGCGATAGGTGATTCTTTATCGCCGCTGCAAGCGATGGTGATATCCGTAAAGGCTATACCGCCGCTATACAAAAAAGGCAGTTGAATCAGCTAATATTTTTTGTATACTATCGTGGTTGCGCGGTAGGGCTGCTCGGTGTTACATTTTTGCAGACTGTATTCCTCCTAAGGCACTATGCTGTGCTGATATTTTTAACAGGGACTGTGGAAGATTTCGGGATACCCGCTCTATCATTCCGTTTACGAGACGTTTCGTCTGGTGGAGGATTTCATTGATAAGGATTTTGTCTGGCACCAGTCCATGGGACGCCTCTGGGCTGAGTTGGCTAGATCACTTGCTGACGCCGACCTGATTCCGTTTGAGCCCGTCGACTATACCGCGTTCTTGCAGCAGAACTGGGAAGACTTCAAAGAAATGCATAAAGACTATTTAAATCATCAAGCGATCTCGCGCGTCTCAGGTAACTCAGGATTTTGAAGAGTGCACATTTTGTTTGAAACTGTAAAAGCTTTAACGTAAATCGGGTAGTTAGATCAAAGACTCTTCACGAAACTCTGTGAACTCTTTGTATTCCTATTGAAATGTTACAAACTAATAAGAGTGAGAGCCAATTTAGTAGCTCTCGTTAGAAGAGATTAAGCTTTGCGAAAACATGCAAGCTTCGCATTTTGGTCAATCCTACAAGTTTGCATTGACCCAAGTGGAATTAAAACGAAGTGTTTCCCGGGTTATAATGAGAACTCAAGTCACACCATCATAATCTTATGATTAGCTAGATGGGTTGGAAGCATCGCGTTACAAAACTCTTGTTTTTATCACTGGACCACTAATCCAAAAGTTAGACTTCCCTGGATAAATTTTTTCCAGTTTTTTAGAGTGTAAGTTTTTTCTTAATTAAACTGAGTGAAACTGTGTATTTCTTGACATTAAGCCATGAAAGCATGATTGATCCCAAATAACCTATGTCTACGTATTCCTAAGTCTGGGCTTAGTATTATACTTTGAAGACAGCTTTCGATGCGATCTGATTTGATTATTAACTTCGCATCTATTCTTCTATCTGGTGTGGGTGCATTGAGTATTTGCTTGGTTTGATATTCCAAACTACGTGTCCAATGATTGCTAATGATGAACGACACACAGCATTTATCGTATTAGCAAGGATACCGATTTCTCGCCTCCTGACATAGAGCGCTCTAACGTGCGTTCGTGTTCGCTGCAGAATTCTTCCGAAAACCGAAGTTCTTGCGAACATTGTATTTCAAGCATGATTTTACTTACCATTCAATTGCATTTTCCTTTGCAGCAAATGTAAAGCGCCTAGAAAGAGATTAAGTTCTCTGAGGGCGCTTTATCAAGTGCATTATTACTATTATTGTTATTATTACCCCTAGGGTGTCTTTGATGTTACCTCATATTCAAGCGAGTATTTAGCTGAGTTGCCAGCACTAAGTGCGAGGTGTTCATCCATATTATAATAATATTAATAATAATACATTTGATATAGCGCCCTCAGACAACTTTATCTTTTTCTAGGCTCTTTACATTTGCTGTAAAGGAAGCACGATTGAATAATTAGTGGTAGCATGCTCCATAAACAACAAAAATAGCACGGTTAAGAGTGACATGCGCAAGGTGAACATTAGACTTGCACTTGCCAAAAACTGGACGATCTAGTTATGCGGATTTGACCTTGACCTTGTCTGCAGCTCTTGAGCGGTTTATGTAGATTAGACTTTGACACAAACACGTTTCTCGGTACCTCTTCCACTCTGAAATATTATAGCAGCAAATACACATTAAGAATTCTTCAAAGCCGTTGAAATAACCAAATTAAACACTTAGTAATATCCATTATTACAGAAAACAAAGTGATTTAAATTAAGTAAAATCAAAGAATAGCAACTGTGGCAAAAAGTGGTAAAGCGAGATGTGACTATGCAGCATATCGTTCCGACCAAGTGCACGGCTTAGTGCAGGTTCAGGGAGTGAATTCAGTCGTCTTTAGTCAGACATGCATACTCTGACAATTGTGGCTCTTCTATAATTTGCAATATTCTGAATGCTTGCTAATGAGACAGACAATGTGCGGCTTCGTGAAGCGTGCATCTGCAGTCTCACGTCAAGTGTTACAACCTTTCCATCCGGCTATCATATTAAGAGAAGCTCTTTCTCTGTCTTTCTCTGCCTCTCTGTCTCTTTCTCTGTCTCCCTGTCTCTCTGTCTGTCTGTCTCTTTTTCTAACCACTGCTATTAGCCTGCAGAATTGCTTACCGGTGTGTGAAAAAGTTAAAACTTCATAGAGCTATTTAACGTTAGAGTTGTAGCCGGGACACGGGAAACTATTCTCCCCCACACCACACGCCTTTCCGACTGCCCCGATTGGTCTTGTTAAGCCCTTTTCTAGTCACGTGGCTGACGCTGGGCTAGCGCCAGAGGAACTGCCGTTTGAATCGCGTGAGTATAACACAATCGCAAGCACCAACAAAATCAGCGGCACTAAGCAGTGCCTGCGTTACCAGAGGTGCATCAAAGCTACAGGGGATACGCGGCGGCATAACAGCGGTTCAAGCATTCACGGTAGGCCACGGCGACCTCGGTCGTCAAGCACCTTTACCCCTGGACCAAACCACAACACCTAGCATGATTATCGTGACGATCTGGCGTCTGCTCGCCAACAAAAAAACACTAACAGGTTCACTGACAGCTGCTTCTGTTTCCACAAGTGGACAGTCTGATCACAATCCTGATTCGTCTTAATCATGCCGACTGCTTCGTCAATCCATTCTTTGCGACGATGCTGTAGCTCATTTGTTTGAAGCGGATAATATCGAACCGGCACCGCTTGGCTTAGCAGATGCTTACAAACCTCACAAACCTTGTATTACCTCTTCCTTGCAGTCCTACTTGACTCGGCCATCTCAGAATTCACAGGCCAAGCTGCTAACTTTACCGTGCTATATCTCAGAAATCCAGCCGTTCGATCAGAGTAAGTGCTTGAGACGTCTCGCCAGCTTCGCGCTCGTGTGCTCGCGCATTCTCGGAGCTTCTTTGCGAGGAATGCGGAGGCAAGCGATCAAGGACAGCAATCGCTTCCAGGAGTCAGGCCGATCAGTTCGCTCGGTCACCCATGGCCTTTCTCTCCAACGCCAGTCTGAAGGACGGGCGGTGCGGCTTCCGAAAACTCTATCGTTTGCCAGTCAGCTGGCTAGATTTTGGCTTAAGATAAGAAATCAAAATTTGTATAAAATCCGAAGAGGACCAAATATCTTTCTGTCGAGTTTACATTTTGCTGGTCAAGTTTCAATTGGTTAGCGATAAATTGCATAGGATGAGCACGTAGAAGCACCTGGAGGACGATTCAAACGAGCTCAGCATAGGCCGTGAGGAGCTGGTCGGTTCTTAGTCGCTGCTTTTCAAGGGCTGTCAACCAGGTCGTGTTGAAATGTCAGGCGGTGGCGGGTTCAAGGCTTTGGGAGCATCTAAACTGAAAACAATATCTACAGGATTTAAGGTTGGTTTGAGGCACACCTCTACGCCTTGAGTCACAATAGCGGGTGGCATTATGCCCGGCGAGATCAGGAGGTAGTTCGGATTAGTAGGCTTTAACAAAAGAACAAAGAGACCTACACGTAAGCGGCCAGAGTTTAGGAATCGACGCGGTCCTTGGGACGGGGAGCCGGTGTGAGTCAACGATCGAAGTGACCGGATCGGACAGCTGTGCTGTTCATTATATACAAGCCTCGCTGCATACCAACTTTATAGGACTTAATGCACAGGCCGAAAGTCCTGTGAGTAGTGAGTTATAGGAGTCAAGAAGAGATGACACAAATGCATGGCCAACTTAAGCTGTTGTATTCTTATCAGCAGCCAAGAAGTTTTGTTGAGGTGCGTAGCTGAAATTAGGCAGACTTGACTGCGGAGCTATTTCAGCCATATAGTCAATTGCATTTCCCTTTGCAGCAAATATAAAGCGCCTAGAAAGAGATTAAGTTCTCTGAGGGCGCTTTATCAAGTACATTATTATTATTATTATTATTATTATATAGTGAAAGAGCACTTTGGAATCGGGTGCTAAGATTTCGTGCAGACGCTACTGAAGATATGCTGGCGGAGCCCGTATGCCCGGCTCGGTTTTCCAATTTCTGAGTGAAACTTAGTTCTCCGCTAAGTAGAAATTTGTTTCTATCGTCATTCACTGTGACAAAGTAAAGTTTGCTTTATTATTAAGTCGCAATGTCAGCAGTTCATGCATCAAAGGGGTTAATAATGATGACAATACATTTGATATGGCGCTCTCAGATAACTCAATATCTTTCTAGGTACTTTACATTTGCTGCAAAAGAAGTACTACCGAATGGTTATTGGTAGTATGCTCAATGAAAACAAGCATGACATGGTTAGGGTGACATGCACAGGGTTAGCATGCAAATATTTCGAGACTTGTGGAGAATTCAAAGTACAAGCTTAGCTGTGTGTCATGTGCATATATAAGTGTGCATGTGCATATAAGTGAAAGTCTATCGTGTTCTTGGAGATCATTTCAGCAAGAGAGAGATAGTATAATTGTGAAAGGAAATGGACCAAGGACAAAATAAAAAGGTATTCCATACGTTAGGGCCATCTTGGATTATTATTGGCCATTTGCATGAACGCTCTGGAATCCTTCACAGAGATTAGACCTAAACCATTGGGGTGAACGGAAGGACAGTTCTGCCCAGACAAAATGGCTCAAAAAAGACTCTGAGTTAAAGTTTAATCACAAAACTTTGTGCTTTTTCGCTCGTGCTTGGTAATCCGAATGCTTCCACATATGTATTTGTGCTATGCAGTAATACTTCCACAAACAAATAAAATCCGCATGCGATCAGATGTGAAAAAAGCGTTGAAGACATGGATCGATAAGGTACAATCGTGGCGGAAATTTTGTTTAAGGTTGTGACCTTGTATACGTGTAGGACTTTGCATGTAAGCACGGAAGCCAAAGCATTCAGAGATAAAAAGCATTTTCAAACACATCGAATTAGTAGGTATATCGAAATGGCTACTTAAATCCCCGAGACGAGAATGAGAAGAGAACGGCATATATTGGAACGACTCGCAAGAAGGTCAGAGCCAGGCGACAAGGACAGGGATTTTGAAGCTCTCGGACTGCTGCCTCGTAGACGATATGTGATCGCGGACATCTGCAACCTACCACCACCTGCATGGAAAACCAAACACTCAAAAGATTTTTTTGAGCCAAGAAAGGCTTGTAATTTAATGAGGTGAGGACGACAGAGGTTACTCCTCCCCAAAAAAGATTTTAAGCGATTTCGGAGAAGGCAAAAGGGAAATCTTCTCAATTAGCGTAGATGTAAACCAAGTGATTCGTCGACTTCGGCCAGGCTTTAGTTGCATCAAAACTACGTCAAGTATCAGGCTGCCTACAACAAACGGTTTACTACACAAAGAGCGGGCATCCTAAAAGCACAGGCTATAAGCGGTCACCGATTTTGAAGGCGGCTTTACCACTGCTAGGCTAGAGACATTACCAGTATTTCGAGCTTTATCAAGCTCAAAATACTGCTTATTTAGCAGCTTAATACTTACTGCTTTACTGCTTATTTACTTTTATTTGCTTTATTTAGCTTTATCAAGTGGATTGTTATTATTATAATTATTAAGTACATTTAATTAACTTGTATACCGCTCTGAGAGAACTTAATCTCTAAACCTCAAATCCTTTGGAGACCGTGCATTTAGCTCGCATGCTCCCAAAGCCTGGAACTCACTCCCGACCTGCGTCAGAACATCCCCTGACTTGACCACATTAAAAATAACTTAAAAACACGCCTATTTAGGACAGCATTTAGCGGGTCCCTGTGATTCGTCCTGCATGTGCTTATGCGTGCTGACACTGTGCATGCTGCCACTAACCACATTTGCATGCTGACCCTGTGCATGTCACCCCTAACCATGTTATTTATGTTGTTTATCAAGTATGATATTACTCACCATTCAATTGTGTTTCCCTTTGCAGCAGATATAAAGCGCCTAAAAAGAAGTTAAGTTCTCTGAGGGCGCTTTATCAAGTGCATTATTATTATTAATATTATTAATCACATCTTTCATTTGCTTAAGCAAAATTTTTCCATAAAATTCCCTTAATAATAAAAGGAAAATATTATGAGTTTTGTGCTTCAATAATTTTCGATGAAGCCAGAGATTTTGATATATTATTTGAGGCACAAAAACAGTCTCTAGAGATCTCGGACTATGACTGCTAATGGAGAGCTACGTCGTTGTGAGAAGATTAGGCAATCTTTCTCGTAAATGAGTGGCGATAAAAGGACTGAGGAGGTAAGGCAACGAGGACAGCCGACTATCGATACAACACGACCCCTTCGATGTTCCTTTGTGGAGACTCATTTGCTCCTTTGCTGCTGCTTTGCGGGCTGAACGAAGGTCTCGTTGCTGAAGCGTATCTCCTCATTGTCAGTTGCAACACTGGAGCAAACATTTGAAATTAAATGCTGCGCCTAATGTCTCGTCTGCAACAAAAGTTGGTTTGGAAACGCATTTGCCAATGATTTGTCAATGTCGACTCTGACACTACTGTCGGTCCCCCACCCTGTTGATGACAGTGACTGGTGTTCTCTCATCGAGAATGTCTTTGAACAGCCTTCCATGCTTTCGGACCAAATATGCTTTCCCTCCGTCTATAACTCTACAAAACCACAAGGATCTAGTATATAATGTGGATATGTTTTGTATAACACATTCAAATACCAAGAGGCTTTCGGTGCATATTCGATAGCTAAGAAGGTCACATTACAATATTCAGAAGTTCTCTAAGGGATCCCTTAGCATTTCAGTTTTCATTTAATGATGTGTTATTGTCAATCTGTAACTAATTTTCCAATTTTTTCATTTGGTGCTAAGCATTCTTGAAAAGATGGCATTGACTGTAATATTGCATATTCGTGTTTTACGGTTTAGGTTTTGGAGCAAGAAAATAAGAACCGATGTAGATTGTTGCTGCCTGTATTGCACTTAAGTGTTGCATTAAGCAGGGATGGTATTGCATTAATTAGGCGAAACTGCAATGCAGTGAATTTATCCTAGTGAATTCTTAGTTATCGCATTTTTAGACTAAACAGACACTGTATTGCATTAAGTAGGTTCAGCTACAATGCAGTTAATTTCTCCTAGAGAATTCCTAGCTTGCACATTTTTAGACTGAAAAATTGGGCATCCACACACACACACACACACACACACACACACACACACACACACACACACACACACACACACACACACACACACACACACACACACACACACACACACACACACACACACACACACACACACACACACACACACACATATATATATATATATGTATATGTATTTATCTATATTTATTTGTCCCTTAGCATTTACGCGCAACCATTATTTTTCGTGATATGCTATGCAAATGATCTATTATCATTATTCTTATGGTTTTTTCTAGTGCCCTCAGCCTGAGGCGTGTCAATGACCAACTTATACAATTAGAGAGGGCTTTCACGGATCCGGCAGGGCTTCCAGGATATCCACAACGAAAGTAAGTATGATTCTTTAGCACTGCAGTTGGATCGCTTTTGCTGAGTTTCTTCTGTATAGTCAATCCCGAGAGAACCGTTCAATTGGACTGCAGTTCTGTGTGCAAAGAATGACTGAAGCGGAGCGAGCGAAGCCCGCTTTTCGCCTAGAACAAGGAACCAAGGAAGAATTTTCTCGGCGGTGACTAGCTTACAACTCCTCAATTTGCAATTGAATTACTTTCAGACTATAACTGCACAATTAGCAGAAACTGTGTGATTAAGCCGATAGTCGAAGCAATAGTTTCAAGCTAAAGCGATAGCTTAGAGCAATAGTTGTGCAGCTTCGAGCTAAATTGCTAAAACAAATATTGGTATCAGCGTGAGATTATGAATACGATTCAGGAGACAGCAGTCCTGCATTGCTAGCATGAGTAGCTTGGGGAGACATAGCTAAATTTCTTACTGCATTTCAGATCGCGAGTTCTTAGTACTGTGACATTTGAAAATGAGGTCGTACCATTTACTCGGACTTCTGAAGAAATTTTGAGTACGTCGCTGCTGAATATTAATGACGCTTTCCACCCAAGAGCGCAGCTGAAAGAGGCTTAACTTTAATCAGCGAATGCTGGTAGCCCTAGCTCGTCATCGATTAGTTAAACGTCTGCCTGGGTTAGAGTCAGGGTTTAAGGTGTTCAACTTTGATGACCGAGGTCTAGGTAATTGCCTTTGATGACAGGCCGTGGATTCCATACCTGAGGCATATGTGAAGGGCCTGAATAGAGAATAAGTTCTCCTAGAATGCTATTCTAATGAATTACAAATGAAATAAACATCCTCAGTCAAAGAACTTTTGTGAGAGCGACAGTGTGCAGTAATCTTTCCGGATAAAGCCAGCTTTCTTCTCATCTGAAATAGCATTTCTTGAGGGCATATTTGACCAAGTTTTCAACTTTAATTCTTACAATCCTTTTAATACATCGATACATGCCGTTGTATCAGGAAAGGCACTATCATTGGATTTTAGTTAAATAAATCAACGAAAAATCAGCAAAAAGGAAATCAACGTTCCATTTGCGCTCGTACAATCTATAGCAACTTCAAGAGGTCTTGAGTAGTTTCTCCTATGTCTTGAGGGTAGTTTAAGATCACACCGTATCAAAATTGATAGCTGAAACAATCTGAGTGCACCAACTTTCACTATTTAAAGGGGAAATTGAGCATTATGTTTCTGCAGTTAAAAACAAATTTACGAGGGAAAAACTCGGGACGATATACTCTACTGATACACTTACCGTCATAACAGATAAAAATGTCAACAATTCAATTAATTTCTTCGGTTTCTTTTTAAGAAACTAAATTATTTACAAGAAGTAGTATACCATTGAATTAAAAACTTCGATTCCAAGAGTGTTGTTTGATATGAACGAAAAAGAAGAAAACTTGAGGCTTTATAAATCAATATAGTTACGTTATCGTGCCTTATAAGCGTATCAAAAATCAGCCCGGCCACACAAGTCATCGGAGCTCGGAAACTCCCTGCAGCAATAGTTCTAGTGTGCCCAGTTGTCGTAGAGTTTAAAACGTAAGCATAGCACTATAATTCGTGCCTAAACATTCGAAGAGAAATAATTCTTAATTATATATGATGGTAGAAATGTTTTAGCGACTGACGCCCACTTGCAGTGGTCAATCCGATGGTGCAGTAGTGCAGGACTCCAACTCACGACGTGTCGTTTCATGTCGTGAAGCGTCCTGCATTGCATCCCCAAGCTAAGATCAAAGGTATCCTGTTCAATCGTGGTTACATGGTGCCTTGTGAACCTAAGTGTTAAAGTGCTCTTAGAGATGTAAGCTGATCACGGTCGCTTAAGAATAATGCAAGCCTCGAAAATTCATCGAGTTGGTCGCCACATTAGATCCTGATCTAACTCAAATTTATGAAAAGGACTGTTCAGTAGTCTGAGCAATCTTGTATCTACAATATACGCAACTAATGCAGAATACGAATAGTAGTAATACATTTTTATAGCACCCTCAGAGAACTTATTCACATTCTATGCACTTTACGGATGCTGTAAAAGAAGCATGACCGAACGGTTATCTGCTTTGTATCCACAGGGAGCAGCCAGGGCCGCTGTAACAGTTTCACACATTGCAAAGGTATTAATGGGCTCACCAAGGCGTAGGAGCATTCTTAATCAATACCTGACACCTGAGAATTTGTGTGTGTGCTAACATTAATGGTTCATTTCACGAGATCGTTCAGGGGCCTGCAGACAGTGCTTGTAACTGAGCGTAGTAGCTCGATGCTATGGGCGGTCATGACATTCGTCACAGGTTGGCGAGCGCGTGCGAGACCTCGGACAGCAGGCGACGCTCTCTCGTTCTCGTCGTTTAGGCACCTGCTCTATTCGCAGAGCAGCAGAGACACTTACTCCGGCTCAGCGTTTCCTGGAGTAGCCGACGCTCTCTACGATATCAAGAGCAAGAGCGGCACCGCAGCATTCGATAAAGCGCTTCAAGAAACGAGCAAGGAGCTGTCGCGCGTCCTGTTCGCTGTTCGCTCGGCGACATCGACGCTACGAGAGTTTGAGAAACTTTTTTCCTAGACCTTAGCAGCAGATAGCGCTTCGGATTCAGGATAAAATTAAGAAACATAGAAATCTCTTCATAAATATACGCCTGAATGTTTTAGATCCTTCTTTCGCTGTAGCATGGTTCTATGCAAAACCACTTAGATCTTCTCTAATTGTGATTTATTATCCACTACTATTGGCAGTGTGTATGACAGCTAAAAGTAGCTATGTCTGACGCGTTCTCTAGCAAGTGCAGACAAAACTTTCAGGTCTGATTTACCTGAAAAATACCCTAATAAAATAATGAATATTACCACTAAAATGTATGATTCTATCTCCGAATGCATACATAGAAGCTTTCATCGGAGAGAGAGAGTACTTTTTTCTCAGCGGTTTCTTCTTTCACATCCTTGTAATCAATTCTAGTTGGGTTCCAAACCACCAATAGACCAATCAATGAATCCAGAAGCTGATCGTTTCTGACTGCAGAGACTGAGTTTCCTTTTTTCAATAACTGAATACCTGCTCGTTTACAGCCCAGAGGAAATGTAGATAAGTCGAAGATGCTGCGGTATATTCAAGTACCTTCTCAGAAGGTCCACAAACCACGATTACTAAACGCGTGCTAGGCTGGAGATCTATTGCACAATCCAAGTATATGAAACTATTGGTCTGCGTATCCTATTCAGCTCTACCATCGTGTTGAAATTTGAAAGGGAAAACTATATAAGAAGAACTTCAAGGCTATATCAATGGCTTTGTGGTGCTCAAAATATATTTCAAGGGCGCGACATTTTGGAGATCAAAAGCTTTAACCATTGACGGCTGTCCTTCATTCCTCGCCTCTTTTTAGTCTTTGTCATTTGTCTTATTTCTGCTCAATCTTTCATATTATTATCTGATGATGGATGATAATGATTGATGATTGATGATTGATAATGATAATGATGATAATGATGAATCTAATGATTTCTAAACATATTGTCATTCATTCCTCATCTTGCTCTTTTACTATGCAATAATTGCTAGGTCTATTTGCAAATGCGTGCAAACTGACTGCCTTGTAAATGCCTTTTCTGTAAGCAAAGGTTTTCTAAACTTAATCTCCAATATGCAATAATAATAATAATTATAATATTGCACTTGATAAAGCGCCCTCAGAGAACTTAATCTCTTTCTAGGCGCTTTACATTTGCTGCAAAGTGATACGCAATAGAATAGTAAGTAAAATCATGCTTGAAAAACAAACAAAATGAGTAACATGGTTAGGGGTTACATGCACTGGGTCAGCATGCAAATGTGGTTAGTGGCAGCATGAACTGTGTCAGCACGCATAAGCACATCGAGGACGAATCACAAGGACCCACTAAATGCTGTCCTAAATAGGTATGTTTTTAAGTTTCTTTTAAATGTGGTCAGGTCAGGGGATGTTCTGATGCAGGTCGGGAGGGAGTTCCAGGCTGTGGGAGCATACGAGCTGAATGCACGGTCTCCAAAGGATTTAAGGTTTGTACGAGGTATTTCTAGACTGTTGGATTCCGAAAAGTGAGTGGTTCGATGCTTTGCCTGATGGGGTAGTATATCTGAAAGATAGGCTGGAGCCATAGAATGAAGAGACCTAAAAGTGAGCGAAAAAACCTTGAAGTCAATACGTTGCTTGACTGGTAACCAGTGCAGGTCGGCGAGAAGTGGAGTAATGTGGCAACTGCGACGCTCACGACAGACAAGCCTAGCTGCAGAGTTTTGCACCAGCTGCAATCGCCTGATCGCACATGCTGGTAGGCCAGTAAGCAGTGAGTTGCAGAAGTCGAGACGAGATGTCACGAATGCATGGACCAACTTGCACGTGGTATCCTTATCTAAACAAGCCCTAATTTTAGCAATGTTATGAAGCTGAAAATAGGCTGATTTGACTGTGGAGCTGATGTGGTCGTCTAACGAGAGGTCGCTTTGGAATATGACACCTAGATTTCGAGCTGATGCAACTGGAGATATGCTGGCAGAGCCAATTTTGAAAGTCAGCCTTTCCAATTTCTGAATAACACTAGGTTTGCCCATAACTAGTAAGTTAGTTTTATCATCGTTTGGTTTTAGAAAATTTGCTGCCATCCATGATCGGATGTCATCAATGCATGCAGCAAGTGAGTTGAGAGAATTTGAGGTGCTCGAAGGCTGGGAGGGATCAAAGCAAAGGTACAACTGAGTGTCATCCGCATAGAAGTGAAAGCCTAGATTGTGCTTGGCAATCACATCAGCGAGAGGGAGAGTATAAGCGGTGAAAAGGACCGGACCTAGCACAGAGCCCTGAGGTACTCCATATTTTAGAGGTACTTCAGATGATCTTTGTCCATTCACGTCAACACTCTGGAGTCTCCCACTGAGATAGGACCTGAACCACTGCAGAGCAGTGCCAGTGATGCCCAGGCGAGATGAGAGGCGCTCTAGAAGTACTTTGTGATCGATGGTATCAAAAGCTGCCGAAAGATCGAGCAAAACAAGAAGAGACACTCTACCCATGTCTGCATTCCTAAGTAGGTCGTTGTATACCCGAAGCAATGCTGACTCTGTGGAGTGATTAGCTCTAAAGCCAGACTGGAACTTACTAGCAAGGTGTGAGGTTTCGATATACGAGTTCAGCTGGTCTGCCTCGACCCGTTCCAGTGTCTTTGATAGGAATGGTAGAAGGGAGACTGGGCAGTAGTTGCTCAAGTTCTCTTGGTCTGGTGTCACTTTGTTTAGAAGAAGCATGACTACAGCTTTTTTGAAAGGTTCTGGGACATGACCTGAGGCTAATGACGTATTAATGATCCCTTTCCTTAGTGATCATTTTGAAAAATTCGTTTAGCCTCACTCGAGAAACGATGCTTTATCAGCAAGAAAGTAACACACTAAGGCACTCTGCGCTCGTTGCGCCGAGACGATTGTGTTGTTGTCTGCTCAGGCAACCTTTCCCTACAGGATTGACGGCTGGTGGTGTTGCCATGACTAGACGCCGAAGGTGGGGGTGCGAGATTGTACGGGAATGTGCGAGATTGTACACCGGAATAGCAAGGAGATCCGATCTGAAGGCCAGTGCAAGAGACCTTTAAACCAGACTGAGAGGATTTTGAAGTCGCTTCGACTCTTGACGATAGGGAGCCAGCGAAGCTTAGACGTGGCTGATGTAATAGCGTGGCTGCTATGCTGACTGCTATGCTGTGCTATGCTAGCGTGGCTGATATGCTGACTGCTATGCTGACAGATTACAGAGCTGCTCAGTTGTGCGCCGCGCGGGTCAACTAGGGGCGTGGGCCGAGAGGCCTGAATAAAGGGAATTGCTTTGACCCAGCCGCAGGTCACAAGCTCGTGAAATAAGTCGGATGCCGTACTCATTTATTACCAGGCCCTGATTTTGGCAGCGTTTTGTGGCCGAAAGCAGGCGAATTTAGCTGTGGAAGAAATGTGCTCTCGTGCAATTACGAGTCGCGTTTGAAAGATTACGCCCAGACTATTTGCAGACGTCGCTGAAATACTGTTAGATGGATCAATCTTGAAGGTGAGGTACTGTGTTCCAACTTAAGAGTGATAATAAGCTTGCTTATGACAATTAGGTCGTAACTTAAAGCTTTAGGAAGGTGGTGACTATCCAAGTGTATAAATCGTCCGTACAGGCTGTAAGAGAAATAAATGAGTCGCTGTAAGGGAAATAAGAAAGTCGGCTGCCTAGTGCTGCTTATAAATATCAATGGTTAATTAGAGCCGAGTGTCGTCAGCATTGCAATTAAAGCTGAGAGTGCGTTCGACCAAGATGACATCGGCTAAGGCGAGTATAGACCGGAACAATAAACCTAACGCTGAAGCTCCCGTACTTTGGAGGCTCACCGGCTGCCTGGCAGCCAAGGAGGCTTGTGGCTCGCATACGGTAGCCAACAGACTTTGTCTCACGAGACAAAGAAAGAGTGAGAAGCATATCTGAGTCAGTAGGGCAGTCGATAAAGTGAGTAGCGCGGAAGTAGCAGCCCGTGACGGCTGGGATAGATCTGCTACAGTCGGCAGCAAGAGGGTACATATCATTACGTAATAATTGTGGAAATGTGAATCCCAGTCTAGAACCATCCAGTAGAACCTTCTATTACCAAAGATCTTTAAGGTTAGGAATGCAGCAGCTATTTTATTGTCCATCGAGTGCCTTAGGGGCGACGGGGGGGCTCAAACGGGTGCCACAATTCAGCTAGGCCTGAAAGAGCCAAGCCATGGCCGGCCTGGTGGGTCCGAGTAAGAATTCTTCTCAGTATCCTTTGATCAACCAGATCGCAACTCCTTCAGTGAAGGAAACACTTGGCTGCATCTCGAGGATTTGCTAACTAGCTTCACAGCCGTATTCATCACCAGCTGCAGTGGCCTAGTGACTTTTTTGGTACACCATCCGAAATAAATTGCAGTAGTCCAGCCGAGACCAAGCCGGAGAGCTAGTTAAATTTTTTGAAAGCCACCGCGGTACACAGGCCCTAATCTTTAACAGCGATTGAACGTGGTGGCTAGTTGTGGAAGCAGTATTTTTAATTAAGCTTTCAAACTTTGAAAACTTATCAAAGAGATAAAAATTCCAAGACATCGTGACGACGGTCGCGCTACAGCATCACCAACAAGAAGCTCGAAGTCTCCTCGTCCAAGTGCAGCACGCTTGGAGTGTGCTATGGGTCAGAGTTCTATTTTATCATCGTTTAGTTAAAATAAATTTCCCAACATTCAGAAAAATAAGTCTGAAATTTATTTTAGAATTCATTTTATAAGTAGTAGCAGTGGCGAATTCCGAAGATTCAAATGACAAATACAGCTGGGTATCATCAAGATAGAAGGGGTGGCAGATCCAATGCATCTGAGTCATTTTTTCTAAAGACTCGGGATAAACGTCAAACAGCAACGACCAATAATTAACCATAATGAAACTTCACATGTGACTGGTCTGCTGGGTGAGACGTGACCAGCTCGTGACGACTCATCGGAAAAGTACGATTTTAGCTACGCCAATGCTTCATCTCCTGGCAAAATCTTTGCTCTCAATCGCTCAAGCAGAATATCTGGATCCAAAGTGTCAAACGCAGCTGATATATAAACCACAGCTATGAAAGTAACATCGCCATCATTGTTACTGCATTGGATGTCACTGTTCATGCAGATTAGAGAAATTTCAGTGGAGTGGTGTCACTTGGACCCCTACTAAAATTTGTCTGGCAATCCACTCATCTCACTTATGTCGTACACGCTGCTTGGCCATAGTATTTTTGATAATCCTGGACAGAAATGGAAGAAGAGAGACTTTGACAGTTTTTTAGTTCCACTGAATTCAATCCAGGATTTAAAAGTGGTAGTCGAACGATATCAGATTTGAAAGACTTTAGAACAACCCCGTTGGCCAGGAAACCAGTGGTGAGACGCTGCGTGAGGCAGCTCTGGCGGCTTTGGCCATCGATAGGTAAATCTGCGTGGGGGGGAGGCGGGCCTCCGCGACGCAAAACACTGCTGACGCTCAAAATTGGCTCTGCCAGCATGTCTCCAGCTGAATCAGCTCGAAATCTAGGTGTCATATTCCAAAGCGACCTCTCGTTAGACGACCATATCAGCTCCACAGTCAAATCTGCCTATTTTCAGCTTCATAACATTGCTAAAATTCGGGCTTGTATAGATAAGGATACCACATCTAAGTTGGTCCATGCATTCGTGACATCCGTCTCGACTTCTGCAACTCGCTGCTTACTGGCCTACCAGCATAAGCGATCAGAGGATTGCATATGGTGCAAAACTCTGCAGCTAGGCTTGTCTGTCGTGAGCGTCGCAGTTGCCACATTACTCCACTTCTCGCCGACCTGCACTGGCTACCGTTCAAGCAACGGATTGACTTCAAGGTTTTGTCGCTCACTTTTAGGTCCCTTCATTCTATGGCTTCTGCCTATCTGTCAGATATACTACCACATCAGGCCAAGCATCGTACCACCCGCTTTTCGGAATCCAACAGTCTACAAATACCCCATACAAACCTCAAATCCTTTGGAGACCGTGCATTTAGTTCGTATGCTCCCAAAGCCTGGGACTCCCTCCCAACCTGCGTCAGAACATCCCCTGACCTGACCACATTTAAAAAGAACTTAAAAACACACCTATTTAGGACAGCATTTAGTGGGTCCCTGTGATTCGTCCTTGATGTGCTTATGCGTCTTGACACTGTGCATGCTGCCACTAACCACATTTGCATGCTGACCCTGTGCATGTCACTCCTAACCATTTTATTCATTAGTTTGTTTATCAAGCATGATTTTACTCAACATTCAATTGCATTTCCCTTTGCAGCAAATTTCAAGCGCCCAGAGATAGATTAAGTTCTCTGAGGGCGCTTTATCAAGTGCATTATTATTATTATTATTACTGCGATCGACCGGGTGGCCGACGGGCGGGGTAAGGTGCCATCGGATTGGCAAAGCAGAGACGCAGTTGGGAGTAGAAAGTAGGAAGTCGGGAGTAGAAGAGTTGTGAAGTGATTTGTGTCTCCTTCGTAGCAGCACTGGGAGCTGAAAATAAATAGCAAACACAAATCAATAAATGTAAATAAAATATAATGTAAAATGTTAAATATAAAATAAAGTGGCGGCAGTCATCAGCGGACGTTCTGTGGTGCGACAACTAAAACACGGATGCATTAAAAGCCCGGTTTATTACTGCTGTACTAACGCCTGCGGTATCCAGAGAGGGTATTGTATACAGACTTCAGAAGACGAGCTCTTTTTAATAGCCTTGGAATGTGATGTATCTCCGTCTGTAACTCCACAAAGCCATAAAAACTATGTGGGTGTTACGCATAAGAGTTTTTTATAACGCACTCGCAGCATATGCGGCTTTTGGTATGCATTCGGTAGCCAACAGACTTCGCCCAACGAAACAAAGAGAAAGTTTGAAGCATAACAGAGTCAGGAGAGCAGTTGGGGTAGTAAGTGGCATGGAAGTAGCAGCTCAGGACTGCTGAAAACGATGAGCCACAGTCGGCAGCAGGAGCGTAGTTGTCGTTGCGTAAGAATCGTGGAAGCGAGTTCCACAGTCTAGGACCGGCAGAGTTAAAGCTTCTGTCGCCAACGGTTTTTAAGCCTTAGTTGAGGTAGCCAATTCATGCAGAATAATCTGAGAATCTCTTAAAGTCTGCCACAGTCTGTCGCTCAGCACTCGGTCTTATGAGCTCACATCTCCATCACGAATTAGCTTCAAATTTTACCATTCAAATACTCATCCGGAGTGCTTTGCATGTGACCGCAGAAGACTGGACGACGGCGACGACGGCGACGACGACGACGACGGTCATGTAGAATTTCTCCATACTATAGGGTCAGCATTGCAGCGTCGCTCTCACGTGATCTCATGCGATTTGACAGAAACATTCGCGAGCTGTCTGCTGTCTGCTGCGCTCATCGAGGCGTGAGCGAATGCTCGCAGAGCGACTTTTCAAGCGTAACGCACCTCACAAGAAGAACCTCTAGCCCGCGGCAAGAGGATTAGCGAAGGATTTAGGAGGATTAGCGGAGGACTCGGTGGCCTACGAGACAAAGTCGGGTGGTTTGTTCAAGGTTTGACGAATTACTGCAACCCGCCGCAATTCACTAAAATTAGGCTAAAGTCGACCAAGCATTGGCGTTGCCGAGCTCAAATTTTGGGTGGCTATTGTAGCTTTACACACCTTCGATTTTATCTATCCACCAAATTTCATGTCGTTGGGCGCGCGCACTAGTAGTGCAAATGAGGTGCAACGCCTGAGGCCTGTACCGCAATCCACCGCAATCCACATTAGTTCGCTTGAATTCCATCACAAATCAGCTTCGTATTATCCCCAAACAAGTTTGGAATATTAAACAACTAAACTACGTTTAAAATGTAGCCAGAAAATTTTGCGCGATACCGCTCATGCGTGTTTCGTGAAGTCCTCCTATATAAGATTGCAGAGACCCGGGCCGATACCACAATCCACCGCAATCCACAGCATTCCATTGCGCAACGAAAGAAATCCTTTTTGAAAAGCTGCTTTCTTGATTGCATATTACAGTACACTCTGCGAAATATTTACTCGCAAAATTGTATTTGCATTGGTACAGCCGTTCTCGTGCAATGCGCTGTAGTCGAATGCAATGGCCTGGGCCAATAATGCAATCCACAGCATCCGATTGCACCAAGCTCCAGTTTGTATTGCTTTTTAAATCGCACAGTGTTGCGTGCACACCCACTTAAAATAAAAGATTTCGCATCCGCGCACTCTGGCAATGCGAGGCAATCGAAAAGAGCTGGGGAAAATCATCCACTGCAAATCATTCTCAAACCGCCAACGTAAAGTTCTAATTTACATTGCATACAAGACTAGACTCAGTTCAAATTGCACCCATAAACTTTCACTCTATCGTGCATATACTTTCTCGTGCAATGCACTGTAAGCGAGTGCAACGGCCCGTTCCCACACTTTTCTTTCGTATTGCAGTATGCTTTGTTAAAAGTGCAGCAGCATTCTTTCAACCAATCGCGAACGTACATTCGAGGGCAATGTATTGAAATCGACGGCAACGGTCTGGGAAAATAAAAGATCATTAAAAATAGACTGGACGCGGCTGAGCGACGCTCACATTTCCATTTCTCATTCGTGTATACTCTATTTTTGACGGCATGTAGGCTGCGCAAATCTAAAGTACGCATCATCGCACTTTCTTAAAGTTTTTTAAAGATTTGCCAATCTCTAGTCAATTTGAAACGGATTGCTGTAGAAAATTAGCAATTGCCATCGATTGCCGTGTATTGCTCTCGACTATACGTTTGTGATTGTTAAAAATAACGTGGTTGTACTTTTAATGCAGCGTGCTGCAACACGCGAGAAAAGTTGGGGCCTCTGTTAGCAACAATCAATCTATTTGTAACGAACCGTTATGTTCTGGCGTAATTTTCTTGGGCCATTGCCATCAATTACCGTGCATTACCGTCGATTGAATCAGCTTAATCAATGCAAATAAGAGCTGCAGTTTCGCGAGGCAAATCTTGTCGATTTCCCACTGATTGCGTTATTGGCCCCTTTAATTGCTGTCGATTGAGAATTGCATTGTTGACAATTAACAAGAAAAAAAGCTTGGAAACTCAATTGTCTCGCTTTGAACACAATTAAATGTTCTGTGCATTGATAATTAGAGCTTCGAGAAGCCAATTTGTGGTCGGTTTGCAGCGAATTGCAGTGCATAGCTGTTTCAAGCGGAACCATTGCCGTAGATTGCCATGCATTGCCCGAGGTTGTACGAACGCAATATGTTGAAAAAGATGTGGTTGCAATTTAGACACAGTGCTTTGTAATATGTATTCAAAATTTGAGCATCAAGAAACTGATGTTGGGGCATTTGGTAGCGGAATGTGGTGGAGTTCGGTTTTCGTCCGGGTCGCCGTCCGTTACAATCCATTGCTGGCAGATATTGAGCAAAGCAGCTTCAAAATGCCCCGGTTTCACTTTGAACGCAGCAAAATGTTAATGTACTGACAATTTGAGTTTCGCGCTGCCAATTTCTCGTCGATTGGCCGCTGGTTGGGATACTGGCCCCGGGCCATTGCCGTCGATTGCCACTTACTCCTTGCGATTGTAGGCGCGATTGGTTGAAAGGATGTGATTGGACTTAAAACACAGTGCGATGTGACACACGAGAAAAATTTGATCTTGGCCCAGCCGCTGTCCAGTGATTAGCAATGGATCATAATGTGTTGCCGTATTTACCCGTGCCATTGCCGTTAATTGTTATGCATTGTCCGAGATTGAACGCACAGAGTTGATTGAAAGTTTGAGTGCCCAGTGAGACGTTATGCGGAATGAGAATAAGAGCTTTGTTCAGCCAATTTCTCGTCGGTTTGCCAAAGGATTGTGGTATTGGCCTATGCCATTGTTTTCGATTGCCACGCGTTGCTGACGATTAGCGTTCAAAATAGCTTGGCAATTCTGCGGTTTTATTTTGAGCACAAAGAATTGTTAAAGGCAATGACAATTGGAGCTTTGGAAGCAGCCAATATGTAGTCGATTTGCCGCGGATTGTAAGTGGATTGCTGCGTCGATTCGAGCCGTTGCCGTAGATAGTAATTCGTTGCCCTAAATTGCACCAGCTCAATTGGCTAAAATGGCGCTGTTTCACTATAAACAGTGTGCTTTGCAACATGCATTCAAAATTGGAGCATTGCGAAACTGATTTCGGGGCATTTTTCATTACATTGCTGTAGTTTGCGGCCCGGGCTATTGCAGTCGATTGCAGTGCATTGCACGGGAACGGCTGTGCCAATGCAAAATAAATTATAAGTACAATGTCGCAGAGTGTACTGACATGCAATGAAAAAGAGCTTTTCGAAAAGAATTTCTTTCGTTGAGCAAATCGAGTGCAGTGGACAGCGAATAAAACCAAGGGTGTACTACAATATCCGCCCAAAATTTGAGCTCGGCAACGTTAATGTCTGGTCGACTCTAGCCTAATTAGAGTGGATTGCGGTAATTCGTCGAACGCGAGAAATGCTCGGCCAAGCCGCTCTTAGAATCGCATGGAAGTATGCTTGCTTTTGAGTAGTTAAGACGACACCATCAATAGTGGGTAGTAGCCTCTGTGGATTGTTGACCTATCATTCGACTACTGACTCCTTAAATTTGGGCTTAGCCTTTGCTAAAATAAATGGATACGACCGACAATACAAAACCGACAATAGTCCTCGAATGCTGAGTGTTGGACAGCAAATCTCAATTTTCGGTGGCCTTTTCAAGGTGGTCCTCCTTTCGGAATTTGCCAAGTGCTGATACTCCGGCACTTGTTGTTTCATCGGCCTCGGTGATCTCGAACTTTCTGTTTTGCGTAACAACCCAAACCAAATTAGCCCTTTCCTGCAACAAGTTTCTTTCGCCTTTTATATAATTTTGAAGTATATATATATATAGTATATATATATATATATATATGTAACCGGTTACATATATATATATATATATATATATATATATATATATATATATATATATGTGTGTGTGTGTGTAACCGGGTTCCAGGGGTCAAAGGCTAATTCCCGCCAAACCCCGCCCACGCTGCCGCTCGCCATGCTGCCGAGCTAGGGTAAGACGAGCGGCCGTCAGGTTAAACATCTTTATAACGCATGCGCCAACAACAACGGGGGAACTAAACAAGTCTACAGGGAGAGTCCTATGCACAGTACACTACGGGGGCGCAAGACGACGCAGCAAGCGCGAACAAACGTGTTAGTTGGGGCCAGTCGGCTTCTGCAGTCCTGTCGCTGTACCGACTCCGAATCCAACAGTACGAGCGTACGCCGTCCAAAACCCGGCTGGCTGAGTAACTGCTGGCTAGTCCGAGTCGACAACTACCACAGTCGTAAGCTTCCACCGAAAGACGCCAACACACGGGGGGGGGTCACGAACACACTACACGGGGGGGGAACGCGGTATAAACAAGTCAACAACGAGCGAGCTATCCAGCTCCGCTCGGGCCTTGGGTACTCGTTCCCTTGCGTGCGTGGCAGCATCGCCGGAGCACGCCTGCACGAATCCAGGTGCATAACTCGGCGAGACCGGGAGCCTCCAACACCACGACTTACTTGGCCAACTTCTCGTACCCAAGAGCCCCGGTGACCTCACGTCACGGCATACATCCGGCCATGCCGTAGGGTCCGACCCCGGCCTAGCCGGTGACCCTAACCCTCACTTAGCCGTCCGGTCACAGCCAACCGAACCCAGCCTGGGTACATATATATATATATATAACAAATCGTGCTATTGCCGCCGCAAAGTTTATTGGGCATTGGCCATTCTTTTTGTAGAAATCTCAGACCTCCCTCAAGGCCTCAATCATAGAATTCCTTTGCAGTCACTGCTCTTCTTGAAGATGCGATTGAATCACTGCGATGTTTAGCATACTTTTTGAGTTGAAGCTTCGGGTCGGATAGAAAGGAGGCAGCGAAGCAGTGACGGATTTAGATCTTTCATAATTGGCACCTGGATGTGAAGCAGTGCCACTTTGGGGCAAGGCTGACTCCTGCTCGTTGGGCGGAATGCCTAAATGTGTCACTGATAGGGCCACTTCAGTGTTCGTCTGGAAGTTTTTAATAAGGCAAACCGCCGCCTCGTTTTCCAAGGTTCTCTCCAATAATGTGTGGTCGATAACTAAACAGAAATAGTTCATTCCTTGCCCTGACCCTAAACCGAGTCTGTTTTGGTCTTCACACTGGCGTCCAAACTTACAACAGAGTTTACAAACTTGCTTATAATTGTTAATGCTTTACTCAATTAACTGATTGCTTTCAATTCACTCAAATTGGATGTTATCGGCTAGAGCCTTTCAAGCCTGCCGTCATGCTCCCGACATAGGCAACTACGTTATACTTAAAGGTGAATACAATGCCGCGTGGCTAAGGCTTGCCACGAGGAATCTTGGTCGGTTATCAGCAGCGTCGCTACAAATAATAATAAATAATAATAATTCATTTGTATAGCGCCCCAAGAGAACTAAATCTCTATCCGGGCGCTTCACATATGCCTCAGGGCTCGAGCCCACGACCTCAGCCAGACCTTGGTCGGGGCGAGCACCTTAACCGCTGGACCAACCCAGCTCGGCAGTCCTGCTAAGGCCACTCGCACAAATAGGATAAAGATATGTGACTGCACATAGTTGGTGGCCTTATATGCGGTACTCAGTGTCAGCCTGTATGCCATAGGAGATCGCCCGATATCCCGGCGAAAGACGTCAGAGCAGGGCCTCGTCGCACACGTGGCCTCGGGACAGCCGTTTCAGTTGTCGATCGACCAGCAACTTCAAACAATGGCCCAGCTAACTCGCCTTTACAGCCATTGAATGCTGTTGACTTTGCTGCTGTTGACGCGACGCAAACATTGCACTGCTGCTAAAGCAACCACGAACCACTGCAACTGCATCAGCCCAGAGCCAGCCATGTCAGCCATCGACAACGAGCCTCAGCAGTAGCAGCTGCAGCAGCTGGCGGAGGCGGCAGCAGATTGCATCATCACGTGTTGTCGAGCTGCAGAGCCGTGCTTACGCCCACGATACATGTGCTTCATCTGGAGCTCCACTTGGGCACATCGGCCACGTCTGCCGAGCTGCTTGGCGCTCATTCAGAGCTGACGCTGCCACTTTTCTGCAACTGGCTAGCCCAGCACAAAGGCCATTGTTGTGAAGCACTTCGAAGCTCAAAAGCCTAGCATGCATACACCTCTAACAGGAAGTGGTGTGTTCGCAGAATCGGTTATGCTTAAGATCATTCGTCGGGGCAAGGTCGCATCGCTCACAGGCATGCACACACACGAATTCGGCCGCCTGATACGCACTGACGATAGTTCGCTCATATGGCTAGGATTGGCTGGACGATGAGTGATCCGCCGGCAGTGCACAGTAGTGCCTAGGAGCTCATGCGAGCACTGTGCCTCATGCATTGCAACACATTGGACCACAACCCGTGGCTGCTGTGCTTTCTTTCTGCTCGGTGACGTCACTTGCAGCCACTTGATGCATTTCTAAGAAATAAATCAATAGGATTTGTGTTTCAGGGAAGTCAGCTGCTAGCCGAGAAGTCGGCTGCTAGCCGTGCATGTCCACCAAATGCTCGCTCGGGGATGATGCATTATATCAGAGGAGTTGAAATGCACCTGCAGAGCCTGCATGAGCTGTAGCAGTAGAACAAGTTGCAGCCAGCAGACTTATGCACAGACTGTGAGCACGAAAGAAGGTAGGCATAGACAGCATAGACGACAGCCGAGCCCTGGCTGAGCCGAATAGCTTTGCATCACCTGCGTAAGTCTCTCTGGGCTAAGCAGACGAAAAGACCTGGGAGTAGCTAGTTACGAGTAGTCTTGGCTGTGGTATCATTGTCCAAGCAGATGCGAATTTTGGCAGTGGCACAAAGGCAGGCCTGATGTATACTACTTTATTATCTCCTGAGTCCTTATCTTGATGCACTTGATAGTTAGCATAGTCATCTGGCAGCTCAGAAGCTGATGAAGTTCGGATTGGAACTGCACACTCTGATTGCATGTAGACCCTAAGTAAGATTTGCACGTCGAGTCCTGGAGTTAGTCTTGTCAATTTCTTAGCAATAGAAGGTGTGATAATAACTTAAAAGCTGCTTTTACCGTCATTCAGTGTGGAAAAAGTTGTTGCAATCCAATCTTTATGTCAACTATGAACACTGCAAGTAAGTTGAGTTTGAAGTCTCGAAGGCAAGGATGGACCAAGCATGCAAACACAAATCTTATCTACGTAAAGTATAGAAGGGTAGATTATGAGTAGGAAAAGTTTAGATTGCACTGCTTGACTACGTCGTCATGGGGAGCTTATAAATTGCGAAAATAAATCGATCGGGCACGGATCTACCGTCCTATGCAATCAGGCGTTTACTTTCGGTAACAAAACTCGGCAGCTAGGCTTGTCAGTCTTGAGCATTGCAGTTGCCACATCACACCACGTCTCGCCGACCTGCACTGGCTTCCAGTCAAGCGGCACATTGACTTCAAGGTTCTGTCGGTCGCTTTTAGGTCCCATCATTCTTTGGCTCTAGACTATCAGATCTGCTCCCCCACTAGGTCAACTGTCGCATCACCACTTTTTCGGAAACAAATCGCTTACCTATACCTCGTACGAACCTAAAATCCTTTGTGGAGACTATGCCTTCAGCTCGTATGCTCCTAAAGCCTGGAACTCACTTCCGACTGAAGTCACGACATTTCCAGACTTGACGCTGAATAGAAGCTAAAACGCATGTTTTATCGCATTATTTACTGGGTTTATTTGATTCGTCCTAAATGTGCTTGTGCATGCTGACACTGTGTACGTCACATACTGCTACAAGGTTGTTGCATGCTGACCTTGTATATGTCACCTCTAACCATGTTATGTTTGTTGCCATTTAACATGTTACCATTAACCATTCGGTCGTGCTTCCTTGGCAGCAAATGTGAAGTGCTTAGAAAGAAATTTTTTAAGTTCTCTGAGGTCGCTGCAACAAATTTATTATTATTATTATCCTTTCAGGTATGGGATACCCAATAATTCAAAGGCCCCTCGGATGATGGTCGCCGTTGACATCAATGCTCAGAAATCTCAGTTAGATAGGACTACACCCTAGCATTAGCCGAGCTGGTTTGGTCCAGTCTTCACCACAGTACGACAGTGCCAGGGTCTCATTGGCCGGCACATCGTAGCAAAAGGCATACTTAAGGTATCGATCGCCCTTCAGATAGACCAGACTGATAATGGATCCTTGTGCCGTTATCTGCTGAGAGCATAGAGAGAGATAGGTTATAATATAATAATATAATTCATTTATATAGCACCCCAAGAGAACTTAATCTCTATTCAGGCACTTCACATATGCCTCGGGGCTCGAGCCCACGACCTCAGTCAGACCTTGGTCGGGGCGAGCACCTTAACCGCTAGACCAAACCAGGGGCTAGCATTCTGAGAGAGGGCGGGAACAGCACATGGCTTATACCATGAGCAGGAAGTGACCGAACAAAGGCTAAGCCACTGCTAATAGACAGGGTGCAGCTATAGGTGGGTCACCTGTTAAGCCAATACGCACAGGCACACCGATTTCGAGGTAGTTTTCGAAACTCGGGCATTGGGCCCCACTCAATCGGTGAAGGGCAAAGCATCAGACTCAAGAGGTCATGGTGCAACTGCACTGTAGACCGGAGTCGTGCATACCACAAGTGCTTCACTGGTTATCGTGCAAGTGCTACCACACACAAGTTTAGTGACGACGAATACAGAGCAGGCAGTTCATGCCCATGGCACAACTTTTATTTGCCTTCCTTTTCAAAATGCTGAGCTCAGATACAGCAGCACCCTATGTGCAGGCCCCAGCTAACCCCCATGATTTAATCAACAGTCATTTTAAGCGCATGTCAGCATTGAAGTTGACAGCGGATAGCCGCTTGCAGCAGCAGCAGCAGCAAATTGCACGCTCGGTTAAGCAATGCCTCGATCGACCGGGCGTCCTGCAAGCACAGCCAGACACACCTGAGCCGATTTCGGCTGCGCCAGCCGTCGGCCAGGGGTGCATCCAGTACGAGCAGCTGAGCAAAAGCGTAGCGGAGAAGAACCGATCGAGCGGCAGCAGCTCGGCTGCACTGCAGCAGGTGGCTGGCAGCGTGCGACTGCAAGGCACGGCCGCCGAGGACAAGCCTGGGGATGACAGAAGAGCACTCGCGATGAGGCTGGAGCAGAGCGGGTGGTTGCAGGTCTGCGCACATCGTGCGGCAGCCGCGAGGCCAGTTAAATAAGACAAGCAGAGTTAAATAAGATCTGCAGCCAGAATGGCTGCTGGGAGAAGAAGAGGCCGCCAAGTCGAGCTAAATAAAGCAGCTGGCTGGCGAAGATGCAGCCTCCAAGCACCAGTGCTCTACAAAGAATGGCCGCGTTGCCTAGGCGACAGTGGCAAGGAGATGGGGCAAACGTGGGAGAGGGGGGGTGGGAGGGCAGCCGATGGCTCACAGAGAAAGATCTCGTGATGCCGAAAACAGACTGCAGCAGCACGGCCGGGACAAGCATAAACAATCAGCCAAAAACGGCAGCCCTCACGTTGGTTCCAGGCACTCCTTCATATAATCACTGGGCATGCATCCCCAGGCTCGCCCAGCACCAGCAAATATGGCAGTGGGAGATCAGCAATTTTCAATCCTTTGCTCACACCTAGTAGTGACAGAAGAGTGAATACAAAGACCCGACTATTACAGCAACACCTAGACACAAGTCTCAATCATAGTGTGTGATGCTTTGGCAGAAGCTGCTTGTCCACAATGGCGGTTGATTATCAATTGTCACAAATGACTGCAGAGGTGCGTCTTACGGAAGGCCTCTTGATGCGAGCATATGGCCCGACCTCCGGATCCATGATGAAGTCGTATATGACTTTGGACCATGAGTGATGGCAAGGTAGATTGTCATAGTATTCGGGTGCTATCTTTTTCACCTGTAAAAAAATAAAACATTTCTGCATCTGCTCGAACGTTTAGCAGAAGCAAGCCACTGCAGAGTAGCAGAAAGCATACTGCACTGCTTGCAGATAAGAGTGAGGGTACTGAATAAGAACCCCAGCCAAGCGCAACCAGAGGAGAGGCACTGGAAAAGAACTGACTTCCAGCGCCGCCACAACTCGTGCAAATATTGAAGGACCCTCAGCTTACCTTGCCGACACAGGTTATTTATTAGTATACTAGTGTAGTTACAAAATTTACTATCAGCCACCCTTCTGCAGACATCAAAGCTGCAGGCACCCACACTGCTCCATAGGCCAAATGGTCGTAGGGAGAATCGCCTGTTCACTAAGAATAATAGAGACTAGCACCCACTAAAGCCAGGGCTGAAGGTCTTGATGAAAACTCATTACTGCCAGACTAATGAAATCACCCTGAAGGGCCTAATGTTAAGGTAGTACCGATCGGACGTCAAACCATTGGACCAGTAATTACAGCCTTGCCCAAATAGACTGGGGCTTAGTTGAAGGCTATTGAACTGTACATGAACTGTTATCCCTACATTTTTATTTCCCATGACATTTTTTTAAACACGTTTGACTAATTACATTCACATCATAGGGGACGAGGTGAAGAGAGTTCAGTCAAGGGGTGAGATGTGCTGAGTTTGACATCTCTGTTGTATTCAGGGACTTTGCCACCTACAGTCGATAAGTATGCCTACTTCATGTCAGGCCTTTTAATACAAAAGATTGATGCTTTGGGCATCGTATTTCCCTGACATATCGGGCTACGGATGGTAGTGCCCTCTACTATACTGTGTGAGGACAGAAGGGAAGGGAAGGCTAGTGTGGGTGGTCCGTCTAGAGAATTTCTTGGAGCACAGTTAGCAAAGTTTGCAACTCTAAAACGAGCAGCTCGAGAAAACAAGCAAAATGATTCTCGGTGTTTCACTGAATAAATCACAAAGTACATAATTCATAATTGTAATGCCATCTCAGGCCAGCTAAGCTCTTATACATCAAAACGTCAAACATAGCGAGTAACTTTTCTGGTTGTAGTGCTAATCACTTCACCGAGCCAGCACTGCAGCAAGTGTATAACATGAGGAACGAAGACTTTTGCAAAGTCTTTGCTTGCAATTCCACATCTCCCGGCAGCGTTTGATAATCTCGTAGCTACACCTCGTACGAACCTCCTATCCTTTGTTGACCGTGCCTTTAGTTCGTATGCTCTCAAAGCTTAAAACTCACTCCCGACTGATGTCACAACATCTCTTGACTCGATGACATTTAAAAAGATGCTAAAAACGTATTTATGTATCACAGCATGAAGTGGGTCCCTGTGCATACTGCCATTAGCCGTTTTTTTGCAAAGTGACCCTGTGCATGTCACCTCTAACCTTGTTATGCTTGTTGACATTGAGCAAGCTATCACTGATTATTCAATCATGCTTCGTTTACAGCATATGTCAAGTACATAGAAAGAGATGAAGTTCTCTTAGGGCACTAATTATATTATCATTATGATCACTATTATTATTACTATTATACCGTGTCACAAAGTAAATCTCAAATACCTGTCATCTCGCCGTAGCATCACTTGAACTGCACTGCAACGGTTTAACTCCCATCTCAGTGGGATACTTCAGAGCGTAGATTTCAATGGCAAAACACATTCGAAGAGCCTCTAGCTAATCTATTCATTATTCAACAGTATAGTCACCCAATTGCTGAAGTAATAGCCAGGCTCAATTAAGGTTTTTATCTATGCAGATGACACATACTAGTAACTACGTTTTGATCCCTCCCTGCCTTTAAGCAAGTATGACTCTCTTAACTCACTTACTACATATACTGATGAAATTTGAACCTTGATGTATGAATTTTCTAAAAACTGAAACCAACGAACTAAGATAGAGAACCCTAACGTTATGTGGAAATTGGAAAACTTCACCGCCAAAACGGGCTACGCCAAGGCAACTCCGGGTCACAGACAGAGATAAATTACATTAAATGGTTCACATCATATTTCAGTGGGAGACTCCGATTGATGTAAACTGACAAATGTCATCCGTCGGTCCACTTTATTTCAGTTTAAAGCTCCCTCTTGCCGATGCAATCGCCGGACACAACCTAGGCTTTCACTTTATCACTCCTATGCAGATAAGTCACTCGTACCTTTACTTTGATCCCTACCAGCCGTCCAGCACGTCGAATTCTCTCAACTCCCGTGTTGCATGTATAGCTGACACCCGCACATGAATGTCAGCAAATTTCTCAAATTGAATGCCGATAAAACTAACTTACTAGTTATGGGCAAACCAAGTGTGACTCAGAAATTGGAATCCTTAGCATTCAAAATAGGCTCTGCCAGCATATCGTCTGTTGCATGTGCACAAACTCTGGCTGTCCTGTTCCAAGACATCATTTCATTAGACGACCACATCAGCTCCATAGTCAAGTCTGCATACTTTCTGCTACATAACATCGGTCTATGAATTTGTGACATCTCATCTCGACCTCTGTAACTCACTGCTTGCTTGTCTACCCACCTGTGCAATCATTTGCAGTGCCAAACTCTGCAGCTAGGCTGGCCTGTCATAAGAATGGCAGCTGCCACATCAAACAAGTTCTCACCGACCTGCACTGGATCCCAATCAAGCATCGACTTTAAGGTTCTGTCACTCACTTTAAAGTTCTCTTTTCTCCTGGCTCCAGCCTACCAATCAGAACTACTCCTTCACCAAGCCAAGCGTAATAGCACCTGATGTTCTGACTCAAATCGTTTACCTACACCTATTACGATCATCAAATCCTTAGGATACCAAGCATTTAGTTCGTAAAAACCCAAGCCTGGAACTCACTCCCGACTTTGGTCACGACATTTCCTCACTTGACGACATTTAAAAAGAAGCTTAAAACGCACTTGCTTATCAAGGCACTCAGTAGGTCATGTAAGCATTTAGTAAGGCACTCAGTAGGTCAGGCTTAGTGTTTATCAAGGCATTTAGTAATGTAATGTATCTCCGTCAGTAACTCCACAAAGTCATAAAGACCATGTGGGTGTTACGCAGGAGAGTTTTGTATAGCACACTCACAGCCTAAGCGGCTTTCGGTACGCATTCGGTAGCCAACAGACTTCGTCTCACGCAACAAAGAGAAAGTGGGAAGCATAGCAGAGTCATGAGAGCAGTTGAGGTAGTGAGTAGCATAGAAGTAGCAGTTCAGGACCGCTGAAAAAGATGTGCCATAGTCAGCATCAGGAAAGTAGATGTCGTTGCGTAAGAATTGTGGAAGCGAGTTCCACAGTCTAGGACCTGCAGAGCTAAAGCTTCTGTCGCCAACTGTCTTTAAGCGGAGGAATGGTACAGCTAATTTATTGTCCACACAGGACCTGAGGGCGCGAACAGGCTGAAACTGATGCAGCAGTTCAGCTAGGTATGAAGGAGCCAAGCCGTGGCGGGCCTTGTGGGTCAGCGTAAGAACTTTGCTCTGTATCCTTTGCTCAACCGGCAACCATTCTAGCTCTTTCAGCAAAGGAGACACGTGCTCAAACCGCTGGGACTTGAAGACCAGCCTTGCAGCCATATTCAAAGTCTGCTAGTAGGATTTGATTGGTCTTTTGGGTGCTTATGAAGCATAAAACAAGTGTTAATTCACCCTTCGTGTGCATATGCCTGCTTACACTGTGCCTGCTGCTTGCAAATCTTAACCCCAATCATTCGGTAATGCTTTCTATACAGCATCTGTTAAGTGCCTAGAACGAGACTCAGTTCTCCAGAGGCCTTTACAAATGAATTATTGTCATCATTATGCATGCTGGCATTGAGCATGCTACCACTGCATCCGTGTTCTGTATAACAATAATATAGCATAATTCATCTAAGGGAACTAAATCTCGAATCTCGAAAACTGAATTCATGCACTTTACTTGCGCGACTGGGTTCGAGCCTATCACTTCGGTCATAAACTGCATGTCACCTTAACCTTGGCAAAGCAGATGTTGAGACTGTGCATGTCACCTCTAACCACGTTATGCTTGTTGACATAGTGCGAGTTACCACTAATCATTTGATCATGCTTCCATCACAGCACAAGTGTAAAGTGTTTAGAAAAAGAGATCAAGTTCACTGATGATGCTTTACAAATATATTGTTATTACTATTAATATTATCGCTATAACGAATTGTTATTAGAATACTTATTCAAAACTCAAGCTTTTCGTTACTGATTTCTAGTCGATTTTTGTTCAAAGTGGATTCTGTAATTCACTGAACCCATAACTCGGCAGCAGACTAGAGGCAGCTGCTGCAAGGTGGCCTTCAATCTCAATGATAAAATGAATAAATAAATCCTAGCTGATTTAATAGCCTCTTTTTGTATAGCGACAGATGAGCCTTTACGGCTATCACCACCGTTTGCAATAGCGATAAAGGATTGCCCACTGCAGGAATCGAACCCACGACCTCGGTCACGAGGTCGTGAAAAGCAACCGCCTTACCTAGTGTGTGCCATCGCGGCTCACCAAGGTCAAAGCAATTGTGCTAGGTGCTGACAATGAGCTGAGGTGCTGATCAGATGTTAATCAGAAGCCAGTGCTGCTTGCTCGAAAGAGGTATGCTCCCTCCCTCCAGCCTGTGGCAAGGCTTTCAAGCCTTACAGTACAGTCAACCCCTGGCATCTCAATCCAGCTAAAGGCAGCTTAATCCAGCTCAAGTTGAGCAAATGGAGTCAAAAACCCGACTGCCAGATCCACTTCCTCAATTACCAATTTTCAGCCAGAGTTTTTGCAAGTAATTTTTTCTTTCAGTCGGAACGTGCAAATAAATCAAGGGCTTTTGTGCTGTTGACTTAATTTACGACCTCGGCATTCAAAGTCAAATCATGACAGCTAAACAATCTAGGATAGTCACTGGCTCCACAGTAGCCATGACCGGAACAGAAACGAAACATATATGTATATGTACATGTATGAAACGAACAGTTTTCCCTGAAATCGTGAGTTACGGTCACACTATAAGACACCTGTACGTTAGAAGCAGCCACTTTCACTTGCTCTTGTATATAACCATAAAATCTGGCTTCTCAAGCTGTACATAGATTCCGTGATTTCATCAATGGAGGTTCAATTACGGCAAGCCACTCAGCTACATTGGTCGCCTTATCAACCAAGATAAACAGTAGTTTGTTCCATACTTCTGCCTGCTGCCAACATTAGAGCACAAGTTTCCACCTTGTAGCAATCTAAGCAATATTCTTAAAGAAGCTGCTGGCTAGCCGAGAAACTTTAAATAGACTTAGTAACTTTTGCTTTAAACGCAAACGTGCTTATGTCTTCAGAGCATCTATAGTCACAAGACTAATAATAATAATAATAATGCACTCGATAAAGCGCCCTCAGAGAACTTAATCTCTTTCTAGGCGCTTGACATTTGCTGCAAAGGGAAATGCAATTGAATGGTAATTAAAATCATGCTTGAAAAACAAACAAAATGAATAACATGGTTAGGGGTGACATG
Organism: Cristatella mucedo; assembly: GCA_009760855.2. NCBI lineage: Eukaryota > Metazoa > Bryozoa > Phylactolaemata > Cristatellidae > Cristatella > Cristatella mucedo. Next base: position 362,254 of record WPIO01000141.1, read on the forward strand.
CACAGGGTCAGCAGGCAAATGTGGTTAGTGGCAGCATGCACAGTGTCAGCACGCATAAGCACATCAAGGACGAATCACAGGGACCCACTAAATGCTGTCCTAAATAGGTGTGTTTTTAAGTTTCTTTTAAATGTAGTCAGGTCAGGCGATGTTCTGACGCAGGTCGGGAAGGAGTTCCAGGCTTTGGGAGCATACGAACTAAATGCACGGTCTCCAAAGGATTTAAGGTTTGTACGAGGTATTTCTAGACTGTTGGACTCCGAAAAGCGAGTGGTACGATGCTTGGGCTCATGGGGTAGTATATCTGAAAGATAGGCTGGAGCCATAGAATGAAGAGACCTAAAAGTGAGCGACAAAACCTTGAAGTCAATCCGTTGTTTGACTGATAGCCAGTGCAGGTCGGCGAGAAGTGGAGTAATGCGGCAACTGCGAAGCCCACGACAGACAAGCCTAGCTGCTGAGTTTTGCACCAGCTTCAATCGCCTGATCGCACATGCTGGTAGGCCAGTAAGCAGTGAGTTGCAAAAGTCGAGACGGGATGTCACGAATGCATGGACCAACTTAGACGTGGTATACTTATCTAAACAAGCCCGAATTTTAGCAATGTTATGAAGCTGAAAATAGGCGGATTTGACCGTGGAGCTGATATGGTCGTCTAACGAGAGGTCGCTTTGGGATTTCGAGCTGATTCGACAGGAGATATGCTGGCAGAGCCAATTTTGAGAGTCAGCCTTTCCAATCTCTGAATCACACTGGGTTTGCCCATAACTAGCAAGTTAGTTTTATAATACGTCCAAATGCTGTTATGCGCTGCTCAGTCAGCCAGTATTGGCTCCCGAAATGGTATATGCATCGAACCCTTTAATAATCTAGATTTGGTAGTTAACCTGGCATGGCAACTGACATCACACTAATAACTTATTATGTCCACAATGTTTATAAGTACTACTACGACAGTAAAGCAATGATGAATGCCAAGTCAAAAACGGGAAGATAATTTGGCAATTTACATATATAACTCCAGGAAGCACTCTCCTAGTTAAAGTCGTCCAGGCCCTTGCAGCAGGGTCTGACTGTGGCATATAATTCATTTGTATAGCACCTTATGAGAACTTAATCTCTATTCAGGCGCTTCACACATATGCCACGGGGCTCGAGCATACGACCTCAGTCATCAAATACGTTCAGCTAGACCTCGGTCGTGAGCACGTTAGCCAAACCAGCGCCGTGGGCAGCCATATATATAATCTGCCTGTGATTGTTCAAGGGAGGCTTAATATCAAATTAAAGATGCATGTCTTCAAGTTCCACTCATGCAACTCAATGCTGATTTGCTACCCAGTGCTGATGCAGAAAGTTTGCAAACTTTGTATCTCTGCTTTATAAGAAAATTAATAAACATGATTTGTAAACCTTTTAATTTTTTTCTTTAAAGATTTTGTTCCATAAACTAAAATCTGTAAGCTTGGCAGTCGGTGGCGGAAGGATCATTAGCTGAGTAGTGGACATGCAGGCTGGTCTTCCAAAGGGAAGTTGAAGTTTTCGGTCATTTTTCACAGGTGCAAGCTGGTATTACATAATTTGCTTACTGTCAGAGCGACACTCTTTGTCAGTTTGCTTACTTTTGCTAAGCATGGTATCAAAATTCTTAGAAGTTCAGCAGGGGATTCTTCTGACTGCTCGAGTTAGGCATGTTGGGCAGGAAGCTACTGCACCGTTCAAATACTCAGTATCTCAATCGGTATGTAAATTTATAGCGGAAATAATTCAGTATGTCGACCAAGTTCAGTGTTCACCGATACAAACACAAGCACCGAGACTAGCGAAAGACGACTGCCAACGGTCCTCAACAAAAAACCAATTAACAAAATTAACCAATTAGCCAGTAACAATTGCCGACAGAACTAGGCCGAAACTAAAGCCGTCGTAACGGTGCAAGCCCTGGCGCCAAACTCGCAGGCTATGACACTGTGACATTAAGCAGTCAAGTCTAGACATTGAATTTTTTTTTATTGTTTGCTAGAAAGCATGCAGGAGAGCATCCACGTACAAGTACCAGCAAGTCATACTGCCCGGTAGAGTTTGACAAGGTGGATGGCAGGTCGGGGTCAAAGCTCGAGCACAGTGGCAGCGCGGCATCTGCGTAAAAATGAAAATCTAGAATGTGCTTAGCAAGACGGACAATACAAATAGTAAAGAGAAGCGGACCTGAAACTGATCCCGGGACTCCTTTTGTCTCACTACTACCGTTCCGATCACTGGAATGAGTTGAGGCTAGGCAGCTAAACACTAATGACACAACATCAAACCTAGCAAGACGTTTACAGTCAAGTTTTCATAGCAAGTCGGCCCATGGAGTCAGTAATGCTTTAAGTGCAAAACGACCTCACGAACGTTGACTTAAATAAAGTCTCTCGGCCAGTTTTGCTGGATATTGGGAGAGCTTTTAATATCATTGATCCCCAAGAGCTTCTTTAGCAACCAGCGACTAAAGCGGGCACCACTAGCACGGCGAAGCTATGCTGTGAGTGCGCTATACAAAACTCTCCTGCGTAACACCCACATGGTCTTTAAGACTTTATGGAGTTACAGACGGAGATAAATTACATTAGTTATCATCACAGGTGCCGATTTCAGAGTGAATATGTCACTAGCTAATGGTCATCCCGTGAGCCTCATAATCTCTTTGCCGTGTATCGACTTATTAATAGGTGGCCCGACATCAACCTCTGCTAACAATGCACGGACAAAGCCATGAGATAGGAATATATTTACCTTGTTAGCTACACAGGACAGCTGCAAATCTAGGCTTCTCATAAGGAGAGCAGCAGGTGTGGGGTACAAGTGTGAGGATTTACCTCCGGCAATCGTCGTCCGGCTATGAATGGGAAGTCGTGATGCTCGTTATGGTAGCCCACGTTGAAAGTGATCCAGTTGAGAGGACCGTAATATGAGTATGTCTCGTAGCCTTTTTTGAACATGTAATGCTCCGAGATGAAGTGCCCGGCAACTGGGTGGAGGCCTGACATGTGAAAAATGAAAAACACAAGCATGCAGATTTGCAAGCAGTCCATTAGCGTCTGAACCATACGTGTAACAAAGAGGGGGTCCTCGGACCAGCATAAAGGGGTGCGCTGCACCATAGCTTGACAACCAATAGTTCAACCTCTCTTTGGCATGCCCCCCCCCCCCAGGAAGCACCCATCTGCAGATTGACTTGTGGGCTGCATGGGGAAAGGCAAGCAGACCAATGGCTTACGAATAGTACAGCACTGCTGCTGACCCCGACATATTAAACAAAGAATAAGCCCGGCTCGAAGCATGCACAAGCTCGCCAGCAATGCCCTCCAGGTAAAAACAAATTCTGGCTTGCTGATCAGCCACGAGATGCCAGCATAGCACTTTCTCTCGGGTTGCTGCTGCTTCTGCACGGTATCCTTATGCAAGGAGATTCTGTCGATGAATGATGCATCGAAGTGTAAAGCTCGTCAAAACACCACCCTCGGCTATCTAGGCCAACTATTAGAGCTCAGATAACAGCTAGCACGATTTCTTGGAGGACGTGCTTCTTCGCGTGACACGATCAGCAGGGAATGCGAGTAGCGACCATTGCTTACCCATCGCCAGAAGGGAGCCGCCTAGAAGATAGACGAACGGCTTCCAGCCCCAGAAGTATATCAGCACTGTGTCGAAAGAGAACTGGACAGCGGCATTCAGTAGCTCCAGTTGTGTGACAGGCAGCGGCAGCACGTACATCGGCCTCAGGGCATAAAAGAATGGCTGGAGCACGACCCAGAAGAACTTGCCGACCGAGCTTCGGAACAAGCGGCCCTCCAGCGCAGTGGGGATGTCGACGTCCAGCTCGTTGTCGCCTTGGTAGCGATGATGGATCAGGTGATACTTCTTGAATGTCACCGACGTCGGCACACCAATGATTAGGTTCCCGAAGATGCCCAAGGCTCGGTTAGCCACCGGCCACGACTGCCCGAATGCAAGATTGTGGGCGATCTCGTGGCAGGCGAGTGACATCGAATGGTTGATGACGCCACCGAAGCAATAGGCAACCACAAAGAGTGATACCCACGAGGCATCTTTGATGAAGTAGCATGTGATTAGCTGCACGACTACCATTGCAAGAACAGCAAACTTCAGACGAGGGTCTGGCCCAAAAAGCTTTTTGATCTGTGGGTACTTTTCTAAAGATGAAAAGAGTGAGCAAATAATTACCAAGCTATTTAAAAAAGACTGGGCGTGGTTGTGTGTAGCAGCAGCAACAGCAGGGACTAGCAGAGAATCTTACGGTTGTTGGAAGTAAGCAGTCTAAGCTCGACAAACATGGTAACCATGACAACCCAAGGTTCCAGGAGTGCTTTGATCTCAAACTTGCTTTAAAGAACTGCTTGCCTCTTCTAGCTCTGCTGAGGTTGGGGTGAGAGTGAGAGCAAGAGAGAGAGAGAGAGAGTGAGACAGGGTGAGAGAGCTAAGTCATTAAGCCCTAGTCGAAAACATAATGATTCTTGTGATTAAAAGCAGTGCCCCACTGCAGAGAATGGCCCTTGGGTGTTGAACACTGTTCTACAAGGCCGTCTGATCATTGGGACAAGTACATTCACGATAACAGCCTTATCTTTTAATATGGGAAACCGAAGCAATGTTTCACAGGTGCATTTATTGAATCCATCCCAGGAATCTATCCAACTGAGACAAATGCAGCCGAGCCTATAGTGCCACACAAGCATAGGTGTCATGCAAAGTCAGGACCCGATAATTACAGTTATAATCCGGGCCTGCTGCTACAACTACGTGGGCCAGTACGAGGCCGGAGAGCCAGTTGCACACGACCTGCCTGAAGCCGGTAAACCATTTGCATATCAATGGCCAGCTCAGCTGACAGGCGTTCGCATCGCCGGAAACCACTTTTTCCCGGTGGGCTGCTGCAGTTAGCGAACAAGACTCTATTGCTCTGCCCTTCGTGCTAACAAGCGAGCAGGCAAGCGTGTTCTGCGAAGCCGATGCGTTAGTAAAGCTTAAACAGTGAAGCCCATCGAACTCTGGCCTCTGCAAGCAGCTATGACGCGTTGCCAAAAGTGAAAGGCTCGATCATGAGAAAGCTGAGCCGAGGGGGGCAGCACAATGCTGCGTCTAAATCGGGCGGCGGATCTGACATGACAATGGCGCCTGGCGACAGCCGAGGCCGTTGGCCAACCGGAGTTGACGTAAGCCATTGGCAGGTGATGCCAGGCAGGCACGAGGCAGCAGGCGCGACAAGGCGCAGAAGCTTGTTCGGGCAGGTACATTGAAGTACGGTCGCTAGCTAGGCTGGCGCGACCCGGCGCAGAAGCTTGTTTGGGCAGGCACGAGGCAGCACGGTCGCTACCTACTCAGCATAGCTAGTCCGGCCCGACAGAGCTGCCACTACACTGGGTACGGGGCGGCGAACGAGTGAGTCATCCTATGGAAGCCGGGGCGCAAAATAAAACGAGCTCGGAGGGGCTCTGAGGGAACGAAAACAAAAACGGACGAGCGCTCGCTCGATCGGCGACAGACGGCACGTCCGTGCTCGGGTGGGCGGGGCGATCGATTAGCGGCCGCCGCCGTGGCTGCGAAGGACGGGTCGGGTCAACGCGGCACATCGCCGGCCCCAGAAGGAAGCGAGAGCGAGAGCCTCAGCCAGCGAGCGGCCCATTCAGGTCGCCGCCGCCGCGGACGTTGTCGCGCCCCGCGTGCTGCTGCCAAGTCTACCGAGGGTTCGCCGGCGATACTTATGCCGCGGCGCAGGCCAAACGGTCTCCGGATATGAGCGACTAGCGCGAGAATTTACCCAGCATCTCTTTCCTACGCGTTGCATGAGGCTCCTGGGTGTAGACCCACTCGAAGTCCGTTCTAGACACGCTGCCTCCCATGGCGCGCACGCGACGACCAGGCCGGTGGCAGAACCTGCGACGGTCTGCAAGCAGGTTACACAATGGACTGTCAGCACAGGCATGGAGGTCGGATTACGAAGAATCTATACGGAAAAAGGCCAGAAATTGAATATTTTATTATTTTTAATAAAATATAATCTAGTCCTAATTATGTAAAACGAGATCCCTCACGTTTCGCTTTTCCGATATTCCACCAATCATTTACGCCCAACTGCCAAGATGGCGTCGTCTATAGTGGAGGACATAGAGATCCAAGAAGTGGAAATTGAGACTATACCTGTCGAAATACCTATAGAGACCGTGGAAACAACGGAGGAAACGGGAGACATACAGCCAATGATTGCACTGCAACCAATTTCGGACACCGGTCAGGACGATATGGTATTGCAGACGCGCGAAGAAATAGTCGGCGACCACGAAAACATAGTGTACATCGACACTATTCCCGTCCCAGCACCCGAGGTCGAAATATCAGGCGAAGAGGCCATATCGACGCACAGGAAAGGCAAGAGCATGAAGAAAAAGGCAAAGTGCCGGTCAGCTGTTCACCTGTACTCGGCTGCGGATGGTCTCGGAGGGGACGCTGGCTCGAGCAACCGCAAATGGGAACAGAAGCAAGTTCAGATCTCGACTGCTGCTGGCCAGTTCTCCGTCACAATGTGGTCATCCGGTAAGGGAGATTACGCTCTTGATTTTTCTCGCGCAGCACCGTTCCTGTGGTTCGCCATGCCGGGAAACGTACTGGTCACATGAAGAGTAGCGTCTTTTCCCTAATCAAAGCTCATTCTGGGAGGCCTACATGACGTGACGTCATCGGTCGCCTTAACCGTAGCATTTCCTCGCCGAAGGCGCGTGGTCTGGCGTTCCTGGCTGAAGAGCAGTGGCGTTAACTAGGAGAAACCCCTATTTGTTTTGGTTTTCGGCAGCCATACATGAGGTATCCTGGGAGCCGCCATATTACGATATGGCGGTACACCTTCAATGGCCGGCTAGTCTCCCAGCCCGTTTAGATACTGCCTTCAGTTAGTCCTGATCGCTCAGGTTTGTGATCCTGCTAGGGCGGAGCAGTAATTTTTTTCAGAGAAAATGGTTTGTCGTCAATGCACCGTGCTCGAAGGCGATGCGGCTGTGCATGTAATGTCTGGGTTCTATCGCGTACTGGCTAGCGATCTCCGTGGATAGTCCTGTAGGTAGGTAAGTAGTCGAGTCTGTGCAGACAGAATTTTGGTGTGCATATGTAAATTCCGTGGCTGAATACATTCACGGGTCAGGCGATTTGTGCTGGTGTTAGCTCCTGCTTGTGTGTGTGTGTGTGTGTGTGTGTGTGTGTGTGTGTGTGTGTGTGTGTGTGTGTGCGCGTGCGCGCGCGTGTGTGCGTGTGTGTGTGAGGAATTGTCTTCATGCAGCTGCATCCTGGTTAGGTTTTACCCAGTGGCCCTTCCAGTGCAAGCAGGCACTATACATGGTTTTGCAGTCTATGCAGTCTTCTACTGTAGCCCTTTGAAAGGTCTTTGAGCACAAGCTTGAGTGTTGCGCTAACGGTTTACTGAAGAGCGGTATCCCAGTTAGCAAGCAAATCCGCATAGAATTGCAACCACTTTTCTTGCAGTCGGTCTCTAACTTAGTTTCCAACAACCTCTGTCAGTGCTGCATGACTGCTTAGAGTATTAGATGCATATCCAGTCTGCATACTATGATCTGGGACCGTGTGCAGCGTTTTTAGCATAGGTTTCCTGTAAGCTCTGAGATGGTAACCTAATCTTGTACAGGGATGATCAGCTTGTGCGTGGATGGCTCTATCCACAAGTTCTTCAGTTTGCTATCTTTTTCAATTCGTAGTTGGAAGTTTTGAGCTGCTCAACCATCCAGTGTGCCATGCAAGTCTGTCCAGCATGAAACCATATGGTCCCTGTGATCTTTTGGGTTTTGTAGAGATAATGATCATATATTCGTGTAGCACCCACAGAGAACTGAATCTCTTTCTAGGCTCTTTACAGATGCTGTATAAAAAGCAGTGCACATCAATCCCCAGACCCGTGAAATCAATATTATGTGGGAATTTTTGCAAAATAAAGGTAAAGTGGCCTGTGTAAAGTCACTCAAAGGCTCAAAACTATTTATGGAGCCAGAATAAAATGAACTAGCAGTATATGACATCAGCAAAAGAACCATATACAACTTGTGTGATTTTCTTGATAACTGATAATTGAATGCCTTCCAGCATTAGTGAACACCATAAGCATGCACTACAGTTTGCATTATGCAGTCTTCGGTACAAGATTATGCAGTCTTCGGTACAAGATAGTTATTGAGGCCAGGCTATTCCTGCCTGAAAGTGACCATAGGTTGGCTTCTAGTATGCATGCTGTAGGCAAGACAATGTTCCAGAGACTTTGCAGTGTCAGGCAACATCTGTAAGATTGCTGTTGCTTCGGATATTTAGCTATGCCCTGGCTCAGACAGCTATTTTTGCTAAAGAATTCTCCGTGCACGAATCGGCTAAACCATCCTGCTTTTCCCATCCCAATTAGTCATCACTGCATAAGGATAATAATAACAATGACAGCATCCTATGAGAACTAAATATATTTTGGGTACTTAATATATGCTATGAAGGAGCCGTACTAATTGGTTCTTGATAACATGCCCTCTATCAGCACTCAGGGATAACTGACACGGGTCCAGCAAACGTTATGATGAACAGGAAGGTTTTGAAGCTTGTTCTTACATATCCTCAGTTGGAGGTGTCGTGACGTCATTTGAGAATGAGTTACAGACTTTTGGAGCATATGCATTAAGGCTACGGTCCCCTAAGTGTTTGAGGCTGGTCAGAGGGACATCTAAATGATTTGATTGAGAGAAGCTGTGGTGTGGTATTTTCCTTGATCACAAAGTAATGTGACAGGTAGGTGGTAGTGCAAGAATGGGTGGATTTCAAATTGAATGGCAAAACCTTAAAGTCGATGCACTCCTTGATGGGGAGCCAGTGCAGATATAGCTGGAAGTCGTTTAGTGCAGCAATTGCACCACTCATAGCAGACAAGCCTAACTTCAGAGTTGTATGTATTTGTCTAGTGAAAAGTTACTTTGGAACAAGGCACCCAGATTTTTTGCAGATGCTACTGGAAATATGCTGGCCATGCCCAAATTGAGGGTTGTTTTTTTCCAATTTATCTGAGTAACTGGCCATAGCTAGTGAGTTGGTTTTATCCTCGTTAAATTTAAGTATGTTGCTATCCAATTGCAAATGTCAGTAGTAGGTGAGTCGTGATGGCACACTAGGTAAGGTGGTTGCTTTCACGACCTCGGTCATGGGTTCAATTCCTGCGGTGGGCGATCCTTTATCGTCGCTGCAAGCGGTGGTCATAGCCGTGAAGGCTCTTCTGTTGCTATACAAAAGAGGCCGTTTAATCAGCTAGGATTTAGTTATTGGTTTAGAACATGTAATACGTGAATTGAGATAGTGCTGGAAGGCATTGACGAATCAAAGCTACAATTACACAAACTGATACAACTCGGTGAGACATCTGCATAGAAATGATGGTTTTATCGGTAAGAAGTAGAGTACAAATTGTGAAAATAGGTAGACCAGCTCCAGATCCCATGGTATCCCATACTTTAGGGACTCCTCTAATGGCCGTTGCACATGGACATCAATGCTTGGAACCCTCCAAATAATAAGTAAATAATGACCTAAATCATTGCACTGCAGTGCAAGTGATGCCCAGGCAAAATGAGAGGTGCTTAAGGATTCGGTGAGCACTAGTATCAAGCGCCCAAAAATATCCAACACAACAGTCGGGCACACTCTACCTAAGTCTGCATTCCTGAGAAGGTTGTTCAGGTCTAGCGTTGCTGACACTGTGGCGTGATTAACTATAAAACCTAAGTGGGATTTGTTGGTTTTGGAGTTGTATAGTCAAGAGAGTTTTGCTGGTCTGAAACTAGTCGTTCCAGTTTCTGTGATACTAGTGTAGGTAGACTGGGCTAGAGTTGTTGAAGTTCTCCTAGGCTGTTGCCTTCTTGGTGAGTGATTCAGCATTTGCATTTTTGAAGGATGATAATGAAAGTAACAATGCATTTTGTAAAGTGCCCTCAGAGAACTGATTTCTTCCTTGGCACTTAGCAGATGGTGTAAGGAAAGCTTAAATCAAACTATTAGTGATAACATTTCAGTATCATTAAGCATAACATTGTTAGGTGTGACATACATCGGGTCAACATGTAGATAATGTTAATAGCAGCTGGCACTGTGTCAGCACGACAAAGCACACTGGGGACGAATCACAAGGACTCACTAAATGCTGTAATAAACATGTGAACTTTATGCTTATGTTTAAATATCGTCATGTCAGGGGATGTCGTTAGTTCCAGGCTTAAGGAGCTTACTAAATGAAGGCACGGTCACCAAAGGATTTGAGGTTCGTACTAGATATAGCTAAACGGTTTGAGTCAGCAGCGGGTAGTACGATGCTTGGTCTGTTGGGAAAGTAGATCTGATAGGGAGCCTGGAGCCAGAGAATGGAGGAACCTAAAAAGTAAGTGACAGAACCTTGAAGTCGATGCACTGCTTGACTGGGAGCCAGTGCAGGTCGGCGAGAAGTGGTGCCATGTGGCAACGGCGCCAGACAGGACTAGCAGCAGAGGTTTAGCTTCAACTGTAAGCACCTGGTTGTGAGTTACAGAATTCTATACGTTATATCGGAAACGCATGGGCCAATTTGGTTATAGTGTCCTTGTCTAAGCAAGCCCGAATTTTAGGAATGTTATGTAGCTGAAAGTAGGCAGACTTGACTGTGGAGCCGATGTGCTCAGCTAGTGCTGGGTCACTTTGGAGTGGGACACCTATATTCCGTGCAAGTGCAACATGAGATATGTTGATGGAGCCGATTGTGCTCAATAATCTTTCCAGTTTATGTGCCAGACTTGGTTTGCCCATAACTAGTCATTTGGGTTTGTCGTCGTTTAATTTGTTTGACTTGGGTAGAGGGTCCTGGAGGACTCGAATCCAAGGTATAACTGAGTGTCATCTGCGTAGAAGTGAAAGCCTAGATTGTGCTTGGCAATCACATCGGCAAGAGGGAGAGTATAAAACGTGAAACAACCAGACCTAGCATGGAGCCCTGAGGTACCCCATGTTTCAGAGCTACCTCGGATGATCTTTGTTCATTCACATCAGTACTCTGTAATCTCCCACTGAGATAAAACCTGAACCATTGCAGACCTGTGCCAGTGATGCCCGGGCGACATGAGAGGCGCTCAAGAAGGACTTGGTGATTAATTGTATCAAACGCTGCCGAAAGATCAAGCAAAACTAGCAGAGAGCCTTAACCCAAGTCTGCATTCCTGCGAAGGTCGATATACACACGAAGCAATGCTGACTCTGGAGTGATTAGTTCTAAATCTTGACTGCAGCTTCCTTGCTAGGTTTGAGGTTTCAGTATGAGAGTTCAGCTGGTGCACCAAAACTGGTTCCAGCATCTTTGATAAGGTTGGTAGAAGGAAGAGGATGGAGTTACAAGGCGTGAGGGTAGTCTGGGGAGCAGCAAATTTGTGCATCTCGACCACGTTTTTATAGAAGCTAGTTTTGGGCTTTGCTTGAATGGATTGGTTCGATCTAGTATATTTTCATATGCAGTCGATATACAGTAAGTCCTAATCTTTTTTGTGCTTTCTCAAGCTTGCTCTTATAGTTAAATGTCTGCTGGTTTAGGGTCTGCCGCGAACCATTAGGCATTCGAGCAAGAGGGTAAATGGTGCTTAGTCAGAGGAAAAACTCGTCCGAAATATCTGTTGGTGTCGTAGTGTCACATTCTACGAGACAGGCCAGGTCGGACGGAGGATTTGGCAGCTGAAGTGAAGAGGATATTTTCTTGCAGACTCCATCAGTGTCTAAGATTATAATTATTTCCTTGACACTACACACTAGGGTTTCGCGAGTCGCGGGTGATTTTTGTTATTAAAGGACACAAACTGCAGGTTGACTGAGCTCCTAATGTTGTCAGGTGTGCAGAATTGTATACCAACTGGAGTTGACAGCATACAATCGTAGGAGACTCGTTGCATGTGTACTCTTTGCTCTGATTGGGGCCGTGCATATTAACTATAAGAGATACTGAGTCATTCAATGTTCAAAATTCGCTGCTAAAGGGGCTATTTGGGTCATTAAAATGAACGTTTACCCCACTACAGTGAAGAGACAATTTCTAGAACCCGGAATAGAAATGCCATTAGAAAAATCTTAAATGAATGAAAGCTTTATTCCTCGGGGCACGTTTATGACTACATCAATTAAAATTTGCTGGTAGAAGCATGAAACAAGAGATTCCAAACTGTGGTTTTGGAGAGCTCCAAACGGTTTGAAATTAAGGGAGAAGCAAGTGGCTTTGTCGGCAGAAAGTCGCAAGTGAATGGAATGTCAGTGAAGCTTGGAAGTAGTGGTTAGGGATGACTGGAAAAATTCATTCACAATCTGTTCTGTTTGTGGCTTTAAAAGATTTTGGAGCTACCAGAGCCTTTGCAGCTGTCCTCTCTCAATGTGCTTTATGTGTTATATGCTTTCAAGCTTGTCAGGTGGTTGCAACAAGGTCATGGTTTCTTGTTGCTGTAGGCAATCAGTTGCAAAGTTCCATGCAACTTAAGCTGCACATGTGAAGTCCGTCTTTGTAGCTGATTTGAGATTGTTTTATCCTTTTTTATATCTGTATATTCTCGCTTTTATGTATTCAGGTGATGACAAAAAGGGCCTGGCTGATGTCGAGGAAACTGTTGTCACTACGGCACAGGACACCGATGCTGATTACACAGAGTACATGACAGGTCGAAAGATGGCAGCTGGGGGTGTCGATCTAAGTGATCCCAAACAGCTTGCCGACTTTGCCAAGTGAGTGTCAGTTGCTTTTTTCCTATTACCACCCCCACCACAAACTGTTTGCTGAATCAAAATGTACAGTGCCTAAAAAGAGATTGAGTTCTCTGATGGTGCTATATCAAATATATTGTTATCATTCTTATTATTATAAGCTTGGCTTATTGTTGGGGGCTGTTTTTATAAAAAAAAAAAAAAAGAGGTCTTTATTTATGAGCAGCATTAACGTGCTGACTGGATGGATGTTTTCATCCCAATTTACAGTTATGATGGTGAACGAGAGTAAAGCTTAAAAAGCAGTCAAAACTATTAAAGAATTGTGAACTTGCTCCCTTGCCTTTATGCTCTCTCTCTCTCTCTCTCTCTCTCTCTCTCTCTCTCTCTCTCTCTCTCTCTCTCTCTCTCTCTCTCTCTCTCTCTCTCTCTCTCTCTCTCTCTCTCTCTCTCTCTCTCTCTCTCTCTCTCTCTCTCTCTCGTTCTCTGAATGTATGTTGGTGGGCAGGGCATGTGGCTCCTTGTGATCGCGCTCTTCTCAGTGGTATGGCTGCTTTCCTTTTTAGTCTAGATGTTATGACCGATACTCTTTGAACATTAAGATTATGTTAATCAACACATTGTATATCAGCTACTTGTCCAGATTGCATTTTTTCTAACCACGGCAGTGGTTTGGTGCACTGTGCTTTCACCGAGTTCTGTCTCTCTTCTTCATATCAGTGCTTCTGTTGTGTCCTGCCATTCATATTGTTTTGATGTGTTATATGTTGAAATCTTCATTTGTATCTGATTGTTATGTGGTGTTACGATTAGGTACATAAGAGTAAATGTGGTGCTTGACAGCAGCGATTTGTGCTGTGCACAGGATGAAGCCTCGGAAAGCGAGCGACGAAATCCCGAGGACCGTGCCTTGCCCCCACAAAGGCTGCAATAAGATGTTTCGTGATAATTCGGCAATGCGAAAGCACCTGCACACTCACGGCCCGCGTGTGCACGTCTGTGCCGAGTGTGGCAAGGCGTTCGTGGAGAGCTCCAAGCTGAAGAGGCACCAGCTGGTGCACACTGGCGAGAAGCCATTCCAGGTGCGCCTGCTTGCCTGCTGTAGCTGCTGCTTTTTATCTCCTCCTTCCCATGCTGCACTGGTCCTAGTAATGCTGGCTCTTGAACTGTTAGGTTAGGGTTAGGGAAGCTGGATGCTGCCATGGGTCAACAGTACCGTGCTGTCGTTCTCCAAGCCGTGCCGTTGGCCTCCATCTGCTGCTGCCACCGCCACTGCTGCTTAATGTTGTTAACAATAGTAATAAAAATAATAGTAATGATACATTTGATATAGCGCCTTCAGAGAACAGTCTCTTTCTAGGCACTTTATATTTGCTGCAAAGGAAGTATGATCGATTCACCAAAGGCATTACATTCCTTTTCACCTGTGTTGTTGGTCTGTGTGCCCTTTGATCAGTCCCCTCACATGCCGACCGTTTGGAGTGGCAGTTGCCTGATGCAGCTTCTGCTCCGCTGCCTGTCATTGCATAGACTTTGACCCTGAGCTAACCTGAACAGCTGGCAATGGAAATGTCTCATAGAGAAGCAATTTGTTGTTAACCGGACCTCTACGCCCTAAGCCTCTGCTGTATTGCTCTGCTGTGCGCGCTATGCCAGATGCAGTCCGTGTGCACGTCATCTTGCATTTGGTAGAATACCTTGCCAAGACAGCTTGGATGGTGGCACCTCGGAGGAAGTGAGGCATTTTTGGTCTACTCTGCAGTTAATAATGGTGTGCTATGTCCAGTAGGATCTAAGGCTCCTTCAATCGCTGTACGGCTATTTCTGAATCCATTCTCTTGTCACCTCTTTAGCATGTTAATCAGAGTACAGCTAGTTCCTTGAATCGAACTTTGAGGGCCGTGTTCAAATTTGTTTATTGATGTAATAGTGGCCCGACTGTGCACTTTAGAAGCTGCTTGTACTGGGCATAGTCTGATGTCTCGCATAGGGTTATTTATTTCAGTGAGTCTATACCGAGCATCTGCTGAGCCAACTGCTTTATTCAGTGCCTATATTTCTCTTACTGCAGAGGGCGAAGCAATAGGCATGGGTGCGAATGTCTATTGTAAATCCCGTCGGGCCACTGTTGATTTGGGTCGTGTACTCTTATTAGTAACTGTGGTATTGCTTCTCCGATGTCAGTTGGGGTTGAATGTGGCTTATACGGTACCGTCTTGGCTGTACTAACTCGTGCTGTGAAGTGGCAAATAGGCATTCTTATATGCAGAGTATTCCCATATGCAGAATGAGACTATATCTAGAGTACATCTAGGGCGTATGATTGTTATTCCTATAAGCAGTGAATCCCTATATCCGATATTCCTAAACGAGGAGTCGACTGTAGTAGTCGGTCGTTTGTTTACTGCCCTAAACTAACTTAATCTCTGTACAGGCATTTTACAAATCTTTGCAAAAGAATCAGTTACCAAGAGTTGATGACCTGCAAGGTATCAAGCAAGCAACGGTAAACAAGTACTTAGGCTAGTATGCTGAAGCAAAGTTGAAGACACCTGGGCCATCGGTAGTAAAACTTATTGCTAGTGACATGCACTGGGTCGTGCATAGGTTCTCATTCAAAGCATGCCGGATCTGGAAAAAACAGTGGTTCACTGTGGCAAAGTGAAAGCTGACCGGAACAGGTGCGTCTTTAGCTGAGGCTTAAAAAAAATGCTAGCTCATCGCAGGTTTTGACAGTACCCTTCCCTTCGAATAGATAGGGCTTTTTATAGACACCTGACCATTGTTTTACCTTAATTTGTCGAGCAGGTCAACTTGACCTTTGCTTCCTGAAGTGGTTTGGTGATGGTTTGCAGGACATGCAAGTGACTTGGCTCCTTTGGTCATTCCATGATCGAGTGGCCCAAAGGTACAGCACACCTATGCACCCCGGGTTTATTTGCAAGTGACCAATAAGATACTATTTTGCTGACTCTGATGACCCTGGAGCTTCTGCATGTTTGAACTTGTACTTTGTGGCTATGTAGATGATGATTTGTGTCTTAAAATCCTAGGTGCCAATAACAAGATCCCAGTGCCACTTGTGCCGGGCAAGTTTAGCAGCAAGCATTGAACCGAATTAGGTAGATATCAAGCTGTCAAATGTTTGTCAAGCTTTATTTACACTGTTCGCTGACTTTCTTCAAAGATGCCGACTTTCCTCCTATTTCCTAGTAAAGGCCTGTACATAGCCGATGCAGAGAGATGTGATGGCTGATTTAGCCCCCCCCCCCAACCTCCTGCTGGGATTCAGGGGGCCGATTGCCGCAAGAGGATTCCTTGTGGAAGCCAACACCTGGAAAACTGGGTTTGGTGCTGCTGTCATCACTATAATTATAATGAAAATACATTTTTGTAGCACCCTCGGATAACTGAATCTCTTTCTAGGCTTTTAACAGATTGTGTAAAGAAAGCATGATTGCCGTTATAGCCCAGAATCTAAGTTGCCCAATCTTTACGAGTGAGGTCATGGGTTTGAGTCCTGCCAACTGCAAGCGATGGGGCTGTTTAATCATAAATGATAAAGAAGTTAGTGGTAACATTTGCAATGTCATCAAGCATAACGTAGGTGTGACATGCAACTTGCAGATGTGGTTTGTAGCAGCTGACACGGGCCTACTAAATGCTGTAATAAACGGGTGTGTTTAAGCTTCTTTTTAAATGTCATGTCGGGGGATGTCGTGACATCAGTCAGGAGTGAGTTGCATGGTTTGGGAGCACTATAGACGAGTATTCGAAGAGGAAGCACTAAAGGAACGCAATGGTGTAAGAAAGGTTTTCAGGAAAATGTGGCATAAACAACAAGGAAGCTTAGAGGAGTGGTGCAACTTCTACTTCGTGACAGTCTGCCATTTTGGTTCCACCTGCACCCCCTCCCATGAGTTCTTGTGCCGAAATACCCCAAACCAGATGTAAATCGGTGCCGAGTTTAAAGAAACGTCGATTGTGTTGCTGCAATGCAGCTTTAGTATATGTCCTAGTGTATGGAGCTTGGTAATGTAGGGCAAGCTGTGCTGCCCTACATAATCGGCTTCGGTTGCATGCTTTTGCAACACCTTCCTATAGCTGTGGTGTATAGCTAAGGCGAGGCAACATTTTAGTGGGCATGGGTCATGGCAGCAGCTGTTTTGCTTGCCACCTGCCGAGTGGTCCTCTCCTGCCCCCTCGTGCTTGGTGGCCCCAGATAGTCGTTTCCTTCTGGCTACCTGGCCTTCTGTGCGGGATTCCTGGCAAAGATTAAAGTTTGAACGGCTTTGTCATGCAGTCTGGCATATTGGAGTGTTTCTCCACAGACATTGCACCATTTTTCTTGGGCTAAAAGGCATGGAAGCTGGACGTCCATTCGGCTTGCACTTTCATTGTTGGTTTAAGATGAACTTTCATTATTCTCTTAAGGGTGCTAGCTTTTTTCAGATTTGCTGACCGTATATTTATGCTTTGTAGGAAGACTGAGAGAGGGTTGCCTGACGGCATTTATTTAGATGCCCATATTTATAAATAAGATAAGGATGCACGTCGTTGTTTCTGAGTGGAACCAGAGACCTCCCAAAATGGAATAAAGCAATTTTCAGCAAAGGTTATGAAAAGATTATTGAAAGCCTTTCGCTCTCTTTTAGACCGTTGCTCTGTAGAGTGAGGCTACTAATGTTTTTAGATGAGGTTACACATGCCTGCCTGATAGGTTTTCTTGGAGGGGGAAGCTTTAGAGCAGTGCCTTTTTCGATAAGCATATTCCCGAAACAGATTCCAACCATTTCTTTCTACGGGGGCTGAAGGCCCTTGGTAAGCCGAGATGCTATAATAGGTAGGCTGCTTTTCACAACCTCAGTCCCGAGGTTGCAGATTCGAGTTCTGGGTTGAGGGATCATTTATTGTCGGTGCAAGCGGTGGTGATAGCCGTTAGGGCTCTTCTATCACTGTACAAAAGAGGCTGTTAAATCAGCTAGTGTTTTTTAAGAAGGCAGTTCTTCGTTAGGCTGAATGGGATCTGCTTACAAAAAAGGCTGCCATTTCGGTGTTAAGCAAAATCTATAGGGAGTGGAAGGCTAGCAAGGCCTACCACGTACTGCACCTGTGACACAAGGCCTCACGATCTGTCTCCTGAAGGGGCCACGAGGCCTCGAGTGATGCTTAAAAGGCATTTCATAGTGTGCAGTGAAGCTCTAATTAAGGGTTCGAATGACTCACAAGCTCATTTTTCAATTCTGAAGAGCTTTCCTTTCTGAAATCGTTTTTATTTCTCCTATTCAGATTTTGTTCCAGGAATTCTTAGGCATAGCTTAAGGTCAGTGTGACAATCTTACCTGCTGGATCAGTAGTAACTCGGACCCCCTTTCCTAAGCAGATTTGGGGCTTCCCAGCCATTGTTGAGTGAAAGGTAGCAGGCCATATTATGCCGTTGCTTAGGGACTTGCACTGGCTTCTCATCAAGTAGCATATCAAGTTCAAGGTGCTGTCACTAGCTTTTAGGTTCCTTCTGAACCTCTGAAATATGGGGTACCTCAGGGCTCCGTCCTTGGTCCTGTTCTTTTCGTGGTTTATACTCTTCCTCTTGCCGATGTGATTGCCCAGCACAATCTAGGCTTTCACTTCTATTCGGATGTAATGTATCTCCGTCAGTAACTCCACAAAGTCATAAAGACCATGTGGGTGTTACGCAGGAGAGTTTTGTATAGCACACTCACAGCCTAAGCGGCTTTCGGTACGCATTCGGTAGCCAACAGACTTCGTCTCACGCAACAAAGAGAAAGTGGGAAGCATAGCAGAGTCATGAGAGCAGTTGAGGTAGTGAGTAGCATAGAAGTAGCAGTTCAGGACCGCTGAAAAAGATGTGCCATAGTCGGCAGTTGGAGAGTAGTTGTCGTTGCATAAGAATTGTGGAAGCGAGTTCCACAGTCTAGGACCTGCAGAGCTAAAGCTTCTGTCGCCAACTGTCTTTAAGCGGAGGAATGGGACAGCTAATTTATTGTCCACACAGGACCTGAGGGCGCGAACAGGCTGAAACTGATGCAGCAGTTCAGCTAGGTACGAAGGAGCCAAGCCGTGGCGGGCCTTGTGGGTCAGCGTAAGAACTTTGCTCTGTATCCTTTGCTCAACCGGCAACCATCCTAGCTCTTTCAGCAGAGGTGACACGTGCTCAAACCGCTGGGACTTGAAGACCAGCCTTGCAGCCATATTCATAGTCCACTGTAGTGGCATAATAGCTTTCTTTGGCAGCCCAGCCAAAAGGGAATTACAATAATCAAGTCGAGACAGAACTAAAGAGCTAGTTAAATTTTTTACAAGCCACTGTGGGAGACAGCTTCTAATCTTGGATAGGGATCGGATGTGATGGCTAGCTGTAGAGGCAGTCTTCTGAATGAAGCTTTTGAAATTGAGGCAGCTGTCGAACACGACACCTAGATTACGAGCACGTGGTGAAGGTCGCACAATAGCATCACCTATTAGAATGGCACTCAGGTGTACCTTTGCTTTGATCTCTCCAGCACATCGAATTCTTTCAACTCCCATGCTGCCTGTATTGATGACAATCACACATGCATGGCAACAAACTGTCTTAGATTACATGATGGTAAAACCAACTTACTAGTTATGGGCAAACCTAGTATGATTCAGGAATTGGAAAGGCTAACACTCACAATCGGCTCTGCCAGCATATCTCCTGTTGAATCTGCACGAAATCTGGGTGTCATGCTCCAGTGTGGCCTTTCGTTAGACGACACATCAGCTCCACAATCAAGTCTGCCTACTTTCAGCTATATAACATTGCTAAAATTCGGGGTCGTTTTCACAGGGATACCACACCTAAATTGGCCCATGGATTTGTGAGATCCCATCTTGACTTCTGTAACTCACTGTTTTCTGGACTACCAGCCTGTGCAATCAGGCACTTGCGGCTGGTGCAAAGCTCTGCAGCTAGGCATGTCTGTCGCTGTTGCCACATCACACCACTTCTCGTCGACATGCACTGGCTCCCAATCAAGCAACCCATCGACTTCAAGCTTTTGTTGTTCACTTTCAGGTCCCTTTATCCTTGGGCTCCAGCCTACCTATGGTATTCACTCCCCCACCAGGCTAAGCATCATACCACTTGCTTTTCGGAAACTAATGTTTACCTATCTCTCGCACAAACCTCAAATCATTTAGAGACCTGTGCATTTAGTTCTTATGCTCCCAAACCCTGGAGCTCCCGACTTGCGGCACGTCATCCCCTGACTACTTAACTGCATTTAAGAAGAAAGTAAAAACGCACCTATTTATGACAGCATTTAGTGGGTCCGAGTAATTAGACCTTTGTGTGCTCATTTGTGCTGACACAGTGTGTGCTGCCACTAACCACACTAGCATGCTGACCCTGTGCGTGTCACCCCTAACCATGTTATACTTGCCGTTTATTGAGCATGCTACCACTAATCATTCGATCGTGTTTCCTGTGCAGCAAATGTAAAGCACCTAGAAAGAGATCGAGTTCTGTGAGGGCGCTTTATCGAGTGTGTAATTATTATGTTAATATTATTATTCTGTCTCGTGCCCTGTCTTACCTTACTTAAATACTTCCTTACATGGCCTCGTGTCACAGAAGCCTCTATTTTGACTTGCGACGTTTGGTTATCTTTAGCAAACTTCAAATTCGTATGAGATCGAGCCTTTTGTTTTAATGTACCCAAAGCCTGGAACTTGCTACCTGACATGCATCATCTCATGTGACTACATTCAAAAAGAAGCTACAAACTACATGTTCCTCGAGCTACTGCTCTGTTTGCAGGAATGCTACTCAGCATGCTTGTGCATGCCAAAACTCATTCTTTTCAGCATGTGCAAGTTTCTCGAAAGCGATCCTTTTTACCATGCTCTGTATTTGTTTTACTATTAATGATGGCAGCCATAGTGTGAGTAGTAGTACCCAAATCAGAGGTTTGATTCTGAGGATCTACCAGGATTTTTTTGAAAATTTGATTTATGCCCTGAAATTATCGCTTTTGCCAATTCTACTTATCCTCGTGATAACCGCTGTGTTTGCTATTTCGATCCATCATTTTGGGTTGCTAAGGGCATCACTCCTGAGCTGTTAAGCATCTTGTGGCCATAGTAGCAACCTAATGTGCCTACCCCGGTTATGTAAGGCCTTCGGTGTGACTACAGGTGAGATGTGCAGCAACTTCCCTTTGGTTGACGTGCTGCTAAGCCCTCTAATCTCCATAGAAGAAGTAGCTCGTCAATTCAGCTTTTTTGTGCTCAGACCCTTAACCCAACGATCCTTCTCGTTGGCTGTGTTGGGCCCATTATGACATCCCCAGATGACCTTCTGCTTGTCTGCCTGATATGTCTAGTCTATCCATCTATTTGTAGTGTCATAGTCTTCTGCATTGGGCCAGTACACCCATAGCTAGGAAAAAATAGCCTTACAATATATTGTTTTTGTATGTACAGTGCTGGCCCAAAAAAATCAAACTTTGAAACTTTGCTGAGTTTTACAAAATCTTGGTATAAAAAAAAAGTACTAGCACAATAAGGTTGATTAAATATGAAAAGCAATAAATGTACAAAGTCGTACGTGCTGCCACCTTGGAAATTATGCTAAAAAAATGCTGATTTAACATCCTCGTTTGTGTAGCGTTTGAAGAGCCTGAACGGCTATCACCACTGCCTGCAGTTAGCATTAAAGGATTGAGAAAGGAAAGCAAGCATGAGCTATGTAGGAGAATGCAGTTTTTTACCACTCAGCTCCGGAACTGCATACTTTAAATGTGCTCGATTGTCTACCAGCACAGCACCTCTCATACGTTCACCCCGGGTTTGTATGTCCTTGGTTGATCCATGTCTAGCTTTGCAAAGAGCCGAGAGTTATCCGTATCGCCAGCCTCAAGGATTTATAACTTATCGAGATTCAATGTATCAAATGGAATATTACCTCACTTATAATCACTTGAATGGTTTCTGGTTTGGTGCTGCTAAACAGCCATGACGTTAATCGAGTGGCTATTGTCCATGCTGAAATTGAAAGCAGTGTGCTCACATGTTGGACTTGGCTGCCATTTTAGTGCACCTTTGAGGGTTGTGGCAAACGGTTCTCATTGGATTTTAATCTGCGGACTCATGTTCGGATCCACACTGGTGACAGACCTTACGTGTGCCCCTTCGACAGCTGCAACAAGAAGTTTGCACAGTCAACCAACCTCAAGTCTCATATTTTAACTCATGCCAAGTCGAAGTAAGTAGGGTTTGTTTTATGTTACATAGTAGCTGTGAGCAGTCGGTTTTCAAATTTTGCATAGCTTATCCTGGTCTCTCTGCTGTACACATGCAGTGACACTTAAGACCGTTTTCATTTAGGTCCAGACCTGTGCAAGACTATGGCATGCTGGTATTTTCTGACGTTCCTGTCAACGACAATTCAAATAGCAGCTTATGATAGTATTTCCTGCGATCGGCTGATCGATTTGGGGTGCCAAAGAGATGAAGCTACCGATGTCGTCGGGACTGCTCTATGGAGCCGTACTACCCATGCTGCTCTCTCGTGGCTGCTAGCTCTCACTGACGTGCCCCTCCACAAGTGGAACCATGGTCACTAGTCCACTATGGCCATCTTGGTGCCATACTCTGGTGCAGTGGAGCTTCGAAGCACGTGGGCATAATGTGCATTTAATTGCCATTTCATCCTGGTATAGTACAGCACACAGTGAAGTGGCTCGTGAGTTTGCTCATTAGCCTTGTGTGCTATGCTGTGATCTGAGTTAGGGCTGCTTGAGTACTTAGCAACCATGTGACCAGCTTGGCCTACTGGGGGGATGCCGTCCTATTAGGGTTGTGGCTTCCTGATATCAAACTGTAAACTCAGAAATGAAATCGTGCTTCGGAGGGATATCCGGGGTGTAGGTTGCTTCGAGTCTGATTTATCAGCTGCTGAACTGGTCTGTCTAGCCTGTGACCAAGCCTAGCTGCTGAATAGATGCGCAGAAAAAGCAACTATGAACGATTAAAGGTTGCAGCATGTGTCGACCTGTTGTGTGGTGTCCCAAGCAGTGTTCACAGCCACTGTTGTTCCATAACCTCATTTATCATTCTGTGGCAGCAGTGAAACTGCTCTGTCCCTGAAGCTTCAGCAAAGCGATGCAGCCTTTTGCTGCCCGTGCTGCTATAGCCCAACACTTGCGACAGCTGACTAGGCTGTCAGCTTATTTTTCTCCGAGTGGACGTTGAAAGAAATGCGTTATGACTTGTATGTCAAACCGATCGGAATTACTGCATCTCGTCAGGATGATGATGGTTACACTGTATGCAAAATGAATGCTGAAGCAGCTAATAAACTCTACATCATTGTCCGTTTGATTTTGTCTTATTGAGCATGCGGCTCTTAATAAAACTGAGCCTATGAGAATTTCTAGGACCTGTGTCTTCACATGGCCAACTGCTCATCGGTGAGGAACTGGCAATATTGTGGGTAACAAGTAAAACTCAAGAACTAGCAGATCATTTGTCTCTGTACTGGTACTGAAACTCTGATTAAAGTTCAAATAGCGGGATAACATATTTTTTTCTCTCTTTGTGATTGTGAGACTAACTCTCGTGATTGTCGTGAGCCTTGATGGCACACAAGGTAAGGCAGTTGCTTTTCGTGACCTCGGTCCCGAGGCTGTGGGTTCGAATCCAGGGGTGAGCAGTCCTGTATTGCTACTGCAAGCAGTGGTGATAGCTTTTAAGGCTCTTCTATACCATGCAATCTGTAGCATAGGAAGCACTAACCATTCGATCGTGCTTTCTTTGCAGCAAATGAAAAGTGCCTAGAAAGAGATTGAGTTCTTTGAGGGTGCTATATCAAATGTATTGATTTGTTATTCTGCCGATATACAAAAAGAGGCTGTGAAATTAGCTAATATTTGTTCATGCCAATGTGAAAACTGTCATGGTCCAATCTGCTGTTATAGTGCAGTGAGCAGTGTCAATCGGGGTTCGTGAGAGGGATTTCTGTTCTTAAACCCGGTGATCATATGCTAGTGTGGCCAAATGATTTCAACTAGAAAAAGAGACCCTTTTATTGGCCTGATAAGACACAAAACTTTCATTTAACATCCAATTAATTTTTGGAATTACAGACAAGAGATACATTGGGGTAATTTGACCTGATGGCAAATAACGGGTCATCCATTAGTGACTCACATGAATTGATGGACGAGACTCCCACTGCCCCAATCGACTATCATGCGAAACCACAGCCAAGGGACTGGATTGGCAGTCACAATGGAGAGACCCTCCGAAGCCCACCACTGCTCACCTCTGAATGATCGAGGCAGTGCGCTTTCCTCCCAGGTTGGAGCCCTACCTATTGCTAACACGTTAAGTGATTCTGTGCACACTAGCAGTTGGAAGTTTTGCCACTGCAACGGTCTCCTGGCCGACTATTTATTTATAATAGTGATAATGATTCATTTGTATACAGCCCTGAAAATGTATATCTATTTTTAGTCATTTACATTTGCTGCAAATGAAGCATGATCGAATGATTAAGGGTAGCATGCTAAAAGTCAGCAAGCATAACACATGGTTAGCGGTGACATGTACAGGTTCAGCATGCGAATATGGTTAGTGGCAGCATGCACAGTGTCAGCACGAATAAGCATACATAGGACGAATCATGTGGACCCTCTAAATGCTGTGATGAAGAGATGCGATTTATGTAGTTTTAAAATATACCTGGATTGTTCAAACAGGTTAAATTAATGCCAAAATAAGCCCTCCAAATCAAATTACCGAACTGCTTGCAACTTGTACCATAATTTGGTCGTTGATTTTATGTTACTGTCTAGAGCTCTCAGCCTATGCTGAACGACCAATCCTTCCACCTATGGTCTTTCAGTGTCTGTGCTGTCACGCCCACTGAAGGAGTGCCTCATTATCAGCTATCGCGAGTATAGAGGTGCTTTCTTTACTAGTGCTATTAGCCCATGTTCGTTGAGCCTTTGTGTCACTATCAGCTAACTAAGGGTTATGCAGTACTGAGCTCGAGTCTTTTGGCATGGACTCAAGCTGATCTTTAAAAAAATAGATTTAACAGCCTCATTTGTATTACGGCAGAAGAGCCTTACCTGCCCACTACCTCTTGTTCTTGGCAATAAAGGAATGATGAATCTGCACGAAATCTAGGTGACCTGTTCCAGATTGATCTTTTTATTAGACGACCGCATCAGCTCTGCTGTCAAGTCTGCCTACTTTCAGCTACAGAACATAGCTAAAATTTTGGCTTGCTTAGACAGGGATGCTACATGTTAATTAGCCCGTGCATTTATGACAACCCTTATTGACTTATGTAGCTCACTGCTTGCTGATCTACCGGCCTCTACAATCCGGTACTTGCAGCGGGTGCGAAATTCTGCAGCTAGGCTTTTCTTTCGTGAAAGTCGCAGTTACCACATCACACCACTTCTTGCCGACCTACACTGGCTCCCAATCAAGCAGCACATCGAATTCAATGTACTGTCACCCACTTTTAGGTCACACACCTCAAAACCGTTGGTGATAGTGCCTTGAGTTCCTATGTGCCCAAAGACTTGAGCTCGCTACAGATGCATAATAATAATTATTATTATGCATCTGTATTATGTAGTGCCCTCAGAGAAATCAGTCTTTCCAGGCTGCACCCCTAACTTGACCACATTTAAAAAGAAGCTGGATGTGAATCCACAACATTAAGTGGGTCCATGTGATTCGTCCTGTGTGTGCTTACGCATGTTGACTCTATAAGTGCCGCCACTAATCATTTTTACATGCTGACTGTGCATGTCACCTCGTTTAGCATGTTACCACTAACCATTTGACTTTGCTTCCTTTGCAGCAACTTATACTGCCTAGAAAGGCCATGGAGAAGCATAGCAATACCTCCCTCCTAGTCACCCTAGTCTGTAACAGCAAGTAGCCATCAGTAATGAGACACAAGGTTGCTATTGGGCATCAACAAATACGCCCGAGTTCTTCCATTTCAGTGCTTCATTCTATGGCTCTTATCTGCCGTGAGCGTCGCAGTTTCCACATTACTCTACTTCTCGCCGACCTGCACTGGCTACCAGTCAAGCAACGGATTGACTTCAAGGTTTTGTCGCTCACTTTTAGGTCACTTCATTCTATGGCTCCAGCCTACCTGTCAGATATACTCCCCCATCAGGCCAAGCATCGTACCACCTGCTTTTCGGAATCCAGCAGTCTTGAAATACCTCGTACAAACCTTTAATCCTTTGGAGACCGTGCATTTAGTTCGTATGCTCCCAAAGCCTGGAGCTCACTCCCGACCTGCGTCAGAACATCCCCTGACCTGACCACATTTAAAAGGAACCTAAAAAAACACCTATTTAGGACAGCATTTAGTGGGTCCCTGTGATTTGTCCTTGATATGCTTATGCGTGCTGACACTGTGCTTGCTGCCACTAACCACATTTGCATGCTGACCCTGTGCATGTTACCCCTAACCATGTTATTCATTTTGTTTGTTTTTCAAGCATGATTTTACTTACCATTCAATTGCATTTCACTTTGTAGCAAATGTAAAGCGCCTAGAAAGAGATTGAGTTCTCTGAGGGTGCTTTATCAAGTGCATTATTATTATTATTATTATTATTATTATTATTAGTGCTCAGCAATCCTCCGGGGAAATAAATTAAGCACTAAAACACTTGTTTCTCGACAGCCAAGGAACGAAAATATATTGTTTGTGTTTTCCATCAGTTTGCAATAGTTTCAACTGCTGCCGGCTGCGTTTATCGACCGTGCTCACAGGAGCCCAGGCAAGGCAAAACTTATTGCTGCTGGTGTACATGTTTCGGGGCTGCTGTAAGCCCTACTGTGGTTGTATCGCAGATCCACGTGGCCATTTGGAGCACTGAAGACTAGTCAATAGCCTAAGCGTCCTTTGGTAAGTTAAGGGCAGGCCACTTTCCCAAAAGTCGAGGAGCTTAAGAGCTGTACTTGGTGAGCCGTGATGGCACACTAGGTAAGGCAGTTGCTTTCACGACGTCGGTCCCGAGGTCGTGGGTTCGATTCCTGCAGTGGGCGATCCTTTATCGCCACTGCAAGCGGTTTTGATAGCCGTAAAGGCTCCTCTGTCGCTATACAAAAAGAGGCTGTTTAATCAGCTAGGATTTATTTATTTATTTTTGTCCCTGGCTTAGTCTAGGCAAGACCACTGTAACTAAACACAACTGCCAGAAAAATTATCAAACCTCTACAGCTGCTGCTAGATGTGACCACTGTTGCTCTTTGAAACTAAGAATGTAGCTTACTTCACCCATTCCTTTGTAGCGTAGCGCCGGTCTGGCTTAATATTGGGGTACTGAAGAATTGCTCGCCTGAGAGCCGTGAGAGAGAGAGAGGGTATAGCAGTTGGGGTAGGATCTTAAAGGGGTTTAGCCCGAGAGAGGGGCGTGAGCCAGTCGTGGCCATTTCTGCCTGTCGCTGCATTTCGCCCCGCGGGTGCGGCTGATCAATGTCGCGGCTGGCCTACGCAATAACTCAGTTCGCGAGCTTTGTCTTGAACGTTCCTTTTGGCACTTGAACTGGACGGGATGGCTCATCGGCTGTCGAGTGACGGTACGTAAATAAATATTATTCATTTGTAACTTGATCTCTATTCGGGCGCTTCACATATGCCTTGGGCTACAGTCAACCTCGGTTATAAGCAACCTTAAAATCCCGTGTAAAACCTTACAACCGATGTTGCGTATAGGCGAGGTTGCGTATAGGCGATGTTCGAGCGTTGTTTTATTCAACGTTTTTAACCGAAGCATTTTAAAATTAACCCAAATGACCAAAAAAAATCTCATTTTGCTCAATGATTCTTCCGAGCGTTTTTCTCAATCATGTCTTCAATAAAATAATAAGCCTCATATTCAGTGAAATTCTCTTCCAAATATCGACAAACTGGTCAGGTATTCCAGGGCGTCTGAATGAGAAATCTTCTAGGAAATATTCTGGGCGATTGCAATATTGTCATATTCGTCTTCAACATCGCAGATCATCCCATCGGACAACGTGCCAGAACACTTGATCTCGTTATCAATGTATAACTATGCGTCAAAATCGTTCGATGTTAAACCGCAGGCTTGTAATCCTTGGGCCTGGATTTCTTGAGCATCAATGTCGTCTCGATCGTTCGTAACGTTTTGATCGATATCTTCGCCGGTTTTAAAAACGCCTGCTTTTCGAAATCGGATTGCAAAGGTGGTTTAGTAGACGAGAAATCACGCGCTTTTCACCATACGAATGGCCTTATAAATGACCGCCGATTTCAAAAAATTGATCACTGACGTCCCGTTTTCGATCGCTTGCAACACTTGTCGAGTGATTTGCGTTCGATGCTGAGCCTTCGCAGCTCGAATAGTCCCTCGATCCAACGGTTGAATCAGAGTCGCTGTCTTCAGCGGCATGTGCACGAGATTGTAATATTTTTGAGCGGAGCGGTCTGCTTATGGCAGGCAGCGTTGTCCACGAACGCAATAATTTTTGTTTTCCTAATCCTTGATCAATTTTCTGCGAAACATCCGTCCAGAATTTGTTGGTCATCCACGATTTACGATTGGCGTAATACGTCAACGGTGGTCTGATAGATAAACTGATAAAGCTGGTTTGGTCTAGCGGTTAAGGTGCTCGCCCCGACCAAGGTCTGACTGAGCTTTAGCTGAGGTCGTGGGCTCGAGCCCCGAGGCATATGTGAAGCGCCTGAATAGAGATTAAGTTCTCTTGGGGCGCTATGTAAATGAATTATATAATTATATGTGAACTTGAGATAAACTGATAACTGAATCATTCATTCATGTGTGGAATTCGTCAAAACTTTCGATCCCATTTCTAACTTTTTTATTATAATTATATTGTATAATAAAGTTTTTTCTTGACTTTCGTCCTCGAGGCGATCTGTCAAGAGGTCTAAGAATTATCTGCGAGATCTCTTAAGAGCTGCTGGTGGGAGTTCTGAAAGCTTCGCTAGGAAGCCTTTTCTAACTGCATGTTAGTGGCGTTCTCTTGAGCCCTGAAAATCAAGCGGAGCCGAATGCAGACAAATTGATAGGACAGCGAGCTCCGCCCACTCAGTTCACCCTTGGCGCGGCTGCTTGCAGCGTGAGGCGACAATGAGCTCTGTGCCAGGCATATGTTTATGAGGACGCTGACTCGGTACGGACCAAGTAGCTCAACGCTCGATCTTCACTGCACGACGTCCATGTGTAACCATTTCGTACGCTTGGTGTCGGAGTGGTGACATCGCCCACGGGTTACCACAGTCTCGGGTTGGCGTGTAACGGACGTGCTGCAGTGGTTCCTGGACTTGAGCCCGTAACCAAAAAACACCCGAAGGTATCCGATGCGTATCCTTGCGGACTGTGGACGGATGTCAATGGACACATAACTCGCGGTAAACTACCCGATCAAAGGTGCAGCACCAATACGCGCAGGCATTTGGGACCATACGCCTACTGCTGAGCATAACCCGAGGTCAGGTTCCCTGACCATTTATTTACCACCGTCCGAGAAGCATTTATTTACCACCGTCCGAGAAGCATTTATTTACCACCGTCCGAGAAGCAAAGGACCAACCGGGTCAAATTCAGCGGCTGGCATAGAAATGTATGTTTGCTTAGCTCAATTGGCAGGGACAGAGTAGATTGTTTGCCACTACCAAGACGGAAGTCGGGTCACGACAGGCCGTCGTTCAATCGGCCGAAGCTGGCTGTACTGGATCAACAAACCTGCCAGCTTACTTAACAGGGTCAGCGTGGCCGACATCGTAAACGGGCAGACTATTAAGTTGGCAGGCCACGGCACTACAGGCATGCCTACGGTAGCACAGGACGACAAATCAAGAACTCCGAACCTTCGTAACGACTCCACGTCCGTAACGACTCCACGTCCGTAACGACTCCACGTCCGTAACGACTCCACGTCCTTAACGTGGGCGCTGTATATTCCTCCGCAGCTGCAGAGAAGCTACCGGCAAACCGAATGACGGTTCCGGTACAGCGAACTAGCCATCATGTCACGTGTCCGTTTACACTGTGTGAATTCTAGAGGACAACATATCTGGTTCCTAATGATACTAATACAGTCAAAACTAAAAATCTTTTGTCCCGTCATAACCTCTATTGCTACATGCAGGTTCTCACTTTCGGCGTCTTGGCCTGGGCCATGTGGGCCTGCTGCTGTTGTAATTAGCACGATTGCCTCACCTTCGGCCAACAGTTGGGCAATTGGTATTGCGGCACACCGTGCTGCCACCAAGTCTAGAGCCGCAGGCCCAGAGTCGCAAGTCGCTCACTTTCGGCTTGGTCTGCTCTGCATCCGGGCTCTAGAATAAAGAAGCGGCTGGCTACCAAGGATTCTCAGATCGTTTCAGATCAGCCTTCTTGTATCAGCTGTAGCAGCTGTCTTCGATACACCTCGGTCGCAGAACCGATCTGGCTTCAATGCGTCTCCAGACGTCCTTGGCTTCCCTGACGTCCGATCGCTAGCACTTCACTGGACTGGAGGCGGAAGTACACATCTAGGTTCCGATTTGTCTTATCAGATTCCCTAACCGATCTAAAAAAAAGAAAACAATTAATGCACACGCAAAACTACACATCAACTAGGTATTATTGCAAGTAGACTCGACCTATCGTGCTCATTCTTTAGAATTCATTCTAGTCTCACCAATTCGTTTTAGTCTGACTTACACTTACGAGACGAATTAGCAACTTCACGATATATAAATGAATTACGTTTTTTTAAGCTTTGCCGTAGTCTAAGTATTACTCTAAGCAGACTGCTGTAGACTAACTAGCTGTAGCGTTTATTTTATTTTTTATGAACGTTGCTCCAAGGGAATGTCAACAGTAAGTACTGTTTTTCTTCTTTTCCCTCTGTCTAGCACCCACTGATCCAGGAGATTCCATCCTCTTTGCTAGAAGACTCGTGGTAGCTCCCAGTCGACAAATGCATCCAATAAATAGACAGAACAAGTAGCCGTAGCTTCTGCCTGCATCTTCCCGTTACAGCTAGCCGTCTCCACTTTCACCTTCCGGTCCTGCTCGATTTTTCCTTGTTGCACAACCTGCTCGCTGGCTGCCCATGACCATTCTGGAGTAGCAAAGATAACACTTTAGCGAAACAAGAACCACCCCATGGCTCAGTCCTCGCGGCTTCGCGGAATAAACATTTAACGGCGAAAAAGCGCGAAGGTGTTCACACACTGACATTGTTTGCATAACGCCCGAAATACATAAAGGTTCACTAGGAAAAAAGAAGCTCCAAACTGTCCAAACAAGACGACGATGCAAATGCGACATTGGATGCAGAGGTGACTCGGCTGAGCAGCAGCCGAGTCGATAGAAACGGAAAAAGCTAAGTCACTGTTATTGTATTAAACCCTCGCGGAAAATGCGCATACACGGAAGCGTTGCATACAAATTCACCAAAGCTCGGTACAACGCTATTCACCACTTCACCAATTTTTGGTGAATCTTCTGGGTCTTAGCCCCGGATTAATGTGGTCGTACTTCCTTTGCCCAAGGTTTCGGGTACGACTCTGGTAACAGCAGGCAATTTCCTGTTGCCCACCACGTGCGTGAGTAACTAGTGACCGTAGAGCTTCTCTGTCCTCTATATGAGACCGAAGCTGTTGAATCAGCTAGCCTGAGCTTCCACTTTACAGAAGGCGCAGATGAAGTAAGTCCGGAAAAGGAAGTCATTCTTTGAAGAGCGGCGGCGAACTCCTGAAGCAAAGCAGCGGAATGACAATCGTGCATTGTGACCGGATCGACTGCGTTATGTAATGCATACTTCCGTCTGCTACTCGAAAAAGCCGCAAAGGCTACGTGGTTGCTACGCATGCTAGCCTTCTGCAGCGCCCTGCTGGCCTTGGCTGAATTTTAGGGTGAACAAGAGCTGTTCGGCGGCGGGCTAGAGCCCCTTTGTCATGGAGTAGTGAGCCAGAGAGGAGCGGTTAGAGAGGAAGCGCTTAAGAGCAAGCCAGGAAGCTCTGAGACGAGCGGCGGCGATTCGGCCTTTAGAATTGGTCCGATACCCGCAGAAGCTGCTGATAGATGTTGGCTGGCCTGTCAACCTCCGCCTTCACTCGTTCCAAGAAAGAATCGTCTGGAACCCATTGGCCATTCAAGCTGGACGGAGGTGCCCTTCCAGTGGCCTGGGGACGGTAGTAATTCCTTTCCGTAATGGGCCAAGGTGTCCGGGCCCAATACCACTAAGCTCTTGCCCCATTGTCTCAGCCAAGTATTTAAGAGTCGAGCGACGCTCGCTCTTGGTCTGACGGTCTTTTGTCTTTGCTCCGGCTTCGACGCCGTCGCACTCGTTTCTCTGAAAGCGAAGGAGGAGGGCGGGCTGTTCGCCGGCGATTGACGGAAAAGGACGAGACAGCGCTAGGAGGATTCGGTGGAACTCCACCGAATACGGTCGTATCGCGCCCGAGCTGGCATTTTGTGTGTTTTTTTGTGTTTCTTTTGTGTCGTGTGCGTGCGCGCTAGCACGTGGTCTCGGCATAGGGATTTGCCGGTGCGAGCTAGACGTAGTTGGTGTGTGTGGAGCCTTCCCCAGTTAGGGTTTAGGCTCCGGGTCGCGCTTCAGTGTGGAGAAGTATTTCCACCGTAGGAGTGCTTGAGTTGGCGTGTGTGTGTGTGTGTGTGTGTGGAGTATTCATGTCTCACTGGTGGAAACCGAGTTCTAGTTCTCCGGGTAGGGTTTAGACTCCGGTTCGCGCTTCAGTGTGGAGAAGTATTCCCTCCGCAGGAGTGCTTGAGTTGGCGTGTGTGGAGTATTCATGTCTCACTGGTGGAAACCGAGTTCTAGTTCTCCGGGTAGGGTTTAGACTCCGGTTCGCGCTTCAGTGTGGAGAAGTATTCCCTCCGCAAGAGTGTTTAAGTTGGCGTGTTTGGGGTATTCCCTCGGCACAGGTGGGAACGGATTCCTAGTTCACCGGTTAGGGTTTGGGTCCGGGTCGCGCTTAGTGTGGAGGAGTATTCCCTCCGCAAGAGTGTTAGTGCAGCTGAGAACGTGCGACGAGTGTGGAGATAAAGCTGGACTAGACGCGCAGCGACTTTGTGCGCTTGCGAATAAAGTTCAGTAAAATCCCCAATTTGTGTGTCTCGCTTCCCAATTCACGCCGCAGACTCACGACCCCCTTTAGTAACGGTAAGCAGGTTAGCGCCACAAACGCTCGTTTCGTGGCGGTCAGCTTATTGCGCGTAGGCGCGCACCGAACGGCAGTAGGCGCAAGGTTACGCCGCCAGGTAAGCGGCAGGTCAAGCCTACCCCGCCGAGCCTTCGGCGTTACAGTTCTATTGGTGCATTCAAAGCCCGCGCCGCTGTCGGCAAGCATTGACGGTCACCGCGTCGTCGCAAATGTGCGTCTCTCTTCGGATCCGAGAGTCAGGGATGTAACAGAGACTAGAGGGAGGCTAGTTCCGGCCCGAGCAAGCAGCTACACCGCTCGCCCTAGGATGTTGCTATCCTAGGGCTGGGGCACGACGAGCGGCAGTTTAATTAAACTTATATATACATATATATGTATCCGAGTTCCAGGGGTCAGAGGCTAATTCCCGCCATACCCCACCATACTCCGGCCACGCTGCCGCTCGCCATGCCGCCGAGCTAGGGTAAGTTGAGCGGCCGTCAGGTTAGACCTCTTTGTGATAACGCATGCGCCAACAACAACAGGGGAACTAAACAAGTCTGCAGGGAGGGTCCTATACACAGTACACTATGGGGGCGCAAGACGACGCAGCAAGCGCGAACAAACGTGTTAGTTGGGGTCAGTCGGCTTCTGCAGTCCTGTCGTTGAGCCGACTCCGAATCCAACAGTACGAGCGTACGCCGTCCAAAACCCGGCTGGCTGAGGAGCTGCTGGCTAGTCCGAGTAGACAACTACCACAGTCGTAAGCTTCCACCGAAAGACGCCAACACACGGCGCGGGGGGGGTCACGAACACGCTACACGGGGAACGCGGAATAAACAAGTCTCAACAACGAGCGAGCTATCCAGCTCCGCTCGGGCCTTGGGTACTCGTTCCCTTGCGTGCGTGGCAGCATCGCCGGAGCACGCCTGCATGAATCCAGGTGCATAACTCGGCGCGACCGGGAGCCTCCAACACCACGACTTACTTGGCCAACTTCCCGTACCCAAGAGCCCTGGTGACCTTTCGTCACCGCACATCCGGCAATGCATAGGTCCGACCCCGGCCTAGCCGGTGACCCTCATTACAGCCGCCTGGTTCACTTGTATGGCATCCCAAGAGAACGTAATCTATATTCAGGCGCTTCTCATGAACCCAGGCTACGTTCGGTTGGCTGGGACCCGGCAGCTATAATGAGGATATAAAGGAGGGTAAGGGTCACCGGCTAGGCCTGAGTGGGACCGTACGGCATGTGCGATGACGTGAGGTCACCGGGGCTCTTGGGTAGGAGGAAACTGAAACTGGAACGCCCGTAGATCTCCCTTGCACCGCAGCAACGCGTCACCAGTTCAAAAGCTAGGATTCCCTGCCCGCTAGTCTTCTCCAATTGGCCGAGTGCATGCTAACGTGTACGCCGGAAGTCGAGGGACCTGACTGCTCCAGACCGCAGGCGGCGGATCGCGACTCCAGCCAACCATCAACGAGACGTCCAACAAACGACGGCTGTAGGATTTCGAAGAGCGAGAGAGCACCGCTGTCCGAAAAGTGCAATGGAGACGCTGATTGACTTCGGTGCTGGATGCGTGGGAGGTAAGCCGGCGCCTGCTTGACACTTTCGGTTCACTTAGCGATGCCAGCGTTTTCCGACTGGCGAAACTTTGTCAAAAAAAGTAAAGCTCGTATGTGCATTGTATAGCCGTAACAGTTGCAACTAAGGCTTTTTGCAGCACCTCTGTTTTCATACCAAGGCTAAGTAGTTCGATTGCATTCGGGCTGGTACCGCTCCTTTCCTCAACAGCTGGTGCGAGCATCCCCGAGAGGGGACTGTGCACAGCTGTGGTGAGCTTCTAATGAGGCGTTGACACAGGCTGATAACCCGCTGGTGAACAGATGGTGGATTCTCCATCGAGGTCGGCCAAGGGACAGCCGGAGTCCAGGAGAGGAGACTCGAGTGTGAGAAGCAGGCGAAGGCAGTCGTGCGTCTTGCGGCTCCGTGCCTTGTTCAATAAACCGTTGGCGTTGTTCATCGGCTGGCTCTCTGATGGGCGAACCAAACTACAGGCTAGAAAGAAATTAGGTTCTTGCATTGACCGATGCCTTTTCTCTCGTGGCTCAAGTGTGCGACCCACTCAAAAAAGGTAACACTCGATCGACTATTCTTTTGCGACTGTACGCTGTCAGCTCAGACTATTGCCGAATTCTTCGCACCTGAAAACATCTCATGCATGAAGCATCTCATGCATGAGATGTCTGCCGTTTGTGTCCCCTTCGATATGATAAAATACCTCATTTGTCTGGCGTCCTAACAGACCTTAATACCCAGGTGCTTTACATTTTCCGCAGGGCTCGAACCCATGACCCTATTCGTTAAAGGCCAGCACCTTACCCCTGGGCCAAACCAGGGCGGCATACACGAACATGTGAAACATGAAACCTTATGACCCTTGGCATTGATGCCATTCTGGCAAAATATCTTTCTCGCCCACATCCGTCCATTCCCCACCCGGGATCTAGATCCGCCCTCAATGGTGGATTGCTGCGACACGGCACCAGCTGAAGTTTTGAATGATTTTGCTCATCTGAGTAAAGAAATTGTACGCCTTCGCCCAGACGACCTGTAGTTTACTGCCGACATTAAACTGTCTAAGGACTACGAGGAAAGCACAAGAAAGCAAACGCGAGATCTTTACTGGCTGTCCAGCGACTGGCAAGATATGGCAAACGTAGGTCGTACCGATTCATCCTAGATCGCGGGCCATGTCTAGCTACAAAAACAGTGGAATCCAAAGATAGTGATGTCGATCTTTAACCATCTCCTGCTGCTCTCATTTCAGCACCAGCAAACTCTTTCAAACTGAAACCGTGCATTAAGTTCGTATTCTCTCAAAGCCCGGAATTCACTTCCGACTCGAGTCACGACATCCCGTGACTTGACAACGTATCCATTTATCACAGCATTTAGTGGGTCCGTGTAATTCTTCCTCTGTCTGCTTATGCATGCTAACACTGTGCATGCTGCCACTAACCATATTTGCATGCCGACCCTATCTATGTCACTTCTATGTTATGCTTGTTGTCATTGAGCATGCTACCACTAACCATTCGATCGTGCTTCTTTTGCGACTAATGTAAAGTGCCTAGAAAGAGATAAAGTTCCAAGAGGGCACTATAACCAATTTATTATTGTTATTATTATAATGAATATAAAGCTATGGGCGAACCGGCTGTCATTCAGATATTGGCAAGCCTAAACTTCCGAATGGGCTCGGTGGGCATATCTCCTAAAGCATCTACATGCAATCTGGCTGCGCTGTTATAATTTGACTTTTCAATGGATGACAAAATTAGCTCTGCAGTCTAGTCTGCCTACTTTCAGCTATGTATTATATCAAAAATTTGAGCTTGCCAAAACAAGAATACTGCAGAAGAAGACATACATTCGCGGCATGCCTCATGCCTATGCTTGTGTAACATGTCGCTTCTCACTGGCAGCCTGCAATCTGGCTCCCAATCGAAGCATCATTACAGCGAGCGACCTCGTAGTTTTATCACCCATTTTTAGCTCTCTTCATTCTCTTGCTCTGGACTACCTATCGGAACTGCCTCCTAATCAGACTTCGTATCCTATCCATGGCTCC
Organism: Cristatella mucedo; assembly: GCA_009760855.2. Lineage (NCBI taxonomy): Eukaryota > Metazoa > Bryozoa > Phylactolaemata > Cristatellidae > Cristatella > Cristatella mucedo. The sequence goes on from WPIO01000141.1 coordinate 398,857, forward strand.
TCTGACTCAAGTCGACTACTGCCACGCCTCTAACAACCTCCTCTAGACAGCTTGGCTTCAGGTCATATTCACTCTCAATGGCCGGAAATCACAGGCGACTGACATCAAAACATCTATCTTGAGCCTATTAAAAAATGTTGAAACCAACTTGTTACAATTCATTCAGTCTGAGTGAGTGCTTATGAGTTATTATGCTGTTTTTTATCATAGAGCAATTGACATAATTCCTTTCTAGCATAAGCAAAGTGCTGAGAAAAAGATTTAATTCCCTTATGGTGCAACAAGAACACAGCTGGCAATGCTGAAAGGGCTTGTGTTTCCATAGTAGCTTTGAATTATCCGGAGGAAAATTGCTTTTTGTCGGCTAAAACCTCCGTGCCTTGCAGAGGGCCATGATAATAGTGCATCTAGCAAGATGCTTGGTCAGCTCAAGCTAGTTAGTACACACCACATCGAACACGCCATCCAAACAAAAACTCGAGTAGCTACCAGGCAGTTTAACGTACCGGATGATAGATAGCACAGGGTTTGATTGTCGATGGTGCTAGTGATCTTACTCCCCCCCAGCTGGTTGCAGGTGGCCGAGGAGTGCACCCAAATTTTTGCCTGCAGCCACTGCCCCAGTTTGTGACCGAAGCCGATCTCTTTTGTCTAAGAGATCGCCGCTCGCTGTGCCGCTTGCTGCCGTATTAAAAATGGAATCGCAGACTCTCAGAGCTCTCTGCCTCTGTCACGTGACTGGCTGCCGATGCCTCAGTCGAGCTCCAACGAATTGTCTTGTGGCAGCATTTGCAGCCATGCAGGTCATCTGCTGCCACTGCTCTCATGAGTAATGATGCCCATCGCTCTGCACATGTTTGCAGGTTGTGCCGGTCTACTGGTCGGTCATCCATTCGACACTGTGAAGGTGAGCCTGTGTGAGCATCAAGGTCATCATCAGGGATAGCTCGCCGGCTCAGTGCTTCTAGCACCAGGGGCACAGCTGCAGTGGCTGCAGCCGAGCTATTTGCCGTCAGCTGATTCTACACTTTTGGCTGACATACTTGGTTACAGCTGTTGCAACGAATTCGCATTCCGGCTGTAGCAAAAAGAAAACCTCTGCAAATGACGATCGTGCATTCTGTTGATGCTGTAGGATAATGACATGTCTTGGGAGGGTGGGGATGCCGGCTGGCTGCAGATACGATAGCAAGCTAGTCCTGCATTCTAACGGCGATCGCACGTTCTGTAAATGTCAGAGCAGGATGAGCATGCCGAAGGATGCTGGGATGCTGGTGGAGTATGTCGCATGGTGGTGCCTATGCCGGACCGCGGATGGATGGTGGAGATGTCGATAGGATGATAGAGGATGTCGACAGATTGTGGGTGCATCGAACAAAGGGTGGGCCTGATGTCTACGCATGATGGAGGCCTGTCGGAAGAGGGTTGGGTTTATCGGAGGAGAGTGGATAAGGTGGGGTTAGAGGTGGCGATACAACGAAGCCGAATATTAATAGCAATGTGGCCGATGGTTGTTGGCAATAAGGAGGCAATCAGAGAGCCAGCACGAGAACTCGTGCGTTTGATTGCCATCTTTGCACTCTCATTCTTGATCACTCCATAAATTCCACTGAGAGGCTGCGTTCACGATCCAGGGTCGCTTTTAAACGACCTGTGCTAGAGTGGCTTTCGGGAGGGATGGGCAGCAGTATACCGAGGCAGGGTTACTGGGTCGCAGCACCCCTTGTGCAGACTCGAATGAGACCTGCAGGGCTTCAAGCAGTCTTGCAGGTCAGTCGGTCAATGCAGCCCCCACCAATGCCCCACCATGTTAAATTGAAAGTACATAGCAGCTGCTTCTTAAGCCAAATTGTGCTTACGCTGCTCATGCTGCAGGCTGGAGTCCAAACGCACTGACTTGCAGCAGCGTTTGCCGTGGTCTGCAGCAGCTGCTTCTTTGACTTATAATAATAATAATAAAAATAATAATAATACACTTGATAAAGTGCCCTCTGAGAACTCAATCTCTTTCTAGGTGCTTTACATTTGTTGCAAAGGAAACACGATCGAGTGGTGAGTGTTGTCATGATTGATAAACAACATGAATTACATGGTTAGGGGACATGTACAGAGTCAGCATACAAATGTGGTAAGTGGCAGCATGCAACAGTGTCAGCACGCATAAGCACATGCAGGACGAATCACAGGGACCCGCTAAATGCTGTCCTAAATAGGCGTGTTTTTAGTTTCTTTTTAAATGTGGTCAAGTCAGGGATGTTGTGATGGAAGTCGGGAGTGAGTTTCAGGCTTTAGGAGCATACGAACTAAAGGTACAATCTCCAAATTATTTGAGGTTTGTACGAGGGATAGGTAAATAGCCAGATTCCAAAAAGCGGGTGGTACGATGCTCAGCCTGGTGGGGCAGTAGATCTAATAGGTAGGCTGGAGTTAAAGAATGAAGGGACCTTAAAGTGAGCAAAAAAACCTTGAAGTCGATGCGTTGCTTGACTGGTAGCCAGTGCAGGTCGGCGAGAGGTGGTGTGATGTGGCAATTGTGACACTCACGACAGACAAGCCTTGCTGCAGAGTTTTGCACTAACTATAAGCACCTGATTGCACATTCCGGTAGACCAGCAAGCAGTGAGTTACACGAGTCGAGACAGGATGTCACTCATGAATGGACTAATAGATCCAGTACCCTGTGTAAAGAAGCCCGAATTTCATCAATGTTATGTAGCTGAAAGCAGGCAGACTTGATTGTGGAGCTGATGTGGTCGTCTAACGAAAGGTCACTTTGGAACATGACACCCAGATTTCGTGCAGATTCAACGGGATTTATGCAGGCGGAGCCGATTTTGAGCGCTAGCCTTTCTAATTTCTGAATCGCACTTGGTTACAATCGAGCCTTTAATGGATAGATATTGTCTGGCTTCCTATGCATATGATTTTTTTCTAGGACAGATGGCCCTTCGGCGGTCATCATGCTAATACTGTAGGGGGAGGAATCGGGAGTGTTTTTTATTGCAGGGTAATTAACTAACCTTTGTTAATAGGCATGGCAGCAAGGCAGCAAACAGCGAAATGCCAGCGAAAGACAGTCCGGCCTATTATTACGCTTCTCTCCACATTTAAGTTTTGGAATGAAGCTTCGCCGGAGTTTTAGAACTGCCTGTCATGATTGAGTGGCGACAGAGCTAAGGGTCAACCACTTGCGGCTTGGAGGCTCGACTACCAAAACTCATGTTTGAACTTGGATCTTGGATCTTACATTTCTCATCTTGGACCTTACATGCTTATCCAAAGCCAAACGTGTACCACTGGCTCTCAATTGCTAGGGATTTTATGTCTTGCATTTTATTTCATGTTGTTGTATGTTGGTTGCAGCTTACATGTATTGCATACGTCAGTTTTGCTTGTGTGCCCTGACTCTGCTGGTGCCACGTCTCCTTGGTGATAGTAATTACAGAAATAATGAGGAGATAATGACAATAATACTATCCCCACTCTGTGAAAACCCGGATATCGTAGGTCGATTTTCAGTTGAAATTTTTAAAGTTAAATAATTGAAGAACTTTTTAAAACTTCAAATATTCATTTAAAATGCAAATTAAACCAAAGCAATATTTAGTTCCTTAAACATGATATTTATTTACTTCAATAACTCCCTGATGATATAATTTTTTGCAAGCATTTTTGATCATTTTATAAATAGTCCTGGTTATGAAATGTTCTTTACCAAGTCCTTCATCTGTTGAGGAGTTCATCCTCGAGCTAATGTCACAGAAAATCGTCCAAGTCCAAAGACTGGCTCAGGATGGTGAGACACCAACCATGGTCGAATGATTGGCCTTGTGATTTTTTATCGTCAGCCCAAATGTCAAATTGACTGGGAACTGATGTCATCACAAAATAGCTGTTGGGCTAGAATCATCGGGCTCCCAACCGAGTCTTAGGATTAAACATATCTCCTTTTTTCTCCAGTAATTATTTCAGCATCCAGGAAGTTGTCCTCTAAGGCTCGCATTACAATCTCGTTCAATTCATCAACCCGTTTCGTGAATCAATCATTCTCAACAGAATGATGAAAGTGTCGTTCATTAATTTTAACACATAATGCTACATTTCCGATGGACAAAGCTCGTTGAAGCAAAGGAACGATGAAGTCAGAATCGGATCACTCGTGTCCCAAGGCGCTGCTCTCATTGGCTTCTCGTGTCTCCTGTTGTTGCTGCGTTTGACTAAAGCTGGATTGACGGGGAGTTGCCAAGGCTTTCCTTGCTTATTGGCTTCCTCCTTTTGCTTATGTTTCACGTTGGTGCCTGCGATAGATGGGCACACATTCATTCAGTCCACTTGACTCCCTTTTGATTGAATCAGTTCATATTAAAGCAGAGAATTGCTGTTTGAAAACAATGCACATTCGGCATGCTAAGCAATTTTTTGTATGAAAAAACCTAAACTCCGAGCCCCATCAAAACAGAATTGTTGGTCAAAAACGAATGCTTACTGTGGACATTTTCCTTGTACCTTGAAAAGAAAAGAGAGAACGTAAGATGCTTAATTTTATCTGAACTTAAAACCTTTCATTTTTATCTGTATTCACTCTTTTACCTTTATATATACCCTGTTAATCGACATTTGTTTCAATTCCAATTTAAAACTATTAATTATAAATTAACTATTATTAAAATGTATATAATGTCTTGCTAATAATTTAAATATTATTTGAGATATAAAAGTGCTTATTGCCATTCGCAGTGATATTATCGATGATTCTCTACCCACTGGTCATTGCTGGCTGGCAAATCAACAGTGAATCAACACTGACTACCGTTTATGCAAAGTAGTAAAAAATGGATATTCAAAATTACGGTAAGTCGGTAACGATAGTAGTGCTGTTATAAAGCACCAAAGAGAACTAAATCTTTTTACAAAGGTATATATATATATATATATATATGCATATATATATATATATATATGTATATATATATATATATATATATATATATATATATGAGCTGCTAGCACTTCACTTGCAGTGGCCAATAAGAATTGCCTGCTGCAAGTCTTGACACACACGACACCTTACCGCTGGGACACGTAATTTTGAAATCTACACATAAACGTACTAGTGATTGAAGCATGAAGAATTTTCGCTGCACTTAATTACATAAAGAACGAATCATAAAGGACACATGAGACGATTAATGAAGGAAACATTGCATTCCACAGTCAAGTCGGCCTGCTTTCGTCCCAGGTGCTGTAGGGCTACTAGAAGAAGCCTGAGAAGTGACTGGTCCAGCCCAGGGTTCGGCCCAGGGCAAAAGGATGAACCTCCGGTTGGCTACAGGACCTTGAAAGCGATGCACTACTATTTGGAGAGCCATTGCAAGGGCCATGATAGCCCAAAGGGTAAGGTGTTTGTTCGTCACGTTCGAAGTCGTGAGTTCGAATCCTGCAGTGGCCAATCCTGTGTTGCCAGCTGCAAGCAGTGGTGATAGCCGTTAAGGCTCTTCTGCCACTACACTAATGAAACTGTTAAATCGGCTAATATTTCATAGGAGAGAGAATTAAGGCAATCACGGCATTTGTGCCAACTGATGTCAACTGCCGGGGACAGCTGACTATATGTGCACCATTGTTAAGCACCCTGTGGCATAGGAATGACGATCTGCCACGTAGAGGAATAAATCTGGACAGGATGTTACAAAATGTATCGAAAAACTTGGCTGCTGTACCCTCATGGGAGCACGCCCACGTTTCCTTGCAATGCTCCATCGCTGACGGTAGGCCGACGGCACGAGTGCGTAGCTGAAGTAGTGGCCAAGGAGAACAGCAGCGCCATTTTGTAGTTGGATGCTCGAGCTGCAGAGCTTTCAGGGCCGAGGCTGCACCGGCTGTACCAGCTGCTAATGGTTTCCGAGTGATTTGTTGTCAGCATGTACTTTGGGAAGAAGGTAATGAATGCCCTGCCACCAGATTTAATGTGTCCAAGCACTTGAGCTGCTTAGTGGCTAGGACTGCTGGCAACGTTAGCCGCTCACCATTATAGTGGCTGCAGCAGGCATCAGCAGATGCTGTCAACCAATGCAGAAGTAGTGTCCTGTCATGCCCTCATCATCCCAGATGTTACACGTGAACTCCTGGATTTCCTTGAGGCTCTGGTTTATAACCAGGTCTGTCTGACTCAGTGTGGACCTCATCAATGACGATAATCCATAGAAAACATTGAACAGGCATCTGATTCTTGACGGAAATTCCGGGGATTTTCTACATATTTTCCATATTCAGCAGCCCTGAATTCAATTGCCACTAATCGCCTGACTATTGCTTTCTCAGCGAGGGAGGGAGGGTGGGAGGCTGCTGCAGCTACTTCTGGTGAAGCCAGTCTACACTGGTCGGAAGAGTAGGAGGGAAGGACGAGATGGTAAGTTTGCATTCAGGGATGAGCTGCAAGGCAAAACTGCTTGGCACTGTGACTTTGGCAGTTTGTGTGCCCTCAGTGCAGAGGCAGTATGTATGAGAGTAGTTAATAATGATAATAATATATTTGTATAGCACCCTCAAAAGAACTGAATCTCTTTCTAGGCATTTTACAGTTGTTGCATAGAAAGCATTACCAAATGATTGGCGCTAGCATCCAGAAGCAGCAGGCATATTGTAAACAGGTACATGCACTCAAAGAACGAATCACAAAGACCCACCAAATCCTGTAACAAAAAGGTGGCTTTTAAGCTCCCTTTTAAATATCGTCATGTCAGGGAACGTCGTGACGTGCATCGGTAGTGAGTTCCGGGCTTTGGGAGCATAGCATGGTTGTATGTATGAGGGTGGTTTTATGTATGAGAGGGGTTGTATGTATGATGTGGTTGTATGTAATTGTAAGGAAGTAGTGAGTTAGAATGGTGAAGCTGCCTGCCAGAAGTCAGGCAGATTAAATATAAAGGTAGCTGATCCAACGGCCTCATTAAAATGTCGAGGCTGAAGACCCTTAATTAACAGCACTCACCACCACATAGTAGGTAATACAGGAATTCCTTCTGCAGGACTCGAAACTACATCCTGGGTCGTGAAGAACGAGCACCTTAACCCCTGGGGCTTCTGACTCAGGTTGTCAGTGGCTGCACCTTGGATGTAAGACTTTCCGGTTTCTGACGAATCATTCGACGCTCAAAGAGAGTTTGAGCAAGCTTCCTAGCGTACAGCTGCTGCCCACTACCTAAACCTCCTCAGCCGCAGCCAGCCTCTGCCCACGCCAGATCATAATAAGCCATTCAAATAATTTGTCTTGTAACACACCTTTAGCTTGGCTTGGCCCGATGGGTCGTCGAGGCTCAGTACATCGCGAAAATAAAAGCGACGCTTGGGTGTCTTAGGTGGGTAGAATAGAAACTGAGCACTTCGTGGAGAAAACTCGGCCTCTTCAAAATGAGGGGTCATGACCTCAGAGAGGCTCGACTCACTAAGCTGCCTAGGAGGCCCTTTTTTCTTAGCTGATTTAACAGCTTCATTTGTATAGCTGCAGAAGAGCCTTAACCGCTTTCACAACCGCTTGCAGCTGGCAACAAATGATCGCACACTGCAGGATTTGAGCCCACGACCTCGGTCGTGAAGAGCAAGCACCTCGCTTCCTGGGCTATCTTCCTCACAGGTATAACTAGACAGTTTCCTCGGCCAGCCATTCCTCCCCTACTATCCATTAAAAGGTCGCTTTAGAACAGGACACCTAAATTGCATCGGACGCTACAGCAGATACTCTGGCCGAGCCTAACTTGAGGATTAGCCTTTTCATTTTCGGAGCGAAATCAGGCTCTCTGATAACTTGTAACAAGGTCTAATCGGAATTCAATTTGAGACAGTTTGCTCCCATTTAAGTGCAAATCCCCAAAATATGCTCTGTCTTTTAATGCCACAGGGATCATTAAGTAAGGTGCTGGCCATGACCCTGTGCTATAAGACGATTGGTGGAAGACATTGACACGCATGGCTACTGATTCAATTGCAGCAAGCTGTAAAGCAGAACGGGGAAGTACAAGTGTACAACCCAAACGACCACTAATTAAGAAGCAAATTAAAACCCATATACAACTTACAAGGCCCTAAAACCACCATGATTAAAGCATTTTTCTAAATATATGCAACTGCTGCCACTGCCTCTGCTGTCATGTAACCACTTGTAATTTCACTTAGAATCTGTCACGGCCTGCCCCTCGGGTAGCCTGGCTGAGCTGAGCTTGCTCCACGGCCGTCAGCAAGCTTCTAGTGAGCATGATGCACTCTGGCTACCAGATCTGTGCTTTTCCATCTTCCAGGTACGACTGCAGCTGCAGACGAACGGCTCGTATTACCGTGGTACACTGCATTGCTTTAAAGCCATCGTTCAGCGAGAGGGCTTCCGAGGCTTGTACAAGGGCGTCACGTCACCTCTGTACAGCGTTGCTCTAATTAACGCAATCGTCTTTGGAGTTCAGGGTGACATCCAAAGAAGGTTATCCAATCCCACCAGCATTGACAGCTATGCACTATCCGGAGGGGTTGCAGGTAAATGGTTTACTCTTGCATCCGTGTACCCCACCTGACTAGTTGGTCATCATAATGAGTGCATGAGGGCTCATGTTCTGGCAATCATTTCTCCTCGCTCCAACGTTACTTTCACCCCTTCTTGTTAGCTTTGCTACGGATTTTGTTCGACTGGTCTGCCCTGGGTGCATGCTTCTCTCTCTCTCTGTCTCTCTCTGTCTCTCTCTCTCTCTGTCTCTCTCTCTCTCTTTCTCTGTCTCTCTCTCTCTCTCTCTCTCTCTCTCTCTCTCTGTCTCTCTCTCTCTCTCTCTCTCTCTCTCTCTCTCTCTCTCTCTCTCTCTCTGTCTCTCTGTCTCTCTCTCTCTCTCTCTCTCTCTCTCTCTCTCTCTCTCTCTCTCTCTCTCTCTCTCTCTCTGTCTCTCTCTGTCTCTCTCTCTGTCTCTCTCTGTCTCTCTCTGTCTGTCTCTCTCTGTCTCTCTCTCTCTCTCTCTCTGTGTGTGTCTTCTTGTCTTTGCCTTATTCCATCTCTGTACACTTTCCCTCCGCCAATTTCAATATCCTCATTTCTCTCACGATAATCTTTCACGTTTTTCATCTCTGCACTCTTTTTCACCTCTTGCCTCTCTATTTCCCTTTCTCCTCATCTCCGTGTCTGTGTAAGTGGCTGTCTCTGTCTGTGTCTGTCTCCGTCTCTGTTTACAAGTTTCAAACATGTGTAGATGGTGTAAAACTGTGCAGCTAGGCTTGCCAGCCGTGAACGCTACAATGACAACGTAAAGCCACTTCTTTTCGACCTGCACTAATTTCCCTTCAAGCTGTGCATTGAATACAAGGCTCTGTCACTGAGGTTGAGGACCATGCGTTATGCTGCTTCGACGTACCGAGCTAAAGCGATGCTCACTTCATACTGCCGGCCGATGCTCCTCTTACTCAGCAGTGCCTTTTAGATACCTCTAATATTTTCCAGACCTTTGCCTCACAGTCCTCTTAATGCCTGAAGCTTGCTTGCCTCACTGTGCCGCACGATTCCTAGCTGATTTAACAGCCCCTTTTTTTACTGCGGCAGAAGAGCTTTGAAGGCTATTTTCACTGCTTGCAGTGGTAATAAAGGATCGCTCTCGCACAGGCTTCGAGCCAATGACCTCGGGACCGAGGTTGTGAAGAGTAACAGCTGTATTGGCGTAAGGGCCGTATGGCAGTAGTGGCCGCTTTGCATACCTGTTATGCAAGTTTGCAAATCTACTTATACTTGCTTGAACCCACGAAAATCACGAGAAATTATAGTGTTGCATTGAAATTCGAGCTGGAGTGTCCGCAGGCTTAGTTGGCAGCCTGGCAGCCTATTTATCCGGTAAGAGAAGTAGAGACGACGACGACCTGATTGGCGAAAGCCTCGAAACTTCTCGAAACCTCTCGAAACTTCTCGAAACTTCTCGAAACCTCTCGGTCTCGTCCTTATTTTGATGTCACCATAAGTGACTTGCCGCTTGCTGAGCTTTTGCAGCACCAATCAGCTCCTGGGATCCTTATTCAGTCTCTTCCTGTGGGTTTGAGTTTTTTGTATGCGACGTTTTTCTGCCGAGTTTCAGCAGTGGCTTCCGCAGCGGCGTCGGCGTGGCATCGGCGTCGGCACTCAGTTGCTTTCTTTGCTGGTTGTTTTTCTCGTCAGTGCCTGCGATAGGAGCGCTTCTATTAGGCTCCCCTTGCTTTTTTATGTCCCCAATTCATGGCTGTGAAAACTTGCCGATCCACAATGGCCGGCGGAAACCACAGGTCGATAGGGTAATTAGCCGTGAAAACTCGCGGAGAACTTCTACTTTGCTTTGGAAGGCCGGCCTGAGTGTTCACTTACCTAGCTATTAAAGCGAGCTGAGAGTTCTTAGTTAATAAGTCCTTAGTTCTTGCATGCGTCGAGCATGCCACCACTAGCCATCCGATCGTGTTTCCTTTGCAGCAAATGTAAAGTGCCTAGAAAGAGATCAAGTTCTGTGGGGGCGCTTTATCAAGTGTGTTATTATTATTAGAGATTGAAAAAATAAAACGTATTTCGAAATTACTTTTAATATTGATTCTTAAAAATTGAGCGTTATTCGGATTTTATTAAATCTATTCATTAGCGCCGGGTAGCGAATGAGCATTGAGTTTGGTGTACCGAGCGCAAAGATATGCGGTATCGTATTTAATTATATTTACTGTGCAGTCTGTGCCGCCTCTGTGAGGAATCACAAGCTGATTCTATTAATGCATGCCCATCGCTTACCAAAGTCAGGTGCAGCTAGGCATGTTACAATTTCATCTCTAAGAATGCTTGCTGCTGCTACATAAGCAAATTTGATGATCTCTGAGTGAAACGGATAACAAAGAGAGACCGAAAGAGGAGACCGGAAGAGAGACCAAAAATGTGCTCTCTGGTAGTTAAAAATTAATAAACTACTTTCAAAATTTATTTGAAATTTAATTGTCCATTTAAACCAAAAACGTAGAACGTTCCACAATTTTTTAGAAGTGGGAGTGGTTGTGTTCTCATCAGAAGTGTTTAAATATATTTCAAGTTTTCATATTCGCAATAATCTTTTGGTATGTGCAACCACATTCAGAACAAAATGAGAAATTCTAGAACTTTTTATTCGCATTCATGAAGGGATAATTTTCCAATAAAAATGGTAGGATGGTTTGATTAGGCTACAAGTGCGTAAGACAATTACATGCAACTTTGGCGTGCATTACAACACAGGTCGAGGTGCAGGGAAGCGATAGAGATCGAAAGAAAGTGCCGGAAAGTGAGCCAAGTAAAAGGTTTCGAGTGAATGTGGCAAAAACTGAGGAAAACCGCGAACAGTGGAATGTATTTATATGTATGAATGTATTTGCAAAGAATGCTTCAGAATAAGGATAGTTACAGCCAAGGATCAGGAAAACACTGTTTCGAAATTTCTTTTTGGTAGTTTAGGAATGGTTGAAGTATATAAATATTATCCTTGAGAAAATACATATTAGAACTGATTCTTTGTTTAACTGGGTTTTGTGCAAAAATACTCGTGTAGAGTTTAAGTCTTACATTGTATCCTTTTAGCTTCAAAAATACAAATATGATATGCCAAGATGTTTCATGGGTATTCACTAATAATTAATAACGCCGAACCATCGGCCTAACTTGCAAGTAATAATAATAATAATAATGCACTTGATAAAGCGCCCTCAGAGAACTTAATCTCTTTCTAGGCGTTTTACATTTGCTGCAAAGTGAAATGCAATTGAATGGTAAGTAAAATCATGCTTGAAAAACAACCAAAATGAATAATATGGTTAGGGGTGACATGCACAGGGTCAGCATACAAATGTGGCTAGTGGCAGCATGCACAGTGTCAGCACGCATAAGCACGTGAAGGAAGAATCACAGGGACCCACTAAATGCTGTCCTAAATAGGTGTGTTTTTAAGTTCCTTTTAAATGTGGTCAGGTCATGGGATGTTCTGACGCAGGTCGGGAGGGAGTTCCAGGCTTTGGGAGCATACGAACTAAATGCACGGTCTCCAAAGGATTTAAGGTTTGTATGAGGTATTTCTAGACTGTGCGATTCCGAAAAGCTGGTGGTACGATGCTTGGCCTGATGGGGGAGTATATCTGAGAGATAGGCTGGAGCCATAGAATGAAGGGACCTAAAAGTGAGCGACAAAACCTTGAAGTCAATCCGTTGCTTGACTGGTAGCCAGTGCAGGTCGGAGAGAAGTGGAGTAATGTGGCAACTGCGACGCCCACGACAGACAAGCCTAGCTGCAGAGTTTTGCACCAACTGCAATCGCCTGATCGCACATGCCGGTAGGCCAGTAAGCAGCGAGTTGTAGAAGTCGAGACGAGATGTCACGAATGCATGGACTAATTTGGACGTGGTATCCTTATCTAAGCAAGCCCGAATTTTAGCAATGTTATGAAGCTGAAAATAGGCGGATTTGACTGTGGAGCTGATAGTGTCGTCTAACGAGAGGTCGCTTTGGAATATGACACCTAGATTTCGAGCTGATTCAACTGGAGATATGCTGGCAGAGCCAATTTTGAGAGTCAGCCTTTCCAATCTCTGAATCACACTGGGTTTGCCAATAACTAGTTAAGTTAGTTTTATCATCGTTTAGTTTTAGAAAATTTGCTGCCATCCATGTGCGGATGTCATCAATGCATGCACCAAGTGAGTTTTTGGTCTAGCGGTTAAGGTGCTCGCCCCGACCAATGTCTGACTGAGGTCGTGGGCTCGAGCTCCGAGGCATATGTGAAGTGCCTGAATAGAGATTAAGTTCTCTTGGGGCGCTATATAAATGAATTATATAAATGAATTATATTTGAGAGAATTTGAGGTGCTCGAAGGCTGGGATGGATCAAAGCAAAGGTACAACTGAGTGTCATCTGCATAAAAGTGAAAGCCTAGATTGTGCTTGGCAATCACATCAGCAAGAGGGAGAGTATAAACCTGCCCTGAGGTACCCCATATTTCAGAGGTACCTCGGATGATCTTTGTCCATTCACGTCAATACTATGGAGTCTCCCACTGAGATAGGACCTGAACCACTGCAGAGCAGTGCCAGTGATGCCCAGGCGAGATGAGAGGCGCTCTAGAAGAACATTGTGATTGATGGTATCGAAAGCTGCCGAAAGGTCGAGCAAAACAAGTAGAGACACTCTACCCATGTCTGCATTCCTAATTAGGTCGTTGTATACCCTAAGCAATGCTAACTCTGTGGAGTGATTAGCTCTAAAGCAAGACTGGAACTTACTAGCGATGTGTGAGGTTTCGATATATGAGTTCAGCTGGTCTGCCACGACCCGTTCCAGTGTCTTTAATATGAGTGGTAGACGATCAGAGTCCTGAAGGCTTTTAGGAGGAATACTCTGTTTTGAAGGATACAGGCTGTCTCATTGTACTTGGTAGTCGAGTCCTTGAAAGTGGGCTAACTAAAATGTGTTGGCCGCCACATCTAAATAGACACTCGACACACTGTGGCAAAGCTAAATATCTTAAGACAGTCAGATACTGGGGCAGCAAAGATCATGCTGCAAACCGATTACATCACTGAGTATTCTCTCCATTGGATGAATTGCTAGTCGATGAACTTGCAGTCAGCATTGTGGCAGCTAAATTTTTCAGCAATAGCTTAATGTGCGAGCTGGTGAAAACCTTTCGAGATTACTTTCGAGATTATTTCTAGTCACGTGACACAGTTTGTCACGTGCTACAGGTCGTTGCCGGCTCGTCATTGGCATTTGAGCACATTACGAATCTCTCAGCTACAACATCGGCATTACACCATGTGGCTAGGTCACGTAGCAAGTTCAGGTTGATTAAAAAGCGGTTAGAGAGGCAGCAGACGAACGGTATCCTCCAGTACGTATGGTATAAGTATGAGTGCTTATAAAATAGCAAACGACTGGTATCCTCCTCTGGCTGCCTTGAATGCAGTGTGTACCACTTAACTGTTAAGTCTCCCAATCAGTGACAAGCGAGCTATCTGCAAAACCCGGAAAAAGTTTCCCAGGATACTGGTCGTCCGGTCCTACTCGAGGAGATCGCGCTGTATCGCAGTTACTCGTGAGACCCTTCCGACCCTGCTCAACCTGTCTATACCTTGCTTTGCCATGCTAGCGCTGCCCCATGGCAGCCGTGCATGCAGCCTTCAGTTACTTGTGGTTCCTTGGGGCTTGAATAAAGTCTAGTGGCAGCCAGCAGCGACACCAGAACAATGCACTACACACACACTCGATGGCTGCACCTACGGGTGCATGTAATGTCGCCTAATGGCTGCTGCTCTCTGCTGCACTCTGGGTACTGCTCTCAGCACAGCCTTTCACTGGCAGCCATCCTCCTCTTCCTCCTCCTCCTCCTTCTCCTCCTCCTCATCCTGGCTGAAGGGGAAGAACTGAAATGGGGAAGGGAGGAAAGGTGCATGCCTCCCCGTCTGCCTGCTACTAATTCTCCAATTGTTTTGCTCTCAGTCGCAGACTTGTTTGCTTCAGGCTTCGTCCAGTGCTTTGTCTGCAGTCCGATGGAGCTGGCTAAGATTCGCATGCAGATGCAGGGCAAAGGGCAGAAGCAGCAGCAGCCGCTCGGCAGTGGCAGCACGGGCACGGCCGCCTACCGCGGCAGCATCGACTGCCTGGCTCGGATCTTCAGGACCGAGGGCCTTCGCGGAGTCTACAGGGGCATGACCTTCACCGTACTTCGCGAGGTGCCGTCCTATACCATATACTTTGCTGCCTACGAGCTCCTGTGCCGGCAGTTCGCCAAGCTCTGTCCGGCCTACGAGCAGGTGCCCACGTGGGCACTGCTCGTGAGCGGAGGGATCTCAGGCTGCGTAAGCTGGTTCCTCGTCAACCCGGTCGACGTAATCAAGTCGCGAATGCAGATGGACGGCGTCGTGCAGGCCGACGGGCGCGTGCTGAACGAGTACCGGAGCTACGCCGACTGCATCTCAAAGTCTCTGTCACGCGAGGGCTATTCTGTGCTGACCAAGGGCCTTGCGTCCACGATGCTTCGTGCGTTCCACACGAACGCTGCGACTCTCACCACGGTCACGTGGTTGCTACGCCTTCTGAACCCGAAAACCAGCCAGGAGTCGTGAGTCGCCATCGCTGAGCGCTCCGGCATTCGATTAGTGCCTAGCTGGGTGGAACTCTCGGTCGGCAGGAGGTTCGGAGAACTGTCTCGAATTGCTGAGCCCAAAGGGCCATCGTAGATTACCACAGTCCCAGGCTGCGGCCAACTTCGTCACGCCTGCACAATCGGATCGTGCCCTTGACCCCATGAGTGACAGCAGCATTCGTGGCACTGCTGGCAACGAAGAATACTTGCACGGCGAGTGCCGAAGCGACTGGCCGAACGTTTAGCGTGGCTGGGCAGCTGCTTGCCAAGGTCAGATTGTCCAAAATGGTTCAAGTCACCACTGAGGTCACCGTCTCAGCGAAGCTGCAGACGAGACGTCAACCTAAGCCCATCTCGCTGGCCTCTACGGTGTACTCGCCAGGGTCAGAAAATCGTGCTTTTTTCCTCACTTTAGACGCCTGCAAAGCACGAAGCGATCGTGCCCAAGTTGTCCCCCCCGTCCGAAGCAACTGTCGTGTAATGTGTCTCCGTTTTTAACTTCACAAAAGCAAATAAAAACTATGTGGCCGTTACGCAGGAGAGTTGTATACAGCGCACTCAGCCCAAGCGGCTTTCCGTATGCATTAAGTAGCCAACAGACTTCGTCACTGATCAGTTTAGGAGCAGCTGCCCTCCAGCAAAGGCCGTGGCATCGCCCGGCGCTAGATCGAAGCCTGGCCCGAGAAGTTGTGCACGACTTCTTATTCCGGTTAGTTAATGATAATCAGCACGTGGAACTAAAAACGCTTGGTGAAATTTGTCGGAACAGGGTCGACACCGAACTGCAGAAGTTAAACTAAGAGACTATGTGTGCGAGTACAATTGTTAGCAAGTTGATGCCATAAGTGTCCCCTGATGTTGAAGAGGTACGAAATATGAGTTCTGGCCATAGGAGCGTTACGAACAAAGAGAAACAGTTCTGGTTTGGCGCTGAGGTAAGGTGCTTGCCTACTACGACCAAGGTCGTGGGCTGGAGAGAGCTCAAGGTCGCCGAGCTGGTTTGGTCTAGCGGTTAGGATGCTCGCCCCGACCAAGGTCTGACTGAGGTCGTAGGCTCGAGCCCCGTGGCATATGTGAAGCGCCTGAATATAGATTAGGTTCTCTTGGGGCGCTATATAAATGCATTATTATTTATTTATTAAGGTCTCTTAAAGCGATACTAAAATGATGTATACATACAGTGTATGTATACGTTATAAACGCTATATATATATATATATATATATATATATATATGTGTGTGTGTGTGTGTGTGTGTATATATATACACTCACATATAAGTAATGCAAGTACATATGTAAGAATATATATATATATATATATATATATGTATATATACTTACACATATTTATGTGTGAGTAAGCATGTGCGTTCGCAAGAGCGTGCGTTCGTGCGCCTGAGTGTGTGTGGGTATGTATGTGTGTGTGTGCGTGCGTGTATATACATACTCTATCAGGTCTTCATCAAAGACAATGCCTCTCACCGTTGTGATATACCGGCCTCCTTCTGGCTGTCTAAACTTGTTTATAGAGGAGTTTTCAGAGTTCCTCGCTAAAATATTTGTGTGTGACAGGCCGCTACTGATTGTAGGAGACTTCAATATTCACGTTGACAACCCTAGCAACAGCCAGGTCCGCTCATTTCTTGACTGTCTGGAAAATTTTGGTTTGGCCCAACACGTTAATCATAGCACCCACGTCGGTGGCCACATTCTAGATCTCGTGATCACTAAGGATGTCCTCCCCATTGACTTTGTGGTGTGCCCACTGACCCTCTCAGATCATTGTTTGGTCTCGTTTACTGTTCCTGCTCCCTCGTACGTGCAGGGCAATGTCGAATTTTCCAAACGACGTTACTTACTAAGCATTGACATGGACAAGTTTTTGAAATCTGTTTGTGATGCAGGCCTTCTTGATCTGCATTCAGACTCGACCGGCAGCCTCGATACCCTCACTGATGCAATGAACATGACACTCAGGAGTGCTCTTGACAAGCATGCTCCCGTTCGCTCTATCCGTGTTCAAAGTCGTCGAGATTGCTTTCAATTTACAAAAAAACTCCTTAAGATGCGCCGTGTTAAGCCCAGGCTGGAACGTCGTTTCAAGAAATCGGGGTCTGAGGCAGACCTAGTCAATTTTAAAGACTTCCTTCGAGTTTACACCCGAAAGCTTAAAAAAGCCAGGGCTTCTTTTTTCATTAGAAGACTGAATTCCTGCCAATCGGACACTAAACAGATTTATAAGACAGTAAACCATTTACTGGCCAATGCTGTCAGGTCTGACTCCCCAGATATTAAGGGCTCAGCCGAAAAGTTTTCAGCCTTCTTTACTGAAAAATTGTGCACATTCGTGCCTCCATTAAGCCCCCTCCGACCAAAGCAATCGCCGTTCCTCAACCTGTGACCTTTCTTAAAAGGTTCTCTGATGTTTCTGCCTGTGATGTGGCTGCCTTAATAAGGTCTAGCAAAAAGAGCTCGTCTCCTGAAGACCCTATACCTTCATCTCTGTGGTCTTCACTTGCAGACCAACTTAGCCCTGCCATAACCAAGATTTTTAATGCTTCTTTGGGAAAAGGGGTCGTCCCCAAGTCCTTCAAATCGGCAATCGTTAGACCTATTCTTAAAAAGCCTGGATTAGACACATAGGTCCTAGCAAACTATCGTCCAGTTTCCCTTCTTCCGTTCTTATCAAAGATTCTTGAAAAAACTGTTGCTAAGTAGCTAGTTGAACATATTGAAAATAATGGAATGTCAGAAACATTTCAATCAGGTTTCAAGAGGCAGCACTCTACTGAAACTGCTCTCCTCCGTGTTAACAATGACATTCTACGTGGCAACGACGATGGGAATGTCACTGCCCTAGCTCTGCTAGATCTGTCTGCTGCCTTCGACACCATTGATCACGAAGTTCTGCTTGAACGACTGAGAACAACGATCGTTCTGGCAGACGAAGCACTGGCGTGGTTTAAATCATACTTGTCTGATCGTGTTCAATCCGTGTCGTGTGGGGGTCAGGTCTCGGACATGAGAAGGGTCACCTGTGGAGTCCCTCAAGGGTCTGTACTTGGTCCCTTGCTGTTCTCCATTTATACGCAACATCTGGGGAAAGTAATTAAGGCCCATGGAATAGGATATCACTTCTATGCTGACGATACTCAATTGTATTTGTCATTTAAACCGTCGGAATCTGCTGCAGCAACTGAGAAACTGAATGCTTGCCTTGCCGATATTCGATCCTGGATGTCGGAAAACTTCCTGAAACTAAATGACGATAAAACCGAACTTCTTCTCATAGGACACCCTAAGCGTGTGGCTGGATTAAAAGGCTTTGCTGTTCTAATAGGTGATGCTATTGTGCGACCTTCACCACGTGCTCGTAATCTAGGTGTCGTGTTCGACAGCTGCCTCAATTTCAAAAGCTTCATTCAGAAGACTGCCTCTACAGCTAGCCATCACATCCGATCCCTATCCAAGATTAGAAGCTGTCTCCCACAGTGGCTTGTAAAAAATTTAACTAGCTCTTTAGTTCTGTCTCGGCTTGATTATTGTAATTCCCTTTTGGCCGGGCTACCAAAGAAAGCTAATATGCCACTACAGCGGACTATGAATATGGCTGCAAGGCTGGTCTTCAAGTCCCAGCGGTTTGAGCACGTGTCACCTTTGCTGGAAGAGCTAGGATGGTTGCCGGTTGAGCAAAGGATACAGAGCAAAGTTCTTACGCTGACCCACAAGGCCCGCCACGGCTTGGCTCCTTCATACCTAGCTGAACTGCTGCATCCGTTTCAGCCTGTTCGCACCCTCAGGTCCTGTGTGGACAATAAATTAGCTGTCCCATTCCTCCGCTTAAAGACAGTTGGCGACAGAAGCTTTAGCTCTGCAGGTCCTAGACTGTGGAACTCGCTTCCACAATTCTTATGCAACGACATCTACTTTCCAACTGCCGACTATGGCACATCTTTTTCAGCGGTCCTGAACTGCTACTTCTATGCTACTCACTACCTCAACTACTCTCCTAACTCTGCTATGCTTCCCACTTTCTCTTTGTTGCGTGAGACGAAGTCTGTTGGCTACCGAATGCGTACCGAAAGCCGCTTAGGCTGTGAGAGCGCTATACAAAACTCTCCTGCGTAGCACCCACATGGTCTTAATGACTTTGTGGAGTTACTGACGGAGATACATACATACATACATAAATACTCTGTAAATCTAATTCGGAAAGCAACCAGAAAGAGATTGAGGTTTCTGATGGTGCTTTATCAAATGTATGATTATTATATTATTATAAAAGCTGATTCATTTGAAACGCAAACAAACAGGTCCTCAATCGGCATCATTTAGTTCTTGATCGATTTATTCTTAAGTTCTTAAATAGTTTATTGATCTAGTTTTTCTAACAATCATAAGCTAATCAGCACATCGATCATGTTTAGAAACTATTTGCATAGCACCCTTTGAGAAAATTTCCCTGCCTTGGCACTTTACATTTTGCTACTGTACCAATAGCAATCAAAGCTTGAAAAGTAGAAAAAAAGTACAAAATTACTAAATGTACTAAAACTACCAAATGACCTAGTGGTATGCTTTTGGTCAGTATCTTGCTGCCAAATTTGCTGCCAAATTAATGACATAGCAGAGTATTTGAGCTTTAATATCCAACTTAGTTAAGTTACAATAACTTGAGTAAAGTACTTAATGACTGTTCCGTGTTTGGTGCTGGAACAGTGGCTCGCCTAAGTCGCCCGATGCTCATAGAATGACCGCTAGGAGCGCTACTGAAAGACTGCTGATGCCATATGTCCAGCCTCCACCCATAGCTAACATGTTCAGTAAAGCGTCTGTGTTTGACCAGACGGGGCAGGTCATCAAGAATCACGATAGGATGAAGTTGCACTAAACGCATGCATACCAACAATATCTATTTCCTTTCAAGTGGTCAATAAATACTTTTCCATGCTTAGTATATGTTTAGTAAGCCTGGCATCGTAGAAAACCCTTTTGTTATCCGAACGACTTTGCAATCACAGTTGCTGCTGCCATACTCCGAGGACTGTTTTTTTGCTGATTGTCCAAGTTAAAGCTGAGTTTGTATGAACCGAAATCCTAAGGACCATCTCTCCAACAACCTATCTCTTGAAAGAAATCAGGCCGAAGTAATTGACTTGCGTAGTAAAAAACTAAAGGAGCTGGTCGGCATGGTCATCAAAAGTTTGGACTATGCAAACTTGGCGGGCGAAATGAATCTGGTGGATCACTTTTAGTATTAGGGACGGACCAGACTGGACGTAATTCCGATCGAATTGAGGCAGATGAGCTTGCAAATTCTACTTATCCCTGCAGCTGTACCTCTTTTCAGCCGCGTAACATTGCAAACTTTCGGGAAGATCTGATAAGGACGTCGCAGCCGAGCTGCTGAACATGCATTGTGACGTCCCGTCTAGAGTAATGTAAGTCACAACATACAGATCCTTCTAAAAGTGCTGTAAAAATCATTATTGATAGGAATAATAACTATACTAATAGGTCATTTACATAGCGCCCTAGGAGAACTAAATATCCATTAATAATAATAATGCACTTGATAAAGCGCCCTCAGAGAACTCAATCTCTTTCTAGGAGCTTTACATTTGCTGCAAAGAGAAACGCGATTGAATGGTGAGTGATATCACTCTTGATAAACGGCATGAATAACATGGTTAGGGGTGACATGCACAGGGTCAGCATGCAAGTGTATTTAGTGGCAGCATGCAACAGTGTCACCATGCATAAACACATAAAAAACGAATCAGAGGGACCCACTAATTGCTTTGCTAAATAGGTACGTTTTTAAGTTCTTTTTAAATGTGGTCAAGTCAGGGGATGTGACGCAAGTCGGGAGTGAGTTCCAGGCTTTGGGAGCATGCGAACTAAATGCATGGTCCCTACGCGCTTTTGAGGTTTGTATGAGGTATTTGTAAACTGCTGGATTCCGAAAAGCTGCTGGTACGATGCCTGGTGGCCTGGTGGGGGAGTATAACTGAGAGATAGGCTGGACCGAAAGAATGAAGTGACAAAAAAGTGAGTGACGAAACCTTGAAGTCGATGCGCTGTTTGACTGGTAGCCAATGCAGGTCGGCGAGAAGTGGTTTAATGTGGAGCTTTACGGGAATTCACTACCGACGCACGTCACAGCGTCTCTTGACATGACGACATTTAGAAAGATGCTTAAAACGCACCGATTTATTACATCATTTGATAGGTCTTTGTGATTCATCTTTCGTGTGCATGTACCTGCTCACAATGTGCCTGCTGCGTGGGGATGTTACCACCAATCGCTTGGTAACGCTTTCTATTATTTACAGCATCTGCAAGAAAAAGTCTCCCAGAAGAAGACTCGGTTCTCTGAGGGCGCAATACAAATGTAATACTATTATTACAGCTAGTTGCAAAAGTGTATCAATAACGTTCGATCAAAGAACCCGTGGGAATCACTAATGAAGGGTTAGTAGCATGCACAGTATCAAGCAATCAAATACCGTTTAGGCCGTGCATGCTGAAGCAACCATAAAGACAATCATGGCCACCAGTCAGTGAGCCCTCAGGGTAGTAATTTGCCATTAGCTCATATATATGTAAGTACACAAAGCACATGGAAAGGAAGAAAAGACTAAACACTGGAAAAGGAACAGCTCGCCAGAACAGATGCGTCTTTATCTGAGACTTATACCATACAAGCCATTGCAGCCAAAGAGTAGCCGGAAGTGAATATCTGACTGTGAGGGCATACGAGCGAGTGGATAGGAGTCCATAGGAGTGGAGCACAATTTAGTGTGAGGGTCGGCCAGATTACTAGAAGGTGAGGGGCGGGTGGTTCGAAGGCACTCTGGGTGAAGCACTGAGGCCGGAGAGGTCAAGGCTGGTACCAGCGAGTGAAGCTCACACTAAAACGCTTGCAGTTGGTGCAAAGCTCTGCGGCTTGATCTGTGACCGTTGTCAAAATTGCCTCTACACCAGCTCCCACCGATCTGCACCAGCTCCCATTAAAGTGACATATTGACGTCAAGCTCAACTGTCAATCACTATCAGGTCTCCCCACCCACTTACTTCAAATTACGCCTAAATAATTCCACCATTGCATTAGCCGCTCCCCTAACTCAAAAGTCGTTCAACTGATGTATATCGATGCTATTTCCTTGGTTGTGGCTGCGAGAGGTGAGACCGACATTTAAATTCTCAATTAAATTTAAATTTTTAAAATTTAAATTCGCATTTAAATTCTCAGGTGCCAGAGACAAGCTGCACGGGCAGCATCTGCTGCAGCAGATCGGGTTTACCCAAACGAATAATATGCGCTTACTCTTGGGCTATTATGCCGACGACTTTTCTATGCAAAACTTTTGAACGTACCTAATCGCTGGATTACTACTTGGAGCCGGGAACGGGAAATCAATTTGCCACGTCAATTGATGTAAGTAAAATTGGGATAGGGGCGGAAACCAATACGAATAAGTTTGATGACCTCACAATGCTGCAATCGCATTTCTTTGAACCGTCGCCACCCTAGAGCTTCTATTCCTACCCTACACGTGGCTAAGCTAGTTACACCTCTTCATCGATCCCCAGACAGACCGGAAGCGTGACCCGGACAGACCGGAAGCGTGCTGCAGTTAAACCAGTCTAGAGAGAATCTATCGACGCTCTACCGATTCAGCATCAGCTTTGAGCCTAGCCGACCGTCGGGTGAGTAATCCTGCGACGTGTCACCCCCACCCCACTCACGGCGCATTGACGACATTTTCCGCCTGCCAGGCGCAGAATTAAGTAAAACTCCCCAGCAAGAATTTTAGCAATCGAGCGGCGCCTGAAGCTCGACGAGACTGGCCGCCGGGTTGCAATCCCCCGGCCCCCCTCCCCCGCTG
Organism: Cristatella mucedo; assembly: GCA_009760855.2. Lineage (NCBI taxonomy): Eukaryota > Metazoa > Bryozoa > Phylactolaemata > Cristatellidae > Cristatella > Cristatella mucedo. The sequence goes on from WPIO01000141.1 coordinate 421,881, forward strand.
CCGCCGGTCTTAGAACTCGGGTAAGGCGTTCGCACTTTGCTACCGAGGTCACAGGGTTTATGGCCTTGCAGCAGGCAATCCGTTATTACTCCCTCCCGACCTACGTCAGAACAACCCCTGACCTGACCACATTTAAAAAGAACTTAAAAAACACCTATTTAGGACAGCATTTAGTGGGTCCCTGTGATTCGTCCTTGATGTGCTTATGCGTGCTGACACTGTGCAAGCTGCCACTAACCACATTTGCATGCTGACCCTGTGTATGTCACCCCTAACCCTGTTATTAATTTTGTTTGTTTATCAAGCATGATATTACTCATCATTCAATTGCATTTAATTTTGCAGCAAATGTAAAGCGTCTAGAGAGAGATTGAGTTCTCTGAGGGCGCTTTATCAAGTGCATTGTTACTATTATTATTATTGCCCCTGGCCAGCGGCGGCAGCCGCAGAGCTATTCTGTGACTTCTCGCAATCGGAAAAGCCGACATTGCGACGATACTTGTTTTACTCACGCTTGAAGCGAAAGCGGATGAGGTTGGCCGCTCTTTCCAAGTTGCCGACAGCCCGACAACCAGTGCATGCTGTACGTCTCAGGAGCCGCTCGCTTGAGCTGAGTGGCTGCTAAAGCTAGATTAACTTCCTCAGGGGTTCTCGTACTCGAAGCCAAGCGAACGCTTTGACCGGAAATGCGGCGAAAATAGTACACGGAAATACGTAAAATTAATAACAAAAATAGCACACTCGTATACCACCCTCGAAGGATGACGTCGAGTCACGAATGTCGAGACGTCAGTTGGGAGTGAGTTCCGGGCTCTTGGATCTTACGAACTGAGCCGTGGTGGCGCACTAGGTGAGGCGGTTGCTTTTCACGACCTCGGTCCCGATGTCGTGGGTTCTAATCCTGCAGTGGGCGATCCTTTATCGCCATTGCAAGCGGTGGTGATTAATTATGATGGCCTTAAAAGGCTTTTCTGTCGCTATGCAAAAAGAGGCTGTTAAATCAGCTAGTATTTAATTATTTTTTTTTTAATTTAACTGAAGGCACGGCCTCCTAAGGATTTGAGATTCATACCAGGTATAGCTATTCGTTTAGATTCCCAAGAGCAGGTGGTACGATGTCTAGCCTGATAAAGAAGTAGTTCTTTTAGGTAGGGTGGAGCCAGAGAACGACAGGACCTAAAAGTGAGTGTAAGAAGCTTGAAGTCAATGAGCTGCTGATTTGGAGCTCATTCAGGTCGGTGAGAAGTGGTGCGATATGTGGCAGCTGTGATTCAGCAGCTGCAATGCTCACGAAAGACAAGCCTAGCTGCCGATTTTTGTTCCTAACGCAAGCACCTGATTGCAAACGCCGGTGAACTAATAAGTAGTTAGTTACTGAAGTCGAGACGGAACGTCTCAAATACATGGGCCAAATTGGATGCAGTCTCCCTGTCTAAGCAAACCCAAATTTTAGGAATGTTATGTAGCTGAAAGTAGGCAGACTTGACTGCGGAGCTGATGTGGTTATCTAGTGCAATGTCACATTGGAATGAGACGTCTAGATTTTGTGCAGATGCAAGAGGAAATATGCTGGTAGAGCCGATTTTGAGCGTCAGATTTTCCAAAATCTAAGCCTCTCTTGGTTTGCCCACAACTAGTTTGCCCACAACTAGTAAGTTGGTTTTATCGTCATTCAATTCAAAAAAGTTTGGTATCGTCAAAGTGAGCATGTCAGCAATACATGGTGAGAGGTAGTTAAGAGAATAATTTGACGCTTGAGGGCTGGGAAGGATCAGAGCAAAGGTACAACCGAGTGTCATTTGCATAGAAGTGAAAGCCTGGCTTGTTCTTAGCCATCACTCCGGCAAGAGGCATAGTATAAACTGTGGAAAGATGAGGACCAAGCAGGGAGCCCTGAGCTACCCGTACTTCAGTTGTTCCTAGGATGATCTTTGTCATGTCAATTCACATCAATACACTGAAGTCTCCCACTGAGATAGGACTGAACCATTGCGGTGCAGTGCCAGCGATGCCCAGGTAAGGTGAGAAGCGCTCAAGAAAAAATCTTAGCTGACTTAACGGTCTCTTTTGTATACACGGTAGAAGAAATTGGATGGCACCGCCGCTTGTAGATGGCAATGAAGGATTGCTCGACTGCAGCTGGATTCAAACCCACGACCTCGGCGGTAAAGAGCCAGCACCTTACCTCCCGGGCTATCACGGCTCAGTAAACGACTTGTTGATCAATAGTATCAAACGCTGCCGAAAGATCAATACATGAAAGGGCCACCCGGACAGCTGAAAAGTCGAGGTTCGTCTTGACGAAGAACAACTATAATAAACCGTACTCCGTTTCCTGTCACCTGTCTCTGCTGTTCAGTTTGGCCACGCCCACCGAGCGGGCGAGCAAGCGGGCCGCCATTTGGCAGCTTGCCCGTCGGTTGGCGACAGCAACCGATCTAGCTCTCTGCGTTCATCGCGACGGTCTGAATACTAATTATCTGGCCTACTCAGCTGTCCTCCCCTGACCGAACCTCGAAGCAGCATAATGAAGTTAAGCAAGTACCCCGTCAGCGCCCGCCTGCTGGCCCCTACCTTTCGTAGCCGGCCGCTGACCCAGGCGAACGACTAAGCTGAGCGATGATGATCTTGTAAATCGGTTCCTCCCATCGGAGCGCGGTCGCTGTAGAAGAGAGAGCTACGGGTTCGAAATCGGCTTACGGGAGTCATGAGTTCACCGAGAGTGCACTGAGAAAACACTAAGACCACAGCACTAGGCAGAGATGGCCTCACAGAGGCTAGAGTTACCGCGAGGAGGCACTGTAAACTTGGAATAGGACGTGCAGCCCGCCGAGAGGCCTCGGCCCGCTGCTCCTCTCAACCCTGACCGCCCACGCGACGAGTAGCGAGCGACAAAGCGCACCGCCAAAGCGAGAGCTGCGGCTGGCGGCCATATTTTCAGTTAGTTCAGGGCTGGAAGCAGCTGCCAGCTCACTTTGCAGGTCCGATAGGTTCCCGGATTGCACTGATTTACCACGATAATATTAATAATAACACACTTGATAAAGCGCCCTCAGAGAACTGAATCTCTTTCTAGGCTCGCTTCACATTTGCGGCACAGGGAAAAGAGGAAGCATGGTTAGTAGTAGCATGCCCAATAAACTACAAGAAAAGCATGGTTAGTAGTAGCATGCCCAATAAACTACAAGTAAAGCATGGTTAGTAGTAGCATGCCCAATAAACTACAAGAAAAGCACGGTTAGGAGTGACATGCTTGGGGTCGGCATGCAAGTGTGGTTAGTGGCTGCATGCACAGTGTTAGCACACATAAGCACATACAGGACGAATCACAGAGAGAGACCCACAAATGATGTTACAAATAGGTGCATTTTAATTTCTTTTTAAATGTGGTCAAGTCAGGGAGCATACGAACTAAAAGCACGGTCTCCAAAAGATTTAAGGTTTGTACGAAGCACAGGTAAACAGATAGATTCCGAAAAGCAGGTGGTACGATGCTTAGCCTGGTGAGGAAGTAGATCTGATAGGTAGGCTGGAGCCAAAGAATGAAGGGACATAAAAGTGAGCGACAAGACCTTGAAGTCGATGCGTTGCTTGACTGGTAGCTAGGGCAGGTCGGCGAGAAGTAGAGGGACGGCAACTGTGACGCTCACGAGAGAAAAGCCTAGTCTGCTGCAGAATTTTGCATCGGCTGTAAGTGCCTAATTACACATGTCGGTAGACCAGCAAGCAGTGAGTTACAGAAGTCAAGACGGGATGTCACAAATGCATGGACCAACTTAGATGTGGTATCCCTGCCTAAAAAATCCCGAATGTTAGCAATGTTATGTAGCTGAAAGTAGGTAAACTTGCCCATGGGGCTGATGTGGTCGTCTAGCGAAAGGTCACTTTGTAACATGACACCTAGATTTCGTGCAGATTCAACAGGAGATATGCTGGCAGAGCCAATTTTGAGTATTAGCCTTTCCAATTTACGAATCACGCTTGGTTTTCCCATAACTAGCAAGTTAGTTTTATCATCGGTTAGTTAAGGAAAATTCGCTGCCATCTATGTGTGGTTGTCATCAATGCATGCAGCAAGGGAGTTGAGAGATTTTGACGTCCTGGAGGGTTGGGAGGGATCAATGCAAAGATACAACTAGGTGTCATCTGCATAGAAGTGAAAGCCTAGATTGTGCTTGGCAATCATATCGGCATGAGGGAGAGTATAAACCGTGAAAAGAACCGGACCTACCACGGAGCTCTGAGGTACCTCATATTTCAGAGGTACTTCGCATGATCTTTGTCCATTCACATCAATACTCTGGAGTCTCTCACCGAGATAGGACCTGAACCCTTGCGGAGGAGTGTCAGTGATGCCCAGACGAGATAAGAGGCGCTCTAGAAGGACTTGGTGATTGATATTATCAAAAGCTGCCGAAATATCGGGCAAAACAAGAAGAGACACTCTACCCATGTCTGCATTCCTAAGTAGGTCATTGTACACCCGAAGCAGTGTTGACTCTGTGGGGTGATTAACTCTAAAGCCAGACTGGAACTTACTAGCAAGGTTTGAAGTTTCAATGTATGAGTTCAGCTCGTCTGCTGCAACTCGTCCCAGTGCCTTTGATTGTAATGGTAGAAGGGAGACTTGGCAGTAGTTGCTGAAGTTCTCTTGGTCTAGTGTCGCTTTCTTGAGTAGTGGCCTGACTACAGCCTTTTTGAGAGGTGCTGGAACATGACCTGAGGCATATGACATATTAAATATGCTAGCTATGCATGGCAACAGCAGATCAATGCATCGTTGAAGCAGGACAGTGGGAATAGGGTCCAAAGGACTAGTTGTCTTCCTTGATTATGGAACATGCTAACTCACAAAGGACAGCGAAGAAGCTGGTGGCACCTTTTCTTTGGCCCAGTCAAGTGAGGTAATAAAGGATGGTGGTGATCGACGTCTTACTAAAAGCATACACACTAACAGCATACGTGCATGTTTTTGGGCTGTCAAAAAAAATTTTCATGCAATTTTCAAAACTTTGGTATGCCTGGCTTTGCACGAAACCGCCTTATTACCTGAACAAATTTACAGCGACAGGGGGGAGGCGGCCATACTGCCAGGATTTGTTTGCTTGCGTTATCTCTTCTGAGGTAGCGACCTATGTAGTTACCTATGGTAGCTACCCTTTCTAGGCACAAATTGATAGGTAAATCTCAAATTTGAGTGAATATTTTCGTTCACCATCAGTATAAAAGAACCTATTAAAACGGCTTGGCGTTATGTGCACGTTTATAAACGAGACGAAATACAGGCGACACATTTTAACCAATGACTCGGAATGCAGACGACAGATCAAACATACAGAGGAACTCGCTGCAGCCTTCGTCTGCTTCATTCCATCATCGCCTAAAGGCGGCGAAAGAAGCCCAACTGTCTAAAAAACGGGCCGGATTCATGGCACGAAGAATGGGTGGCCAACTCACCGACCGATTGCCTGACTACACAAGTACACACGCGTACGCAAGTGCGAGATCTCCCTCCCGAGCCATGTGTGCTAAAATCCTTAGGAAAATCGTCTACCTATACCCCGTACGAACCTCATCCTTTTGAGACAGTGCCTTTAGTTCGTACGCTCTCAAAGTATGGAACTCACTCCAGACTTGCGTCACGGCATCTCTTGACTTGACCACATTAAAAAAAAGAAACGCATCTATTCATCATGGCGAGTCCATATGATTCGTCCTTTATGAGCTTATGAGTGCTGACATTGTGCATGCTGCCACTGTGCATGCTGCCACTAACCATACTTGCATGCTGACCCTGTGCATGTTCCCCTAACCATGCTATTCATGTTTTTTATTGAACATGCTACCACTAACCGTTCGATCGTGCTTCCTTTGCAGCATATGTAAAGCTCATAGAAAGAGATTTAGTCCTGTGAGGGCGCTATGTCATTATTATTATTATTATTAAGGCGATGTGGAACGTGTAGATTTTAGTCCGTGACTACCGACATGCGCGACGGAGCGCATTTAAATACGGGGTGCACAAATGAAAGCGAGAGGAAGTAAGGAAGGAATTAAGGCAAGAAGGAAGGAAGGAAGGAAGGAAGCAGGAAGGAAATAATGAAGAAAGGAAGGAAGCAGGAAGAAAAGCAGGAATACAGGCAGGAAGGAAGGAATGAATGAAAGAAGGAAGCAGGAAGGAAAGCAGGAATACAGGCACGAAAGAAGAAAGGAACGAAGGAAGGAAGGCTGGAGGGAAGCGAGGCGAGGCAGACGCTAGAGCCGGAAACAGCGAGCGGCGCCGCGATCGGCTCTCGGGCGGCGGCCAGCAGGGCGCGCCACGAGCCGCTGAGTGGCGCTGCGCGCTGACCCGTGCCGGCTGCGTGCGATGCGCAGTTGCCGCGGCCAAGGGGCCGCCGCTCCGCCATGGGCGGCGGCGCCTTGGCCGCGGCGACTGCACGATTGGTGGCAGCCCCGCTGCGTTCGCAAACTCCTCTCCTTAGCCACCGCCGACGCCGCCGCCGCCGTCGAGTCCGAGCGACGAAGCCCCGGCGACGACGACGACGCACAGGGCTACGGCGACCGCCCAGCCGCGGCAGCCAGCAGCGACAGCCCGCCGACCAGTAGCCGCCCGCCGCCTACGGGCGGCTACTGGTCGCTGACCGCCGCTCGTTGCGGACAAGCGCCGAAGCCGTCAGCGAATACACTGTGCATTCGCTAGGCCGCCTTAGCACTCGTCGTGAGCGCGGGTGCGTCGTGCGGCACTGCCAGGGTCGTCGGAAAGCCGAAAGCACGGGACCGAACGACGCGGTAGCTGCCAACCAGCCGGATGGGACCCTAATGGGGCCACCTTTCAAAAAGGGGTGCTCGGACCGCAGGACGCCTCTCTCGCGGAAGCGCCCGCTTCCCAGCCGCAGGCTGCAGGGTCATTTCCGGTTAGCGCACGCGTAGACTCGCGTCCGAATTCAGTACTTCTTCAGCCAGTCTCTCGCTCACGCGCCGACCTTTCGACGGCAAAAGGTGGCGATTCCGCGTATTCGCTAGGTGCTAGCAGAGCGCTGGAGCGGGCGCCGTTGCAGGTGCGAATGTCCGTGCAGGCGCGGACGCGGTCAAGCAGTCGGGAGCGTTCGAGCGCACGTCTCCTTTGAGCGCTCCAGACGAGCCTTTCACACGTTGGCAGGGCTGCGCTCGAGGCGCGCCGGAACGCATGCGCAATGACCCGCAACCACTCAGCTGGTCGGCAGTTGCCTGTCCGCGGGCTGCGGCGACTGCACTGCGCCCTGAGAGTTTGCTAAATTATTCCGGAAGAACTTTGCAACGCCGAAGGTCAATTTCGCGTTATAAGCCCTGCCACTCGGATAGAGTAGGAACGCTCTACTTGCAAACGCCTAGTTATACGTACGATTGCGTTAGCGTTCCTGCGAGACGCGGGCTCCGACGTGTGGCGGAGGGGGCTTACACAAGGTGTGTTGAGGGGGGACCTGTAGTCTAATGAGAGATGCCCGCGTATAGTGCTAATAATAAGCACTTTTCGGAATGAGCTAGAACGCATCGCTGGCCGCCCTCAGTCTCTCGGCGATTTCAGCTCTCAAAACTTGGGCAACGTTTGGCGGCGCATTCACGTCCGCTCAGCTCGGCTAGCACAGAAGCGCCGCGCGCTCGCGCGGCGTCCTCTACGGATGCGGCTCGGACCGGCCAGTCGTTAGGACTACTGACCACGTGACACCCGACACTGGAGCCCTTAAGCGAGGTCACGACGGCATTGATATTTTTGGGAGCCCGCCAGAAAGCGAAGCCCAGAGCGCACGAACGCACCTCGGCTCGGTGAGGCGGCCGGCGCATTCTGGCATTTCTCTGGTTCGCAACCGTAAACAAAAGAGCCTGCTGCGACCTTGACATTGTCGGGCGGTTTTGTACACGGCGTGAGCTGACCGTGCGTCGGGGCGACTAGCGGCGGCCGGCGCGCCCTGCCCTTACCGCTTGCTTGACGAGATCGCGCCGCCTTCTCGGCTGCCGCCGCACGTACCCGGGGCGCCGCGACCCCGGACGCCGTCGTTGCGACGATTCGAACGCCGTAGCGAGACGCCCGCCGTCAGCACGTGCGCTAGAGCGGGCGCGCCTCGTCTGTCTGCGCCAGCGAGACAGTCCGCCGCCGGCCGCCCGACGTCCTCCGGGAGCCGCAGCCCGTACGTCGCCGTCTCGTCGCGGTGAGAGGGGCGACGGCTCAAGACCGAACCTCCGGATCGTGCCGCCGCCGCCGGGCTTCGAGGCGACGCTAGGCCAGCCGGACTAGAAGGCGAGGAGCCTCGAGGTCGAGTAGGAGGAAGGAAGCAGCGCCGGAGCGGTCGGAGCGATGGAGACGCTGCACGACTTTGGCGCCGGATGCGTGGGAGGTGAGCGAGTGGCGCCGTCGCGCGCAGGTGCTCGCAGGTGCGAACTTGGGCGAACTCGTCTGCGATGACTGCGACCGCCCGCAGTCGGGCCGCCCGAATGGACACTCGCGAGTGAGAGCCCGATCGCGGCCGGAGGGAGGGAGGAAGGGGAGAGTGGGCGGAGGGATCGGCTGTTGACGTCTTGTAAGTTGGCAGTGGCAGTCGCGGCTGCTGGCACTTCCTCGGGGCTGTTCACTGGCTCGCCTCAAATGATGAGCGCATTGTTCGGACTGAGCGAGTCAATTGTTAAGGCTTTTCGAGCCGCGCGCCCCAGCCGTCCAATACCAGGAGAGGGTAAGAGTGAGGTTAGTCACATGGGTGGCATGGTCTATACGGTAGGCGTAGCCTTAGGGTAGCATTCAGCCTCACTCCCATGTTGGGCAGGGCTAGGGTGTGATTCGCTGCCAGCCAATCGGATCTGCCTTACCATTGAGCACTGGTATAACCAAGGGGCCGAGGGTCATATATCCCCAAGCACAGGATCGGGGGGGGGGGAGGGGGCGCCAAAATGGGTTAATAATACTTTTGAAATTTTTTATATCACATCTAGCGAAGACATTGCTGGGCAGCTGAGGGGGCTCCGAGCTGGAAGAAATCAAGTCGGAAGTTGCAGTGTCTGTCTGCCAGTAATGTATTTGAAAATTATTTCCAAGTGCAAAGTACGTCCCCCGGGCACACAATATTCTCGAAACTTCAAACCTTCCTAGTAAGTTCCAGTCTGGCTTTAGAGCTAATCACTCAACAGAGTTAGCATTGCTTAGGGTATACAACGACCTACTTAGGAATGCAGACATGGGTAGAGTGTCTCTGCTTGTTTTGCTCGATCTTTCGGCAGCTTTCGATACCATCGATCGCAAAGTTCTTCTGGAGCGCCTCTCATCTCGCCTGGGCATCACTGGCACTGCACTGCAGTGGTTCAGGTCCTATCTCAGTGGGAGACTCCATAGTATTGACGTGAATGGACAAAGATCATCCGAGGTACCTCTGAAATATGGGGTATCTCAGGGCTCCGTGGTAGGTCCGGTTCTTTTCACGGTTTATACTCTCCCTCTTGCTGATTTGATTGCCAAGCACAATCTAGGCATTCACTTCTATGCGGATGACACTCAGTTGTACCTTTTGTCTTTGCTTTGATCCCTCCAGCCTTCGAGCACCTCAAATTCTCTCAACTCACTTGCTGCATGTATTGATGACATCCGCACATAGATGGCAGCAAATTTTCCTTAACTAATCGATGATAAAACTAACTTGCTAGTTATGGGCAAACCCAGTGTGATTTAGAAATTGGAAAGGCTGACACTCAAAATTGGCTCTGTCAGCATTTCTCATGTTGAATCAGCTCGAAATCTAGGTGTCATGTTCCAAAGTGACCTCTCGTTAGACGAACACATCAGCTCCACAGTCAAATCTGCCTACTTTCAGCTTCATAACATTGCTAAAATTCGGGCTTGTTTAGATAATTTTGTCCCTCACTTTTACTTCCCTTCATTCTATGGCTCCAGCCTATCTCTCAGATATACTACCCCATCAGGCTAAGCATCGTACCACCTGCTTTTCGGAATCCAACAGTCTAGAAATACCTCATACAAACCTCAAATCCTTTGGAGACCGTGCATTTAGTTTGTATGCTCTCAAAGCCTGGAACTCCCTCCCGACCTGCATCAGAACATCCCCTGCCCTGACAAAATTTAAAAAGAACTTAAAAACACACATATTTAGGACAGCATTTAGTGGGTCCCTGTGATTCGTCCTTGATGTGCTTATGCGTGCTGACACTGTGCTTGCTGCCACTAATCACATTTGCATGCTGACCCTGTGCATGTCACCCCTAACCATGTTATTCATTTTGTTTGTTTATCAAGCATGATATTACTCACGATTGAATTCCATTTCCCTTTGCAGCAAATGAAAAGCGCCTAGAAAGAGATTGAGTTCTTTGAGGGCGCTTTATCAAGTGCATTATTATTATTATTATTGGAAACGGGGCACTGGCCTTTGCTAGTGTTCGACCCATGGCAGCAGTAGTGGTTGTCCGTAGTGTTATGGATCCTAACCCCCCCCCCCCGAAAGCTTCTAGGGCTGATTGCAGGTGCCCGAGGAGTGCAACCACGTTTTCGCCTGCATTGGCCATTGACCAGTTCGTGATCGAAGCCGAATTTTTCGTCTGAACACTACGGGGCTACTGTGCCTCTTGCTGCTCTTCTCAAAATGGCCGATGCCCAGAGCTCTGCCCCCCATCGCATGGCTGGCTGCTGACGCCCAGAGCTCCCTGACCCAATCACGAGGCTGCCTGCCCAGTACTCATGTCATAGGCTGGAGTCCGAACTCATTGCCTTAAAAAATACTAGCTGTTTTAACAGCCTCTTTTTGTATAGCGACAGAAGAGCCTTTACGGCTATCACCACCGCTTGAAGTGACGATAAAGGATCGCCCACCGCAGGATTCGAACCCACGACCTCGAGGCCGAGGTCGTGAAAAGCAACCGCCTTACCTAGTGAGCTATTCCGGCCTTGCAGCAATGCTCGCCACGGTCTGTGGCTGCTGCTGCTTTGACTTATAATAATAATAATAATAATAATAAAGCACCCTAGGAGAACTCAATCTCTTTATAGGTGCTTAATATTGAGTTGATATTGACCTCCTTTTCGCCTGCTTGCAGGTGCTGCTGGTCTACTGGTCGGTCACCCTTTCGACACGGTGAAGGTGAGCCTGACTTGTTGGAGCCTTGTGTGAACCTCGTTGCCGGGTGTAATATCGCAGGAGCCGCGTTTCTAGCAGTAGGAGGCGCAGCAGCAGACGCTTCGCCGAACAATCTGCCAAAAGCTATTTCTATACATTTGGCTGCCATACTTGGTTACAGCTGGCATACTTGGTTACAGCTGCTGCAACAAGTTCGCAGGCTGCCCATAGCAAAGTGAACAAATTGGCACCTCTGCCAATGGCGATCGTGCATTCTGCTGATGCCAGAGGAGGTTGACATGTCTTGGGAGGGTGGGGCGAATGCGGATGGTGGGAATGTGGAGGGCGATGGGTGCAGGGGGGGGGGTGGGTGTTTATTTAGGGCAGCTGTGCATGCCAGAGACTGGTGGTTGATGGTGAATTGACAATGGACGTTCACCGTTAAAGTTCTGTCAATTTGGGTTGCTCGACAGAGAGGTGGGGATGGGCAAAGGCAAACCAAGAGGGGCTACTGCTCGCGAACACCATCACGGCTACAGCACCGCAGCACCATCACGTGGAACCTGCCGGGCTTCAAGCAGCCCTGCAGTTCAATGCAGCTCACCTCCACCCTGCCCGACCCACTCTGGTATGGCCAAAGGTTAAGGCACTTGACTTTGATGACCGAAGTCGTCTGCTCGAGTCCTGCAGCATACAGCACGGGAATTGCTTGAAATGAGATTCATTTCTCTTAGGGGGCTATACAAATGAATAATATATTTTCTTTCCTCTATCAAGTCTCTGGCCAAAGTCGGCATGCCTCCGTTTGCTGATGCATTTGTAACTTAAACTACATTGAGGGCCAGGTTGGGCTACATTGGGGTCTAGTTTGGGCACCAACACAGCTGGTTTGGCCCAATCGCGATGGTGCTTGCTCCGACCAAGGTCAAAGTGAATTTATTTGACGACCAAGGTCTTGGGTTCGAGCCCTGTGACATATGTAAAGTGCAAACATAGCGAGTTCTCTTAGGGCGCTATGCAAATGAGTTATATATTTTTTCCATTGAGGGCTAGCTTTGGTGGCAAATAACTGTAGATAGCAGCTCTGAAGTAGTACTGAAGAAGCACTCAAGCTAAGCAATGGAAAGCCCAACTTTGTACATATGGACACTGTCTTATTTACGGAGCAAATGGTTTAATATTAAGAATAGATGACCCTTCGGGGGTCAGCATGCTGCACTCACTTAGGGTGGGGTGGGTAATTTTTTGTAGGTTAGCTCACCTTCGTCAGCAAGATCATCAATCCTGTCAATCGAAAAAAGCCAGCCTGGCACAGGCTGGCTCATTATGCCTTTTTATGCCTATTATGAAGCTGCTGCCCGGACTGCCTCTCCTCTTTCGTGCTGGAGTTTTGAGACTACCCATTGGCATTGATTGGCGGTAGCAGCACCGAGCAATAATAATAATAGTAATAATAATAATTAATACATTTGATAAAGCTCTCTCAGGGAACACAATCTCTTTTGAGGTGCTTTACATTTGCTGCAAGTGAAGCACGTTCACGAATCATGCACCCTCGAGACTTGGAGATTCAACTACCGACCTACGAATTTCTAATGACTTTGATACTTGACCTTCTCTCCTTATTCATACGCAGACGCGATGCGCAGGCGGTCAGATGCAGCAGCATTGTAATCCAGGACTTTCCCGGATCTTCTCTGCTTATCCATACCCAGAAGTGCTACGTTGAAGCTCAGATCCAAAAGTGCTGCGCGTCTGCTGTGCCTCTGCTGCCACCTGTGCAAGGCGATAATAAAACAATAGTGCGTTTGCAGCACCTACGAGAACCAAATTGATTTCTAAACTGAAGGGATTTAGGCAGCCTCATGGGTCAACTCATGGTTTGCTCTTAGGCTGTCTCTTTTTCGTATGTATCCCCGTCTGTAACTCCACAAAGCCATAACGACTATGTGGGTGTTAGGCAGGAGAGTTTTGCATAGCGCACTCACAGCCTATGCGGCTTTTGGTACACATTCGGTAGCCAACAGACTTCGTCTCACACAACAAAGAGAAAGTGGGATGCATAGCAGAGTCAGAAGAGCAGTCGAGGTAATGAGGAGCATGGAAGTAGCAGCTCAGGATCACTGAAAAGGATGAGCCATAGTCGGCAGCAGGAGAGTAGTTGTCGTTACGTAAGAGTTGTGCAAGCGAGTTCCACAGTTTAGGACCTGCAGAGCTGAAGCTTCTGTCGCCAACGGTTAAGCGGAGGAATGGAACAGCTAATTTATTGTCCAAACAGGACCTGTGGATGCGAATAGGCTGAAACTGGTGCAGCAGTTCAGCTAGGTACGAAGGAGCCAAGCCGTGGCCGGCCTTGTGGGTCAGCGTAAAAACTTTGCTCTGTATCCGTTGCTCAACCGGCATCCCTCCTAGCTCTTTTAGCAAAGGAGAAATGTTCTCAAACCTCCGGGACTTGAAGACCAGTCTTGCAGCCATATTCATAGTCAGCTGCAGTGGCCTAGTTGCTTTCTTTGGTAGCCCAGCCAAAAGGGAATTACAAGTATCAAGCCAAGACAGAACTAAGGAGCTAGTTAAATTGTTTGCAAGCCACTGCGGAAGACAGCTCCTAATCTTGGATAGGGATCGGACGTGATGGCTAGCTGTAGAAGTAGTATTCTGAAGGAAACTTAAAATTTAGGCTGCTGTCGCTGTAGAAGCAGTCTTCTGAATGAAGCTTTTAAAATTTAGACCTGTCGAAAACGACACATAAATTTTGAGCTGTGGTGATGGTCGCACAACAGCATCACCTATTAGAAGAGCAAAGTCTTTTAATCCAGCCACATGCTTAGGGTGTCCTATGAGCAGCAGTACGGTTTCATCATTTAGTTTCAAGAAGTTTTCCGACATCCTGGATCTAACGTGGGCAAGGCAAGCATTCAGTTTCACAGTTGCTTCAGCAGGCATTCATTTCTATACCAATTAGATACAGCTCTACCTATCCGTCTATCCATCTAAGCCTTGCTTCTCATCAAAATGACCGAATTCCCTCGCTCGAAGCCTGCACGGACAGCATTTGCTATCCGATGGCCACCAACTTCATGAAGCCTAGCGGCAATTAGACCAACCTAATAGCTATGGATGGTGAAGCCTAGTGTAACCCTCAAGTTGCAAGATCTCATCCTCACGATTTGCTCATTTAGCATTTACTTATTTACGTCTATTTAGCTTATTTATTTATTCGTTCATTTACTCCAGCGATGTCTGCCCACTAAGGTGAGCGTGCTATTTCAAATTCTTCGTAGGTGAATGAGCAGATTTCTTCCACAGTCAAGTCGGCCACGTTTTAAATTCTTAACACGTCTTTTGTGCCTGGGGAAGCATGAAGAGTAAATAGTCCTGCTTGATCATCATAGAACAAGAGGATGATGGAACCTCAAGTTCCTGACCTTAAAATCGATGCACTGCTCGTTGGAGAGAGCCGTCGTGTGCCACAGAGAATTAGTGCGATGTAGCATGTGTGCCAACCGACAGACAGTCGCTGGAGAGTTTTGCACCACTTTTAAGCTCGGGAATGATTGACCTGCTATATGGACAGACTTGGCTGTGTTTCCCTCTCCAAGCCTCACAGCCATGCTCTTTTCGCTACGCTTCACAGCTGACGGTAGGTCGATGACACGAGTGTGTAGCCGATGTGATCAGCAAGGAGAAAACGCCACTTTGAAGCTGAATACTGAATAGTTCGGTGCAGAGCCTGCAGGGCAGAGACTCCGGACAACAGGTGCTAATGGTTTCCGAGTGATTTGTTGTCACCAAGTGCCCCGGGAACGTTTGTGATCCACTGCCACCAGCAATCAAATGCTTCTTGAGCTGCCTAGGAGCTATATCTGCTGGCAACGTCAGTCAGTTACATCTCACTCAACATTATGGCAGCAGCGTGCTGTCATGCAGCTGTTCTATTCCTCTGCTTAAAGACAATGGGACAGAAGCTTTTTCTCAGCAGGTCTGTCGAAGTCCTAGACATCCCTTGATTCTTACGCAATGACAGCTAATCCCCTGCTGCCGACTACGGCACATTCTTTCCAGCCGTCCTGAGCTGCTACTTCAATGCTAGTCACTACCTCAACTGCTTTCCTGACTTTGCTATGCTTCTCACTTTCACTTTGTTTCGTCAGATGACGTCTGCTGGCTACATAATGCATGCCGAAAACCGCTTAGGCTGTGAGTGTGCCATACAAAATTCTCCTGTGTGACACCACAGTTTTTGTAACTTTGAGGAGTTACAGACTGATATATATATATATATATATATATATACATACATATATATATATATATATATATATATATATATATATATATATATATATATATATATATATGTATATATCCCTGCCATTAACTAAGACAGAGCATTAAAAAACCGAAACAACCATCGAAGTGTTAACAATCATGATCCATCCATTTTCACAAAGGAATGCCACCACTGATATTGTGCTGTACACTATTACTGTGGATCCCCCCCCCCCGACCTGCGACTGCCTCTGGTATCACCTGCATCACCTGTAGCTTCGATATTGATCTGTCACACCTGCCTCTCTGGTAGCCTGGCTGAGCTGAGCTTGCTCCACGGTCGTCAGTAGGCTTCTAGTGAGCATGCTCGCTCTCTGGCTACTAGATCTGTGCTTTTCCGTCTTCCAGGTACGACTGCAGCTGCAGACGAACGGCTCGTATTATCGCGGCACACTGCATTGCTTTAAAGCCATCGTGCAACAAGAGGGCTTCCGAGGTCTGTACAAGGGCATATCGTCTCCTATGTACAGCTTTGCTCTGATTAATGCCATTGTCTTTGGAGTTCAAGGCAACATTCACCGAAGGTTATCCGACCCTACCAGCATTAGCAGCTATGCTCTATCCGGAGGGGCAGCAGGTAAGAAACTTACTCCACACTTTCCATTATCAAAATGAATGCATGAGGGTTCATAATTTAGCAACAGTCGGTTGCCCTTACTCCAACGTTACCTACATAGGTTCTAATGCGCTCTGCTACAGATTTTGTCTGGTTTGATTTACATGGCCCATTTACATGCTTCTCTCTCTTTCTCTCTCCCCTCCCTCCCTCCCTCCCTTTCTTCCTCACTCTCTTGATCTAATTTCCCCACATTCCTCTCTCCCTTGTATCTGACTGATCTCAATCTCTCCTATCCCCACACATCTCTTTATTGGTGCATCTCTTTTCCCACATTTCCCTCTCCTGTTTTAAATCTCTCTTCATTGCTCTTATCAAAATGTGAGTGTTTCTCCAAATGCTCCGTCTGTGTAGTTTGACATTCTCTAAGCAGCAGATACGAAATACCACACAGAACACCGAAGCCGGCTCAAATAAGTTTGTTCAGGCAGACGCCGCAACGTTACAGTACGCAACTGCTCTGCCAGGCGTCCTCGACGTAACTCTCCGGGTCTTCGCTGCCCGTAACTTATATACCACTGCTATAAATCGAAATAGCCCATAATCCAACTACACTGTCATAATCTCAAAGATAGCCACAGTCAGGAAGGTAGCACCACTCCACCTCACTGCCGTTCTAATTCAGTGAGATTTCAGACTGTTGATGTAAGCGGCAGTCGGTCATCTAGAACTTCCTTTAAATGTGGGGTGTCTCAGGGTTTGGTCTTCTGCCTCCTTCTCTCCACTGTCTATGCTCCTCTCTGACTTATATCTATGCTCTCAATATCTCATATCTATGCTCCTCCTCTCGATATCTATGCTCTTGCTCTCACCGACACCTATGCTCTCCCTCTGATCGATACCTATGCTCTCCGTATGGCCAATATCATTGCCGAACGCATCGCAGCTTTCATGTTTATGCCGACGACACCCAGGTCTATCTATCATTTCACCCACCTAAGCCTTGCTGCCTTACACTCTTTGTTGGGTTCCCTTAATGCCTGCATCGATGACATTCGCATTTTGATGTCTACTAACTGCTTGAATCTTAGCAATGTTAGCACAAGGCCTAATAGTCATGGGCAAGCCTTGTGTCACCCGAAAGCTGGAAGAGCTAACCCTCAAGACTGGTTATGGTTCGGTCTTGAGCTTCACTGCCTCCATATCAAGCATCGAATCGATTGCAAGATCATCAATCTGAATTTCAGGTCGATTTACTGGATTTCGCCCTCCTACCTGTAAATCCTTTGGTGATCGTGCCTTCGGCTGTGATGCGCCGATCGTCTGGTACATGCTTACGGCTACAGTTACTACGAAAACACTGCATCTTTTAAGTTGCAGCTAAAGATACCTCTGTTTGAGTTGGCTTTTTCTTCGTCCCAGTGAGCTATAATTTTTTGTTTCGGTGTGCTTTGAGTACCCTTCTGTGTGCGATTCAGTGCTTGTTAATAGCCAGAGGTATACTAACTGGTGGCCCTCAGTATCTTGATGGTGGCTTTAACAAGCTGGCCCTAAGCACGATGTGTGGCTTGCTTTTGGATGGTGGACACTGGCCCCTGTCACTAACCCCTGGGTGACTACATTAATATTTTTTAAGTATATTGCCCTAGAAGATCTAATTTTTCCTAGGCATAACTTCTGTAAAGGTATTGATTCTTTTGAAGCGAGTTTTAAAACGCCCGGATTGAGATCCAATTCTCTTATTTTGATTTACGAACGACCTATTGTTATTGTTAGTATTATTATTAAAGCCTGGCAGATAGGCTTGGTACCAGCGAGTAGAGCAACTGCCACATACTCTAACCTCTCAGACCGGTACTGTCTCCCCTTCAATCAGTGCATCGACTTCAAGGTACTTGCCAGTCACTTTTAAGTCCTTACATTTTTTGCCACACACTACCTATTACAGATGAGGCTTACTCAGGAACTGCTGCTATGCTGACTGTGGTAGTTCGGCAGTGCCTCAAATAGATCTGAATACTTGGTAGATAGACTGCTTCTGGTGAACCGTGATTGTGCACAAGGTAAGACGGTTGCTTTTCACGACCTCGGTCCCGTGGTTGTGGGTCCGAATACTTCGGTGGGTGATTCTTTATCGCCACTGCAAGCGGTGGTGATAGCCGTAAAGGCTGTATTGTTGCTATACAAAAGAGGCTGTTTAATGAGCTCGTATTATTATTATTATTACCGCATCTCTTTGAATTTGCCATCGACTGACATCACGACATGCCACGACTTTTGTTGACAGTTACAACAAAGCTGGAATTAACCTATTCCTCGTAGCATTTGCTGGACCCGTGTAAATTGCTCATCGCAGGCTCATGCATGCTGACTCTATACATGCTTTGACTAGTCAGTAGGTATGATTCTTTTCAAATGTGCTCCGAGTGCTGGAAGAATTAGTTATCATAGAGCCTTAAAACTGACCCGAACATTGTCATATCAATGATGATTGACAAGGAAAGTACGTTTAAGAACCCCCATACACATAAGTATTAACTAAGGAAGCGTGGAAAAACCATTAACAGCCGACGACGAGTTACCAACCATGCCCGTTAATGTATTTTCACAAGAAAATGCCACCAGTGCTCCTGCCCCTTCACTTCTGCAATCTGCCACTGGCAGCAGCCTCTCTTTTTTATCTCAACTAGTAAGCATAGCTTCAGACTTACCGACGGCAAAGCTAAATAGCTTCAGACGGTCGGATGCTTGGAGGCCATCTGGCATCGTAGTGCCTGCTGCCGGGTTACGTTGCTAGGTACTCTTGCCTTTGGATGAATAACATTGCGATGATCTTGCAGTCAGCCATGTAAAAGCTAAATTTGTCAGCCCTGGCCGTTTGCTCGGACTGGACAAGCCGGCAGCAGGAATCCAGCCCGATGTATTGGTAGGCATCCACGCGGTGGTCTGCTATTTTTGGTCTCTCTCACTCACAGCTGTTGGTCATCCATGACGTTGATCCTTGTTGGAGCTTGAGCACGAGAGAATTAGGAAAGCTCCAAGTGCAACAAGGGTGGCAAGCCGGCTGACCTAAGGTGACCTAGGATGTTTTGGTTGTGACACGTTGCCTAGCAAAGATCGATCGATCGATCGATCGCCTTGAAAGCCAGCAGCTGCAGCTGCAGGACTACGTTTAGTGAAGCCCGACCGTTCGATCTGGGCGACAGCAAGGGCTAAATGCTGCTCGTCCTAAGTGTTCGAGGGGCTGAAAAAGTCTTTTCTCTAAGCGGCTTCTACTGAATGCAACAAAGGAAGCTTTTCTTCTGCTGTTAATCAGACAGCCTTATTTACATGGCAGCAGAAGAGTCTGACAGCTGTCACACCCCTGCCCCACCCCTAGTGGCTCTATCCCCTTGCCCTACCTCTGGTAGCTCTTACACCCTCTGCCCCCCTTAAGGCTCTCACACCCCTTGCCCCCACCCCTTTGTGGCTCTCACACCCTCTGCCTCCACCCCCTGTGGCTCTCACACCCCTTGCCCCCCACCCCCTGTGGCTCTCACAGCCCTGCCCCACCCCCTGTGACTCTGACCTCCGAACTTACAGCAACTGTAAGCAGTAGCGTGCTGCTTAAATTTAAGCACTTTGATTGCCGGGCTCAGATACAGAGGCAAACAGCGAGCCTAATGCCACAGTGGTACAAGCTATCGAGGGAGAAGGGTAAAAAAACGCTTTATGCCTTGCCTGCTGCTATTTGTCTAAATGTTCTGCCTCAAATAAGGGACTTGCTTGTTACAGGTTTTGTCCAGTCCTTCATCGGCGGTCCAATGGAGCTGGTCAAGATTCGTATGCAGATGCAGGGCACGGGGCAGAAGCAGCAGCAGTCGCTCGCAGGCGGCGCAGGCGGCAGCCCTGGCTCCGCCGCCGGTGGCGCCACCTACCGAGGTGCCATGGACTGCCTGTCGCGGATCGTCAGGACCGAGGGCGTGCGCGGCATCTACAGGGGCATGACCTTCACCGTGCTGCGCGAGGTGCCGGCCTACATGATCTACTTCGCCTCGTACGAGCACCTGTGCCGACAGTTCTCCAAGCGCCGCCATCCGGCGTACGAGCCGGCGCCCACGTGGGCGCTGCTGCTGAGCGGCGGCCTCGCCGGCTGCCTCAGCTGGCTCTTCCTCAATCCGGTCGACGTCATCAAGTCGCGAATGCAGATGGACGGCGTCGTGCAGGCCGACGGACGCGTGCTGAACGAGTACAGGGGCTACGCCGACTGCATCTCCAAGTCCCTGTCTCGCGAAGGCTATTCTGTGCTGACCAAGGGCCTCACGTCCACGCTGCTGCGAGCGTTCCCCGCGAATGCTGCGACTCTCACGACGGTCACGTGGTTGCTTCGCCTCCTAAACCCGAAAGCGACCGAGGAGCAGCGCGCCGACACGGCCGAGCGCTCCGGCGTCATCGCCCAGCTCGACTAGCTCATGGCCCAGGCGGAGCTCTCGGTCGGAGGGAGGTTCGGAGAGTGGCCTCGAGGCGCCGAGCCCTCCTGAGAGCCACCGCAGACCGCTTCAGTGACTCAAACGTGGCCATCTGACCCTCGGCGAGCGGATGAATGCAGTGGCCGGATGCAGTGGCCTGCGGCAACTGCATCCGCAGCATTGGCTTGCTGGCGGCAAGCACATTCCAACAGGTCATAGTCGACCGCTACCGACTAAGAGGTCAGTCAGACCGAGTCGGGTGTGCAGCCGAACGAGCCCTCTTCCCACATTCCGAAATGGGTCCAAGCCAGCTGTGTTCACGTCGATCGGTCGCGTGGCACGAGACACAGCAGCCAACCCTCACAGTACAGTACCACTGTCCGGCGCTGGCAGTGCCCCCCTCTTGGATCCGGCCCTGGCCGGCACAGCTGCACATGGCTTCTTCCTCTGTCTGGAAAATAAATTATAATCAACAGGTGCAGCTGTAGACATTTTATGGGAGTCTTTCGGAAACCCTTCATAATTAATTACCAAGTTTGGTCGCCGTCCACCACCAGTTTATTCGACTGTGCGCAATAGGGGGGTGGGTGGGTGGGTGGGGAAGTGCTGCGCCGGTCATCCCTCACCAGCCACGGTTTCTCTTCTTGCTCCGCCCCTCTCCTTCCCTCCCTGCGTAGCTACGTAGCTTTAGCCTAGTGGTGAAGGTGCTCGCCTCACCCAAGGTCGAGGAATTTGATGACCAAGGTCGTAGGATCGAGCCCCTTGGCATGCGTGAAGCGCCTGAACCCAGATCAAGATCTCTTTAAGGCACTTTAAACTTGGATTATTTACTTATTGTTTACATATGAGGCCGACAATGGCCTGCAGCCGAATGCAGGCCCACAACCAAACTGCACAGTAGTCTAGCTCAGTCAAGTTGCATAAGGACCTAGTAAGATCCTGAGCTGCTACTTCCATGCTACTCACTACCTCAGCTGCTCTCCTGACTGCTATGCTTGCCACTTTTTCTTTGTTGCGTGAGACGAAGTCTGTTGGCTACCGAATGCGTACCGAAAGCCGCTTAGGCTGTGAGTGCGCTATACAAAACTCTCCTGCATAACACCCACATAGTCTTTATGACTTTGTGGAGTTACAGACGGAGATACATTACATTACATAAGATCTTTAGTTTACCACTCATAGTACTTCCTGCTGTTGGCCAAGGAGCAAATGTGAGCTCTAGTCACATAATCATTGCAAACAAAGAAAGCCTTTGGAAATCCAATAGTAATTCGAAACAGAATATCTGTAAATCTGTGCACAGCCATTCTCTTTATATTCTTGATTAGCTGCTCAAGGTCTCGATCTTGTCATCCTAAGAATCCCATGACCCATCACCACATTGATAATAATAAGAAGCTTTTTATATAGGTCTCCCTACGAGAGCTACATCTAGTCCTAAACGCTCTGAAATGGGAGCATGCAGGCTGAATAGTGCAGCACAAATCACGTGGGTAGAGCAAAAGATGTTAAGAAGCGTAGGTGCTTGAGATTTTAAAATGTCAAGTCGTGCAATGTTGCGGTGTCAGTCAGGTAGCGAGTTCTCGGCTTAAAGAGCCTAGGGTGGTCTCCAAAGGAGTCAAGGTTTGTTAGAGGCACAGCTTAACGACGTTGATTAGAAGAAGAGAATTTATGAATAAAAAGCACGGCGAGTGAGTTAGTGGCATAGACATACCGCAGCAAGGTAACGAAGGGACCTATAAATGAGTGATAGGACCTCGAATAGCTGCATTACTCTCAATCGAAACAGAAAGTCTTATTTCATTTGGTCTACGTTGCCGATTCAGTAACCGTAGCATATCACCTGCCGGACGAAGTTGGTCGACTTGACAGAAAGCCAATGAAGCTCAATAGGGGTGTCGTAATTTGCAATTTTCCTCACTTGCAAGTAGGCCAACACGGCAGCAGAGACGATTTGGTTATTCAACGACAACTCGTTATTGAGCAAGCAGCATGCCCCAAATTGAGGGCAGATATAGCCGGAATGATGCTTAGACGACGTAGCCGGAATGATGCTTAGACGAACCGCCCTAATCGTGAGGATGAGGTATTACTACGTGAGGGTGACACCAGGCTTGCCCTTAGCTATTAGGTTGAGTCTGTCACCATGAAGCTTGAGGAAATTAATGGCCGTGAGAGTGCGAATGTCGCAGATACCGAGGCTGCAACGAACTTGCCAGATAGACGCTACGACCTTACACGGGTCGAAGGTTAGGCAGATTAGCTGACTGCCCTCAGCCAAGTAATAGAAGTCATGCTTGTCTTTAGTGATGACACCGGCCTCTTTGCTTTTCTCCACTATGCAACACCTGTTGCTGGAGTAATTTGGCCCAATGGCATTTGCCATCATTTTCTTGTTGACGTCAGGCAGATGCATTTGTCAGTACAGCCATCAGAGTCTGCTGGGGTGACTGATAAACTGAATGCCTGCCATGACAATGTTCGGCTATAAACGACAGCCAATTTTCTAAAACTAGCGATCATGAACTTGAATTAGTACTCATAGCAAACCCAAAACAGACGGTTGGAACAATTGCATACTTTGCTCTTTTAATTGATGTTGCCTTAGCGCAATGTCACCATCGAGGCTTTGGCTACCGAAGGGCATCCCATCGATGGTGTGGCTATTGTGCCTGGGCTTCCAGAAAAAGCCCACTGCAGCTGGTGATTAATATGACTGCAAGGCTATTTAATAAATCCTTGAGGTTTGACCACGTGTCTCCTTTGCTAAAAGAGCTAGGATGGCTGCCGGTTGATCAACAGATAAAGAGTATCAAGTTCTTACTATGTAACACACAGCTCATCCTGGCTTGCTGACTTCATACCTAGCTGAACTGCTGCACCAGTTTCAACCTCCTCGTGCCTGCAGGCTCTCTATGGACCATAAAATAGCTATTTCCTTCCTCAGCTTACAGTCCTTTGGTGACAGAAGCTATTGCTCTGCACGTCCTAGGCTATGGAACTCACTTCCACGAACGCAACAACAATTCTTGCTGCTGCCGTCTATGGCACATCCTTTCCAGTGGTCCTGGGCTGCTACTTTCATATTACTCACTACCTCAAATGCTCTCCTGACTCAGCTATGCTTCTTACTTTTCTTTGTTGCATGAGATGAAGTCTGTTGGCTATGTATGGAAGGTATGCGTACCGAAAGTCGCTTAGGCTTTGAATTCACTATGCAAACTCTTCTGCATTACACCCACATAGTCTGTGTGGACTTACAGGTGGAGAGACATTACAATAAGTGCACGTCATAGGTGTCCTCTACGTGAGTGCTCAAGTACAGATTCTATTTAGATGACTAACTCCACAGCTAGAATTTATGTTCGATCCATGTACAGGGACTGGCCAGCTCCGTGTCTGGTGACAGATCTTACTAGCTTTGTTCTAGTTCTAGTTCTGCCTGCTCTGCACTACTGTAATTCAGTATTGACATGCATTTAAAATATATAGTTCAGTTGTATAGCACTATCAGATAGCTTAATCTCCATTCAACCGCTTGCATATGGCACGGGGCTCGAGCCCACGACCATCAAATGCATTCACCTTGACCTTGGTCGGGGGGGGGGGGACTTAAACCATTGATCCAACATAAGATGAAGTTAAATGGTTAGGATAGGTAGAGCGAAAGCAATTCAGGCTTTAAGCACACTGGTGAAAACTCTCCAGCCTAACGTCACTGTGTTTAAGCTGAGTGTACATGCAAACATGTACACGCATTGGTCCGATCGACCAGCTCGAAGGTGTCTGCGCTTGCTTTGATCATGAGTAGGGCAGCCTAACAAGAAGCGAATTGCGTTACACAATGAGTTACACAATTTGCAAGTAACCAGTGCGTGAACAAGTGATACTTGTACGTAACCAGTGATGCTGACGTGAAGTGCTCATATAGTGCCTGGTGGCAGCAATGCCATCAAGTGACAGGACCTTGGAGTGGGCTACCTTTCCAAATAAAAATTCTTGACCTAGGTCAGTGAAACAAAAATCGCGCAAAAAGTCTGCGGCAAATTGCAAACACACCTACAGCAGGTATGGCAGAATGCATTTTGGCTGCACGATATGACTCCTCCCCCTCGCCGAGCAGCTGGGACGGCAGCTACAGCAGCAGCGCACATGCACTAATGTGCTCTCTGCTCATGCCAATAGCCTCGGCAACACTCCCCCATCAGCTGCTTCTGCTTGAACCCTGCAGACGGCGGCAGATGCCTTCAATGGCACTCCATGCGTCCCAGGCTTTTCGACTGCAGTTAAAAAAAAATGCTGTCTCCTAGCAACTGGACACCACTTTCTTTCCAGCAGCCGCCTCGCCAGCTGCCGATAGCCAATACTCAGCCTTCTTCACTCGCTATAATCAACCTTTGCTGCATCGTCGAAGCAGTGCATCGCTACAGAGCAAGACCAATAAGTACAAGTATCTAGCTCGCAATGCATGCAAGGCAGCGTACACAACACTTCGTCGTCAACAGCTCTAAATTAAGCACCGTTGCTTCATGGTGTGTATGGAGGTGCAAGCATGTTTGCAACAGATGCATCCACACTGCAGTGACGCACGATGCTACCCAGAAATCCACTCAGACCAAGACCAGCGAACATTTTAATTCATCTTGTCAGGTTTACATTGCTCAGAGATGGCGATGCTTCTGGCCAACATGAAGAGGGCTGGAGGGGCAGACAACATTATTGCAGAGCTCTGACACTCGGCAGGATGTGGCAGGTACAGTTGCACGTGGGGCAGTGGTCACACGACAAGCTGGCCGACGACAGGAAGCAGGCTTCAGCAAAGAGCAGTGGTCAGCGATGGTGACTTGGTGGCGGCAGCTGTGGCAGCTGTGGCGGCAGCATAAGCTCACTTCTTCTTGCCCCGATCCTTCTTCTTCTGGGACTGCTGCTGCTGCTGCGGCGCAGCCTGCTGCTGCTGCTGAGTGTGCGAGCCCTGGGCTTGTGCTCTGGACTTAAGCTTCGGTAACATTTCGCCAACGTGTAAGAGCACTGCATTCTCTAGAAATGTGTGGAAGACGAAACAGCGGGTCCAATATTATCCGCCAGGCACTTGCTCACAGCTCGTCAAATGTCAGACAAGCAACCGATGCATAGTCAACGAGAATAGCACATAAAACACCCACCATGATACCTAGGCGAGGCGTCGAGAGGCTTATACTAAACAGCAAAGGCATGCTACGAAGGGTACAGACCTGAGCCAATGGTGCAAACAGTGTAGGACATGATCGCACAAAAGATTTTTGATTGGCAACCAATGGCTATCTCGTTTGCTGCATTATGCTTCACTCACTTCAGCCTTCCTGTGTCTACACCATCTGATCCTCTGGGTCACAGTCCAGGGGAAGTGGCGCTTGCACTTCACGAACCAGATTTCGGTTTTCTGCTGCTCCATATAATGAGGCTTTAAATTAGGTAAACTCTACTTTTAATTTTACGTGGGTGGCTAGCCACGAAACTAAATTGCGGATCTCCCCTACGGCACCCAAAAATCCATGTGCTACGCGACACAAACACACACACACACACACACACACACACACACACACACACACACACACACACACACACACACACACACACACACACACGTCTTCACGATCTACAGATGTTCACATATTCTTTGAAAATAGAATCCTGTAACTTCAAAAGGACAAGGGATGAGACTCGAAAGTGAGGTAAGCCGACAAAGCTTAAAAGCATAAAGACAGGGAAGGAAAGAGAATAAAAAATCCGGTGAAATCTGAGAAGCTTGATATCTGACTGCTCGAGCCATTGCAGTCAATTGAGCCCCCCACCCCCAATCACAGCAATGCCATGTACAAGTGCCTCTGACATCAGTGACTCGACCAAGTCATTGAGATCAAAAGAGGATTTGGCATGGCTCTTCTGAAGTTTTCGAGTGACCTTCACCGGGAGGGCAATCGTGGCAAACAGCTAAGCAAAGGCAGGCATCGTAGGGCTCACATTTGAAAAGTAACTAAAGGGAGATACAAAGTAATGGTGACAATAGTAATAATATCAAAATCCTCACATCATAGTGCCATCAAATAACTAAATCTCTTTCTAGGCACTTACCATATGCTATAAAGGAAGCATGTCAATATGATTAATCACAACATGAACAGCAGCAGTATGCACAAGTATACACAATATAATTCAACAGGATCCAGCAAATGCTGGCATTCGGTGGCCGAGCCCATTTTGAGGATTGGATTTTCCACTTGCTGAGTCACACCGGGTTAGCACATAGCTAGTAAGTTGGTTTTATCGTTATTCAGTTTGACATTCATGACATCCTGTCTCGATTTCTGTAGCCCATTGCTAGCTTGTCTACCGGACTGTGCAATCCCGCGCTTACAGCTGGTGCAAACTCAGAGAGCTAGGCTTGTCTGTCGTAAGCGTCGCAGTAGCCACATCACACTACTCTCGCCGACCTGCACTAGCCCCCAGTCTAGCGGCACATCGACTTCAAGGTTCTGTCAATCACCTCTAGGTCCCTACATCCGTTGGCACCAGCCTACCTATCAGATCTACTCCCCCACCAGGTTAAGTATGGCACCAGCCATTTTTCGGAATCGAATCGCTTACCTATACCTAGTACGAACCTCAAATCCTTTATGGAGACCATGCCTTTAGCTCGAATGCTCCTAAAGCCTGGAAATCACTCCCATCTTAAGTCACGACATTCCCTGACTTGATGAGACTTGACATTTGAAAAGATTGCATGCTTATACGTGCTGACACTGTGCACGCTGCCACTCACATTTGCTTGCTGACCCTGTGCATGTCACCACAAATCATGTTATGCTTGTTGTCATTGAGCGTTGTACCACTAACCATTCGATCATGCTTCTTTTGCAGCAAATGTAAAATGCCTAGAAAGAGATTGAGTTCCCGAGGGTGCTATACATTTTTTTTATTATTATTATTTGCAATAACATCCATCACTTTTAAGTTTGGTAATTCTTCTAAGAAAAATTATCAAAAACCAATCTGCCATCGAGTACGTCTCACCGACGAGGACGTCTCACCGACGAGGACTCGGGCAAGCGGTGACAGCATTTGGAGGCAAACACAGCCACTGAGGCAGAACGGTCGAAGCAGCTGCTGCCACGGCGGCGGCCATAGATTGTGCCGATCGAGTGAGTGCAGCTAAATGTTGGGGCTCACCTCCTGTCTGCAGCAAGCTTCAACCATCGATGGATTCACAAAAGAAGCTCGATATCATGAGCTTATTTTATATCCACGCAAGGTATGCTTTGAGCATATGCACGAAAAGCCATCACTCGACACACATTAATTAATAATGATAATATTTTTGCAAAGCGCCCTCAAAGAACTGAATCTTTTTCTAGGCACTTTACAGATGCTATATAGAAAGCATTACCAAATGATTGGTGGTAACATCAACAAACAGCAGGTACAGTGTAAGCAGGCGAAGGACGAATCACAATGACCCACTAAATCCTATAATAAACAGGTGTGCTTTAAGCTTTTTTTTTAAATGCATTTATGTCAGAGGACGTTGTGACGTACATCGCCAGTGAGTTCCACGGTTTCGGAGCGTAGGAACTAAGGCACGGTCTCCAACGGTTTTGAGGTTCGTATGAAGTATGGCTAAACGACTCGAGCCAGAAGAGCGGGTGGTACGATTCGTCGCCTGGTGGGGGGGAGCAGCTCCGATGGATGCTCAGTGGTAGCTCTATATAATATCCGATGGTCGACGCAGCTACCAGTCTAACCATCTTTCGTCACAAAGAATATACTATAGATAAGCGCATTGTACGGCAGGATTGTAGGCGTAGGGGGCTGCATAGCGTTGGAGAATAAGTAGTCAGGTGGCAAAACATGTGACAAGCAGACTCCTGGCCGAGGACAGATGCTGGTGCAGGGACTGGCAGTCGTGAGGAGGAACTTCAGTGTATGGGCCGAGAACCAGACCGCATAAGTAAAATAAATGGCAACAATAATAATACTAATCATTTTTATAATGCCCAACGGGAATTAAATCTGTTTTCAGGCACCTCATATAAGGCGGAAAGGAAGCATAACAACTGATTGGTGATAAATAGCACTCACAATTGCAGCACACACAAGCACATACAGACCAAGTGCTTTAAAGAACAGGTGAGCTTTGAGCTTTGCTGTTTAAGACATTAGGATAAGGCACGATGCGATAGAGGTGAGTTCCACACTTTAGGTGCCTGGGAACTGAACGCACAGTCTTCAAAGGATTTGAGGTTGGTTCGATGTATGGCTAGCAACGGAGTCAGAAGAGTATATGAAATAATAATAATAATAATAATATTGCACTTGATAAAGCGCCCTCAGAGAACTTAATCTCTTTCTAGGCTCTTTACATTTGCTGCAAAGTGATATGCAATAGAATAGTAAGTAAAATCATGCTTGAAAAACAAACAAAATAAATAATATGGTTAGGGGTTACATGCACAGGGTCAGCATGCAAATGTGGTTAGTGGCAGCATGCACAGTGTCAGCACGCATAAGCACATCAATGACGAATCACAGGGACCCACTAAATGCTGTCCTAAATAGAGGTGCGGCAGGAAAAATACGTATTTCCGATAGGTCAGACAGAGCAAGAGAATCAAGGAACTAAACATTAGCAGCAGGATGTTAAGTCGATGCACTGCTTGATCGGGAGCCGACGCAGGTCGCAGCTTCAAGAGACTACTCATGAAGCAGATGCAATGTTGACGAAGCCTAAGCTGCCTACGTTTGCATCAACCAAGCGTCTTGACGTCCAAAGAGCAAACCCATCCAGAAAAGAGGCCAATTTCATGTTGTAGCACACCGAATGCAAGGGAGAGTCAGATGAAGCAGCTGCTGAGATCGCTGCTCGTTTGGTTTGGCCAGCATCAATGCCAATGGTCAAAAGGTTTCGTGATCGGCCGAAGAACTTAGCAAGGTGGGAAGCATACATATATTGCAGAGAAAAGAAATTGTGATTCAGGTGCAGTCGGATATGCCAAATTCAGTGATGTTTACAGCACACAATGGCTGGGGAATATCTGAATCAAAAGAGTGATCTTTGCTGCGACGGGAGCGGCCACACATGCCTGGACTGACTATATTTCAGCCAAAGAGTAAGGAAGTCGGTGCACTGTGGTTCGGCTGATCAAAGTCAGTTGATACTATACATGGACAATTTCTGGAATACAAAACCGAAATGAAAACTGACAAGTCCGACATACGGCAAGCCTTAGCTCATGGTGAGCAGGAGATTCCTTTGGGAACTCACTGTTGGATGGGAGCGGTAAAACAGGTACCGAAGGACTGGTTCGATGGGACATCAAATGGCTTTGACATAGCAATCGCATGATACACTGGCACATGTCCATGAGCACACACGTACTATTTGGGAACTTCTCGTTGAGTGGCTTTCCGTTTTCGTCCTTAATCATCACCCGGATGCGACCTCGAAACTGGAGATCCCTGGGATACAGCTCTCTTGGGTACACCTTATTCTACAATGAGAGAGGTGAGCTGGCACGCAGTGCAGCAGCAGTCAAACGGCTCCACCCACGCAGTCGCTTTGCACGGCATCGCGAAAAAAACAAGCTCAAACTACTTTGACAGGCTGGCTGGACATAGAGATTCGTGCTAGAGGCCTTGCCAAGGCAGCCAGCCCAGGCCAGGGCAGCTGGGCCGGCACTGTCAGCGAAGCGCACCAGCCACGTGTGCCAGGCCGGTCACTGACCTCGACACCCAGAGTGAAACCGGCGGCTGCGCATATGTCGCGGATCTCCTGGTACGTCGGATTCGGCACACCCTACAAGCATTTTTGCATCAGCTGACATCCCACCAACCGTGCTGGCCAAACGACAGTGCAGCAAGGACAGAACAATGCATGCCATCCTGAGATATGAGCTGGGCCACACCGAAGGCTTGGCACACACTGTAGCAGAGCAGCCCATGCTCTGGCTGACGAATTGTGGCCAGAGGCATCAATTGCAGCCAACGGCAATCAATTCGTACCAAGATACAACGGCAGC
Source organism: Cristatella mucedo (assembly GCA_009760855.2). Classification (NCBI taxonomy): domain Eukaryota; kingdom Metazoa; phylum Bryozoa; class Phylactolaemata; family Cristatellidae; genus Cristatella; species Cristatella mucedo. The sequence goes on from WPIO01000141.1 coordinate 452,359, forward strand.
TTGCACGAAGGCTTTACTGCAGGCGAACACTTGTCTGAGATTGTGAGCACAGCAATGTAAGCATGTCAGTTATGACTTTTTTTTGGAAATCATCGAGCAAGAGATGTCTATGAGCATGAAACCTCTCCAGAGTGCCTCCCCGTTGGCTGCCAAATCGCCATTCTGGCTATGCGAAACTAGATCGGGCAGGGGGAAGGAGGCGGCTGGATTGCCTGGCCTACCCACTTCTAACCGTATCAATTTGCTGGTGTACTTCCAAGCCGACCTGGAAAAGAATGCATTTGATCGAGCAGCTAGTACCCAGGCTAAAGTAGCTAAGCCCCAGAGAGGTAGGTGCTCCAGGCTACTTCGGAACGACCAGTAATAATGATAATAATAATGATTACTAATAACAATACTGATGACATTTACAGTACCCTCAAAGATCTACATCTCTTTCTCGGCACTTTACGTCAGCAGTATAGGAAGCACGTCACTTGGTAGGTAATAATGCACATAGCATCAGCACACATTAGCACAAGGTCTGTTGGCAACCGAATGCATATCGAAAGCCGCTCAGGCTGTGAGTGCGCCATACAAAACTTTCCTGAGAAACACCCACATAGTCTTTATAGCTTTGTGGAGTTACAGACGGATATACATAACATTACACGAAAGACGATTCGCACAGAAACAGCTAATGCTGCAACGAACAACTGGAGTTTTAATCTTCGGCAAAAAAAATTCAAGTAAGAACAAGCCGTTACATCAGTCGGCAGTGCCTTCCAGGCTTTGGGAGCATAAGAACTAAAGGCACGATCTCCAAAGAATCTGAGTTTGGTTCGAGGCACAGCTAAACGACCACAGTCAGACGAGCAGTGGTTCGAATGAACACCAGCAGGCAAAGTACTGCACACAGCTAAATCAGAGTAAGATATTGAAAGGATCTGCAAGTGAATAACAGAACCATACATTCGATGCGCTGCTTGACTACAAGCTCGTGTAGGTCTGAGGGAGGCTGAGTAATAAGGCAGTGGCGATGTTAACGACATACAAACCACTAAATGCGTCAACAAGATGCATTGGTGCTAGAAGAAATACTCAGGGCCATGTTATCATTGTGAGTTGAACAAACGACTAGATAAACACACTGCCAGTCGTATCAGCCCACATTTGGACTATTCAGCTGATCCGAATCCAAAGAAAGACAGAGGCAGTGCAAGTATTTAACAAGCATCTGCCAAGAAGCAACAAAAGACGGCAGTAGAATGACCCACTAAAGGACTTGCTCGCATTGGGACGAACAAGCGGTTTCAGTCAACTAAGTGAAAGACTTGCTCGGCCAGGTATCACAACACATTCGCTCAATCTTAACAGTTGGGGCATGCTAAACAAAATGGCTAGCTTAAGGTCTCACCGGTCTAGTTTTACCAAGGCTAGACAGCTGTGACTAGGCTATTTTTAGTGTGGCCACCAAAAAATATTTATACACAGCAAGTGCAGCAAATGACTGCTAGAGCAGTTTTCTATTCGACGTAATACTGCCATTTTAATTCGTTTAGCCAAGGATCTGCATACATTCTCATTCTGACCTATACGGACTGCCACTCCAGAGCTCGGTCACACCTAGCAGAACTGCTACAACAGCAGCTTCCCTACCAAGTGCCTTCGGGTCTTAACAAGGATAACTAATTACTTAATTGTCTGCCCATTTCTTGCACTTACAGATTTCGGAAACAAGCGTGTTGCGTTACGATCCTCGCATGACGATTAAATGTACGCTTTCTTATAGCGGTTCTAGGATTTCTTTTTCGGCTTAGTCCTTAGCGGCCACTTCTCTGCTGCCTGCTGCTCCTTGAGATTGCCATCTAAGTCGCGGGTGCCCTACTTGCTTCCCGTAAGAGTTGCAGGCAGCTAGGTTAGCCGTGATGGCACACTGGTAAGGCGGTTGCTTTCACGACCTCGGCCCCAAGGTCGTGGGTTCGATTCCTGCGGTGGGCGATTCTTTATCGCCACTGCAAGCGGTGGTGATAGCCGTAAAGGCTCTTCTGTCGCTATACAAAAAGAGGCTGCTTAATCAGCTAGGATTTTTTTTTTAATCACCTGAGCATCAAATCCTGCTAAAGCTTTGGAGTGCTATAAAGGAGTCTGCAGAAAAAAATTACTTGGTCTTAGTGTAGCTTCGATGCTTTACAAATGGAAATATATGTGCTCAAACAGGTTAGAGTGGGCGCACTTGCACGCGTGCGCATGCATACATACACACACACACACACACAAAACAACAACAGCACATGTGCATGTGGTCTCGCAAGCACAAAATTTGCCCTGCATGTAAAAAAAAATCATATGTGGTGAGAGGCAAAGCCAGAGAGAGAGAGAGAGAGAGAGAGAGAGAGAGAGAGAGAGAGAGAGAGAGAGAGAGAGAGAGAGAGAGAGAGAGAGAGAGAGAGAGAGAGGGGGGGATAGAGTGTGTGCACGTGTGTGTGTGTGTGTGTGTATGTGACAAAGAGTGAGTGAGGGCGGGTGAGATGTCGAGGAGATAAAGTGAGAGCGGCGGATAGATACAGCCGGATTGAGAAGCATAAGAGAAATACAGGCAGAGAGGGGAGAGACAGAGAGACATGGGGGCAGACACAGATTGATAGAGCAGGGCCAGGGAGAGACACAGGTGTACAGATGATAGATGGGTGGGCGGGCGAGTAGCTCGACAAAGCGTCCGCCATACGGGATCACATTGCATCCAAGTGCACCCACGACGAGCGGGGAGAGGGAGGGGGCAGCCATTTCGGGAATGCGCCACGGTGCGCGACAGCCAAGCTTTCAGTCACCGGCTGTGAAGGACGCACTGCTCGGCCGAGCAGCCAAGCTCGGCGAGGCAGCTGCGCTGCAGCAGCAACCGCAAGCACCAGCGGAGCCCCAGAATCGACTGGCAGAATGTGGCTGCAGCAGGCGCAGCCCTCGGCGGAAGCGGAACCTACCATTGACTTTGGAATACGTCTGCCCTCTGCAATCGTCTTGCCGCTGTTGACATACGCCGGGTATATGCACAGCCACCTGAAAAAATACGTACGCAATGTAAGCGCACAATCGCTTCTGCATCGAATTTTCACGAAAAAACGGCCATATCGTACGACCTTTCTCTATCCGTATGCTTCAGATCGGGACTCCAAGGCCTAGCCATGGCCACCGCAGCAGTCGGCGAGCCCACTACTGAGAGCGCGGTCGTCGTTTCCGGTTGAGACAAGGTGAAGGCTGACACAGCGATTCCGTTTCGTCAGTGCGCATGGTCCGCTCGCTGTCATCTTCGCCCGAGCCCGAGCATTGCTGCCGCTCGTCATCGGCTGTAGCGAATGCGGCGGTTGCGTACGTGGTTCGGTTTCGCATCCGCCCTCTCGGAAAGTCGCTGCGCTTCTGTTCGCGTCGCCGCCGCCGTCGTCAGCTGCCGGGCAGCCGCCGCGGCCGGCTGCCGGCGCACCTACACCGGCCGCCCGCCTCCAGTGTCGGTGCGACCGTCGGCCGAGGCGGAGACGTCGCTCGAGCCTCGCGGCGCGCGCGGCGCGGCTCGCGGTCACTCTCAGCGGCCGGCGACGGGCGGCGCAGCCGCGTCGCCCGTCGGCGCCGGAATCGACGTGGAAGCGAGGCTCGCGCAGCTTCTAAATGCCAAGCAGTCGCAGCTGTCGAGATCCGTGTGCTCGGCGCTCGCCGACGCCGTGCGGGCCGACAGAGCGTGGGACCGGCGCGTCGCCGAGCCCGAGTACGGCGCATTCTTTTCCATGCTGGGCGGCGGCGCCAAGCAGGCGCACGCCGAAAACGCTCTCATGCGCTGCCTCAGCGGCTGTCACATGTACGAGCGGGCGCTCTCGCTGATGGAGTACATGCGCTCGCGAGACTCGGTCACGGCGATCGCGCTGGCGCACCTGGCGAGCGTGAGCGCGCGCGAGCTCACGCCCGAACGCGAGCGGGTCGTGTTTGACTGCTTCGATCGCATCCGGCGGCTGGTCGAACTCGATCAGCTGGACCATCTCACGTCGTCGCTCGTCCTGGAGGCCATGGCGAAGACGTCGCGCTGGAAGACAGTGCTGCTACTGGTGCTGTCCTCGACGGAGGAGAGAGGCGGAGGTGCCAGCTCGGCCGCAGCCTTTCCTCTGGAAGCTTGCCAGCAGCTCGCAATCTCAGCGGCCCGACACGATTGCATGGAGGACGCTTGCCGCATGCTGGCTCTCATTTACGAGCACGTTCAGAACTCGCTGCTTTTCGCCACGTCGCTGAGGGAGGTTTTGCGTCGGTGCAAAGGGAGCGCCGATCGCCTGACGATGCTGTTCGAGACGCTCGGGAGCTTCGACGGTCTCTTGCTGCCTTTCGACATCAAAGAGCTTCTTCAGTCGTCACGGTAATTGGAAGTGTGGCTGAGCCATGGCATTGCGACTGACCTTTTCGTGCCGTGTGCAGCTAGCGTTGCAGGCGTACTTTTTGTGCCAATTTTGAGCGCTGGCTGTCGTAGTAAGGTGCCATCTGACAGACTTTCTTTCCCTCCTTCGTGCTTTGATTGGTTGGCTCTTGTCCGTCAGTTTTATTACTGCACGTCCGTTGCAGCCCACCCACATGGAATGTCTCGGCAGCGACAGTCAACTCAGCTAAGTATGTGCCTGCAGTCGCTCTGTGTTCCGTTCCAGTAACGCTAGCATGTAAAGCTAGCATGCTCAGATTCAGAAAAGCTGGGGCTCTCAGATTAACTTTCTTCCCCCATGTCATTGACCTGGCTATTTGCCGATTGCGTGATTCTGGGCTGCCAGCTCTGCCAGCGTTTAGCGTTTAAATCAGAGGTCGTGGTTTAGTTAAGCAGACGTTGTAGGACACTACTGGCATCATTGACCGATTTAAATGTAAAGGTAATTTTAATAATAATAATATCATAGTAATAACACAGTTGATAAAGTGTGCTCAGAGAACCCAATCTCTTTCTAAGCACTTTACATTTGCTGCAAGGGAAACACGATCGAATGGTTAGTGGTAGACTCGATAAACAGCGAGAATTCCGTGGTTAGGGGTGACATGCACAGGGTCAGAATGCAAGTGTGGGTAGTGGCACACACATAAGCACATTAAGGACGAATCACAGGGACCCACTAAATGCTGTCATAAATAGGTACATTTTTAATTTCTTTTTAAATGTGGTCAAGTCATGGGATGTCGTGATGGAAGTCAGGAGTTAGTTCCAGGCTTATGGAGCAAACGAACTAAAGATATAGTCTCCTAAGGATTTGAGGTTTGTACGAGGTATAATCAACTGATTCCGAAAAGCAGGTGGTACGATGCTTAACCTGGCCGGGTAGCAGATCTGATAGGTAAGGGGAAGTTAAATAATGAAGGGACCTAAAAGTGAGCGACAAAGCCTTGAAGCCGTTGCTTGACTGGTAGCCAGTTCAGGTCGGCGAGAAGTGGTGTGATGTGGCAACTGTGAGGCCCACGACAGCCAAGCTTAGATGCAGAGTTTTGCAACTCTGTAAGTGCCTCATTGAACATACCGATAGACCAGCAAGCAGTCACTTACAGAAGTCAAGACGGGATGTCACAAATGCATCGACCAACTTAGATGTGGTATTTCTGTCTAAACAAGCCTCAATTTAGCAATGTTATGTAGCTGAAAGTAGGCAGACTTTATTGTGGAGCTGATGTGATCGTCTAACTAAAGGTTACTTTGCATCACGACACCTAGATTTCGTGTAGATTCAACAGGAGATATGCTTGCAGAGCCGATTTTGAGCGTTAGCCTTTCCAATTTCCGAATCATACTTGGTTTGCCCATAACTAGTAAGTAATTTTAGTTAACAAAGAAACGATGGCTCCACCATTTTTAACTTATCTTAATCATTCAGGCTTGTGTAATAATGTAGTTCGTGTATGTTCTGAGTGCTCAAATAAGCCAACCGGGTACGTCATTGCATTGGTGGCTGCAGCAATGTAAATAATTTTACCAGCAATGTAAATAATTTTACCTCTTTTTAACGGCTAGAAACTGCTGTGGAGTACCATCAATGCATAGGCCATTCGTCGTGGCAGTAAAGTATGTTTGGTATAATTGCAGCCTGATACTTGCAATTCTATATTGATTGAGAGAGGGAAGTTTTTGGGGCGCTGTCGTCTTGGGTGATGCTTCCAAATCTTCTTGTGTAGCAGTATAACAGAGTATAATTTAACCAAAAACAGTAATAAAAAAATATGAGCCTCTTTTATATGATTGCATTAAAGCCGTGGCAGCTCCTTCTTTACTTGCAACTGGCGGTAAAGAATGACCCGAAAGCAGGACTTAAAGAACCCACGACGTGGGCCAGGAGTACCTTGTGGCTGTGTTAAGATCTAGTAGTGACCCATAATCGTCGTGCACATGCATCATTTTCCTTAAGCCATGAGACGGTTCGGTGCAATGTTTTTTTTCAGGCCAAAACATGCAGCTGTCTCCTAAGGACTTTCAAATCAGACTTCACTTGCCATCTGGCATTAATAACTCCCTATATCAAGTCTAAAAGATGGGCATATTTTGGGACACAGTCGAGTTTTTTTTCTCGGAGATTCAGAGTGGTTGTAATTCTTACGTCTGGTGTCACTGATATACTATTGGCATGTCATTCTCCTATGGAAGACACTTGGCACATTGATGGTGCTGCTGGTGCTCTATTGCTGCATTTGCATGGTCATGAGAAAGAGACTGGAGAGAGAGACAGAGAGAGAGAGACAGAGAGAGAGAGAGAGAGAGAGAGAGAGAGAGAGAGAGAGAGAGAGAGAGAGAGAGAGAGAGAGAGAGAGAGAGAGAGAGAGAGAGAGAGAGAGAGAGAGAGAGAGAGAGAGACAGAGAGATGCTAGCAGAGGGAGAAGGGAAGAGAAGGAGAGAGGGTTGCAATCTTGAGAAGAAGATGGCATCAGATGGAGCTCCAGAGACTGCCTCCAATTCTCGCCATTTTCCGCCATGCTGATGGTGCTGGTGCATGCTGGGTCTCGGTTTGCTAGGGTGCCCTATTGCGCTGCACTCTGTGGCTATTTGACTGCTGAGCCGTTGCCGCTGCTCAGCGCTGGGTCTGGGTTCGTGGCAGCGCCGAGCGCTCCGTGGCAGAGTTACTGCAGCGCCGCGTGCTACGTAGCAGAGTTACTGCAGCGCCGCGCCCCACGCCGCAGCAGCCAGTGCTCGTGCTGCGGCCGTGAGCTGGAGCGACTCGACGTGTCGGCCGCCGACATGAAGCGTCTGCTCGAGACGTTCGTCGGGGCATCGATCGTCGGCAGCGACGCCTTCTTGCGCTCCTCGCCGGCCGAGATCAGTAGCTTCAAGCAGCACATGGAGGCTGCCAGTGGCAGCAGCGGTGGCCCGTATGACGTCATCATCGACGGCCTGAACGTGGCAGCCAAGCGCTATCCGGGCCGCACCAGCACCGACCGCGTTCAGCCAGAGAATGGCAGAGAGTTTCCGTTCCACAGGACGCAGGTGGGGAATCTCAGGCGTTGACCGAAGCTAACATGTAGAGCAGACGACACTTCGTCTACGCTTCGTCTCCTATGGACTGCACACGGCTTTTGTTAATCTGGGGGGTGGGGGGCACTCTGCATTGCTGGCAGGTAGTCAGCGTAGTGACACGTGCAAAGTTGCTTGGTAGCCAGAATGTTGATGGAAAGATATCGCATGGAAACTGAGGTATTCGTATCTTTTCTGAAAAAACTTTAAAACGCCTCTTAATAGCAGTATTTTGTGCGTCAATGTCCTTTGTGTGCTTATGTGTGCTGACACTGGGCATGCTGCCACAAACCATGTTTGCATGCTGACCCTATGCATGTCATCTTTAACCATGCTATCCTTGTTGACATCGTGCATGCTATTACTAACCATATGATCATGCTTCCTTTACAGCATATGTAAAGCGCCTAGAAAGAGATTACATTCTGTGAGGGTGTTATACTAGTGTAAAGCACTGCCTTTATTGGCCAAGCCCGTGGCACCTTTTGCCTCGAAAATCACTGACCACATTGAGAAGCCTAAACCCGACTGTAGAAATTGCAGCACTCCCAAATGCTGCTGTCCAGGTGGTGCCACGGACTTTTGCCCTCGCTGTATCGCCATGCTCTAGTCACTGACAGGTCCACTTCCTCTCGTCGAGTCGCTAGAGGCTCGAACTCAAGATTCAGCCGACTGCCAAAAGCGTATCGTGCGCTGAAAAGAAGATTGAATGCCGACTGCCGATGTGTCGCAGGGAGTTCAAATTTGAATGGGCCAGCAATGCCAGCCGATCCTTTCTTGTCACAATGCTGACCTGATGTCCAACGGAGCTTACTTTCCAAGCTAATGTGTATGTACGTCTAAGCATGTGATGGCTCCAGGCATCAATCATCACACACACCCAGAGCCACCACGTGGCTGGTATACGAAGCAAGCTTTTACCCTGCCCCATATCATTAGCAGCCGTGGCTGCAGTATCACCTCAGTGTAGTGTAGCAGCAGCCTCGGCTCTCTAATATCTATGAAGGTACGCTGATTTCTCCGCCCATATTTCGGCTTTGTTTGCCCCTTGTTTTATGCTGTGCACAAACCTCCACTCCTCTCGCTTATGCAATGCCCTACAACTATAAGCTATGAGCTTGGCCGATGACTTTGAACTGAGAGGAGGAAATAATGAAATAGCCACGATAAGCCGAGCTCAAGTAGGAGAACGAGGAGGAGGATGGATGTCCCAACACCTGTGACTGTGTAAAAACTATAAACAACCCCCCATTAAAATAAATATCTGAGTGAGCTGCAGCGAGCGAGCTCGCAAACGAGCCTGTCAGCAGTGCCTGGCGTATCAGCTGTACTATGCTGGCTGTTCCTTGCACTTATGCTAATTCGGTGTTGCTGTTAGCCCTCATGTCGGGATTTTGAGTGCTGCAACGTTACAGTTAAGCATATTACGAGCTTCAGGTTTACAAACATTGCATTCGTTGTGCCATTAGCTGAACAGGTGAGGATCATGCAGACATAAACACTTGGGATTCCACCGATTCACTGGGCAGGAATTACATATCCGACTGGTCTCATTACTTGCCTTTAGCCTAGAGCACAAAGAGCACAAAGATGTGAGTGTAGTTAGAACAACTGTTACTCAGTCACTATCTCAACTATCATTTACACACCCCCTGTTATTTACTCGCACTCTCCAGCACATGTGTATTCTCGTGCTATCGCACACACACACTTGCACACACACACTTGCACACACACACTTGCACACACACACACACACACACACACACACACTTGCACACACACTATTACTTGCATACACCCCGGACAGCATTTAGTGGGTCCCTGTGATTCGTCCTTCATGTGCATATGCGTGCTGACACTGGGCATGCTGCCACTGACCACACTTGCATGCTGACCCTGTGCATGTCACCCCTAGCCATGTTATTCATGTTGTTTATCAAGCATGATATTACTCACCATTCAATTGCATTTCCCTTTGCAGCAAATATAAAGCGCCTAGAGAGAGAGATTGAGTTCTCTGAGGGCGCTTTATCAAGTGCATCATTATTATTATTATTATTTGCTTGTTGTGCCTGCCTAGGTTATTAATTGATACTCATTTGCTATCCTCATTTGGAGAGAAAGACTATAGTTCGATCGAGATAGGATAGATAGAGGGATAGATGGAGAAATGTGGTTGCTCAGATGGAGACAGAGAGACCAAGGCAGGCATGCCGATGGCTATGCCAAGACATGCAAGGGCTGAGTTGCAGCAAGGGTAGGCAGCAGCAGACACAAAGGCGCACTGAGGAAGAGACAGTTGAAGGCAGCAAGGCAGAGACATGGTAAGAAAGTTCTGCAAAGACATGCATGCTGACTGTGTCTATTTAATAATAATAATAATACACTTGATAAAGCGCCCTCAGAGAACTCAATTTCTGTCTAGGCGCTTTACATTTGCTGCAAAGGGAAATGCGATTGAATGGTGAGTAATATCATGCTTGATAAACAACATGAATAACATGGTTAGGGGTGACATGCACAGGGTCAGCATGCAAGTGTGGTAAGTGGCAGCATGCACAGTGTCAGCATGCATAAGCACACAAAGGACGAATCACAGGGACCCACCAAATGCTGTCCTAAATATGTGTGTTTCTAAGTTCTTTTTAATGGGGTCAGGTCATGGGGATATTGTGACACAAATCGGGAGTGAGTTCCAGGCTTTGGAAGCATACACACTAAATGCAGGGTCTCCAAAGGATTTGAGGTTTGTAGGAGGTATTGGTAGACTGTTGCATTCCGAAAAGCGGGTGCTACTATGCTTGGCCTGTTGGGAGAGTTGATCTGATAGGTATGCTGGAGCCAAAGAATAAAGTGACCTAAAAGTGAGTGACAAAACCATGAAGTCGATCCGTTTGCTTGACTTGTAGCCAGTGCAGGTCGGTGAGAAGTGGTGTGATGTGGCAACTGCAACGCTCACTACAGACAAGCCTAACTGCAGAGTTTTGCATCAGATGTAAGCGCCTGATTGCACATGCAGGTAGGCCAGAAAGCAATGAGTTACAGAAGTCTAGACGGGATGTCACAAATGCATGGACCAACTTAGATGTGGTATCCTTATTTAAACAAGCCCGAATGTTAGCACTGCTATGTAGCCGAAAGTAGGCAGACTTGATTGTGGAGCTGGTGTGGTCGTCCAATGAAAGATCAGCAGTGCCAGTGATGCCCAGGTGAGATGAGAGGCGCTCTAGAAAAGCTTGTTCATCGGTGGTATCAAAAGCTGCCGAAAGGTCGAGCAAAACAAGCAGAGATACTCTACTCATGTCTGCTCCAGTACTACTGCTGCTGCTACTACTACTAATAATAATAACACTAGATAAAGCACCCTCAGAGCACTTAATCTCTTTCTAGGTGCTACTTGGAATTCTTGTAGTATCCTAAAGGGCCTCTTGCCGTCACTGCTGCTGTTGTAAGCGGCAAAGTGTCGGGGTCACGCATGCTACAATCGTGACGTATCATTGTAGCTGGCAGCAGTGCTCGATTACTTCTATGCTAAGAAGAAGAAAATTCTCGTCGTCGGGAAGCCGCCGATCGCTGCACTGCTATCAGACCAGTGGAAGCGTCGCATCGACTACTTCGTGGTCAACTCGACGTGAGATTTTTTTGTGCTCGCTCGCACTGCTGGTTATTTGGTTGCTTGCTCTCGTGCAGCCAGCGATCTGTTCGAGATCGACTTTGCCAGTGCTCTCTCTCGAAGCGAGACAGGAAGTGGATGGCTGCTCTTGCTCGATGCCTATTTACCGCGAACATGATATTGAGCAACAGATGTTGCACACTATTTTCCTGGCAGCAGTGACTCCTCACAGCGGCCATGAATGCAGTGCAACATGTACGGACATCGGCAGCGTCGCTGTGGGACGAGAGTGCCAGCGAGCAACTGTGGTACGACCTTGGCTTCTTTGCAGATCGCAGGATGACCTGTTCGTCGTGTATGCAGCGCTGCTGAGCGGGCCGCACTGCCACATCGTGTCTGAGGACCAGTACAAGGATCACAAGAAGCATCTGCCAGCCGACGCAAAGAAGCTGTTCGTCACGTGGCAGGGCTGGAGGCAGATCAGCTTCGTGAGGCTCGAAAATGGCATGCAGCCCGTGTTCAAGGTCAGGGCTGCCGCCGGGGTCTGCCGGGTCTTCATGCAGATTGAGGCGATCAAACTCAGCCTCGGTCTCATCGCCTCTGCCGAAGCCCTTCCTACTCAGGACCCTGTGTAGGAAGGGCTTAGCCTCTCTCCCCTTCTCTCCCCCTTCCACACCTCGTGGCTTGCTGCTGGGCGTAATAATTATAATACAGGAGGTAATAATAATAATAATACACGATAAAGCACCCCCAGAGAGCTCAAATCTCTTTCTAGGCGCTTTACATTTGCTGCGAAGGAAGCACGATGGAGTGGTGAGGTGAAGTAATACGGCCTGTGAGTGATTGCTGCGACAATCGTTTTTCTTGGCAGATGCCGGCGCCTCACCGCGGGAATGCGCAGCGAAGCAAGCGCGGCTGGCATCTGCCGCTCGTCGATCGCCAGGAGGCGCTGCTGACATACAACGTCACGACCAAGTGGCTGTGCATCGACGCCGGCCGCGTTGCACACGATTCTGAAGTCATGCCAGCTCTGTCACCCAGGTGACAGGACGTACGGCACTGTCCTGAACAAAGAAACCACTCGGCCTAATTCGGCGAGCAGCCGCCGGAGGAGCAGCTGCCGGAAAGACTGTGACGAAGAATGAGCCGCCGGCAATGCACGTTGCTAGTACTTGTTAGATCGCGCAGAGGGAAGGAAGGGCAGAAGCTGCTCTTCAGCTGCACCGCCAGCCACCGGCTGCTGCTGCTGTCTGCAGTCACCGTCGTCGATCACTTCGTGGCTCGAGCAGTGGCACGCCGTTTTGCTGTCGTGCTCTGAGCGACCGCAAGGCTCTCGGTCAGCCTGGGTGCGCTCGACCGCGGGACTGCCACCAGCTGCGCTCTGGCTCGCTGGGAGTGAGGCAGCACGGCAGTCTTATTTGCCTGGCCGGGTGCCACTGAGCTGTCGTCGCCGTGTGCGTGCAGCTCGTAGATTGTAAAATTATATATGTTTTTGTGCGATCAGCAACAGTCTGCTACTACCGACCATGATAGCTGCTCCGCTTTACACTGAACTACTTTCCGCCTATCGGATGCTGTTCGGCAGGTTTGCCTGCATTTCCCTGCACTTGGGGGGAGGGTAGAGGAGGCAGGCCCTCTTAATGTTCCTCGGTCCCAGCAGCTTCGGATGAACTCGGTCCGTTATCTGAATGGAGACAGCAGAAGGAGTGCCAGGAGTCGATGGCCTCATCTTCCCTAAAGCATCGTAGCACGTGGTCGACAATTATTAGCCGCCTTACGAGACCTCTGAGCTCAGTTTCAACTTGTTGAACGGGCAAAGGAACCTCTTTCTTTCTACCTGGCCGATCCAGGGGCAGCGACCTGCACATACCACAATGTCGATAGTTCTGCTGTCCCACCTGTCTGCAATCAGGCAATGAGAAACACAACTGAGAAAAGGGTTGGATTGTAATCAAGTTTAGGGTTTTAGGATCAATCATACTTGACAGTGCCATTCCTGATTTTTGCCATTTTGAACCATCGCCGAGCTTAGAATCATTACGACCTACACCGTTTTGAGCTGCATCTACAGTAGCAGCTTCTGCTCATGTCCTAGTCATGATTTTGCAACATGTCTCTTTGCTGTCTTGATCTGAGTGATGAAAAGATTAATATGATATGCAAAGCACCAGCCTGGTTCAAAAAGTGGAAAGACTCATTCAGAGAGGCCAAATGTATTTCCTCTCCCATATTAAAAACGCAAGCTTTGCTGTCTTGTAAAGTTTCGGTCGCAAGCTGCACGAAGTATGATTTATTGCATGAACCCAAGATGATCCCAGCAGTTCAGCCATATTTGGAATTACAAACTGTAAACAAATAACATCAAAGTTTGGCAGTTAAGTGGGCGTTAATGATGCATGAACACAAGACAACTCTACACAGTTTGGTGCAGCGGTTAAGGTGCTCGCCCCGACCAAGGTCTGGCTGAGATCGTGGGCTCAAGCCCCGAGGCATATGTGAAGCGCCTGAGCGCTATAAAAATGAAATATATATATATATATATATATTACAATGCCGATGAAAGCTCGAGGTAAGTGCACCGCTGAGCACCTGGTAAAGAGCAAGATGGCATTAATCAACCATACCACACCACTGGCGAACTGCACAGCCTCTCCAAATAACGAAGCTGCTGAGCCAAGTGCCCAAATTGAACCCATGATTACCACATGACGACTTGGTGGCTGAAAGAGCTGCGGCTGCTAGCAGCACGGAGCTGCTCACACTCAGTAGATGTGCAGAGCTGGCTGGTCTCCTTCCTGTGCATGTGCTGGCTACCAACCACTGCTCTGAGCAACAGCGATCAACGAAGCCGCCAGCCTGCAGTTAGGGCGCTTGTTTGGTTGCTACGCTTACTTGCAGCTGGCACTGCACGATGGATGCTTGCATGACCATTCTTTTCACGTTTTATACTCGCCCTCTTGCCGATGTGATTGCCAAGCACAATCTAGGCTTCACTTCTGTGCAGGTGACACTCAGTTGCACTTTTGCTTTGATCCCTCCCAGCCCTGCAGCACGTCGAATTTTCTTAACTCCCTTGCTGCATGTTTTGATAACATTCGGACATGGATGGCAGCAAACTTTCTTAAATTGAATGATAATAAAACCAACTTACTAGTTATGGAAAAACCAAGCGTGATTCAGAAATCGGAAAGGTTAAGGCTCAAAATCGACTCTGCCAGCATGTCCTGTAGAATCTGCATGCCATCTATGCATCCTGATCGAAAGTGACCTTTCATTAGACGACGAAATCAGCTCCACAAGCAAGTCTGCCTACTTTCAGCTACATAGCATTGCTAAAATGCAGGCTTGCTTAGACAAGGATACCACATCCAAATGGGTCCATACATTTGCAACGTACCCTCTTAACTTCTGTAACTCACTGCTTGCTGGTCTACAGGCCTGTGCAATCAGGTGCTTACAGCAGGTGCACAACTCTGCAGCTAGGCTTGTCTGTCATCAGCATCGCAGTTGCCATATCACACCACTTCTCGCCGACCTGCACTGGTTCCTAGTAAAGCAACACATCGAATTCAAGGTTTTGTCACTCATTTTTAGGTGCCTTCATTCTTTGACCCCAAATTACCAATCAGATGTACTCCCCCACTAGAACATCGTTTACTTATACCTCGTACGAACCTCAAATCCTTTGGCGATCGTGCCTTTACTTCGTATCTCCCAAAGCCTGGAATTCATTTAATGCTTGCATCATGACATCCCCTGACATGACAGCATTTGAAAAGGCTAAAAACATCTATTTATCACACCATTTAGTGGGTCTATGTGATTTGTCCTCTATGTGCTTATGCGTGCTGACCCTGTGCATGTCACCCCTAGAAATGTTTTGTACTGATTGTCATGCTCTTCAATCGGCTTTCATTTGCAGCCAATGTAAAGTGCCTAGAAAGGCGTCAAGTCCTCTGAGGGCGCTATATCAAATGTATTATTACTATTATTACTACTATGAATATTGCGCCTGCGCAGGGCCACGAGCCCTTGCTGGCTCAGCTGCCGCGGCTCAGCTGCCAGCAGAAATGTCATTGAGCCACCGCAGCAAGTTCATATAAACGATGAACGTGACAGCATTGGCGATGAAAGCCCTCGTGACTATTACCGGCCAACCACTGACGAAGCCGCTGAGGCCACAGTCCCGGTAGATGCCCACCGAAGCCGGCCACATCCGGGTGTCTGCCGTCACTCCATTGGCTGTAGCAGCTTGAATGCGTGACTTGATTACGTCGGCAGGAGTGGCCAGGGTCCAGGAGGTCACACCGGCACAGCCGCCGGCCACGAGCTCGGCTAGAAAGCCGTCTTTGCTGCCCAGGATGCAGTCCAGCCGATCCTATGTCAAAGTTTGCAAAACCTCAACGTCGACGATGGGATTGGAAGTGAGGCAGATGATGTGTCGACACCACGACACAGGTAGGAAAAATGCAGATACTGCCATTCAAGCAAGTGATAGCAGGGCAGCTCGAAATAATATCTAAGTTCGTGGTCCTAATACTAGGTTCAATATTATCCTACATTATCCTAAACATTATGCACTTACACCTGCAAAGACCTGAATACACAATCTCGTACACTCACAAACGCATAGACACCATCTCATGCGAACGATTATACATGCAGGTGCACACACAGACACACACACACACACACACACACACACATACACACACACACACACACACACACGTACACACACAGAGGCATGCTAGCCTATAGCCTACACTTACAGAAGCACGTGTCACTGGCTGTAGGTAGTGACAGCATTCAATGAGACACCTCCAAATGTTCTGTTAATCTGTATCAGAGCGGCTCTACTACTAACATAACCTTACCTTGACATACTCGAAAGTTACCATGTACACACCATAGGAAGGCACGTCCCGGATGGCAGTAATGACCGTGCCTCGATACAGTCCGCGCACTCCCTGCTGCCGGATGATGATGGCCGAGTGCTTCAATGAGCCACCGATGCTGCTAGGCAGGTGACCTGGAGACGTGATACAAACAGAGGCAAACTAGCAGAACATAGACATACAGTACAGAGAGAGAGAGAGAGAGAGAGAGAGAGGGAGAGACAGACAGACAGACACACAGAGAGAGAGAGAGAGTGAGAAAGACACAGAGAGAGAGAGAGAGAGAGAGAGAGAGAGAGAGGGAGGGAAGGATGGAGGGAGAGAGAGAGAGAGAGAGAGAGAGAGAGAGAGAGAGAGAGAGAGAGAGAGAGAGAGAGAGAGAGAGAGATAGAGACAGAGACAGACAGATAGACAGAGAGACACACTCACAGAGAGAGACATTGTACGCTTGGCATATCATATGCGCATGCACGGGTGTACCAAACAAGCAAAAGTACTGCAATGCAGAATACGTCGGTCAAGCTTAATTCTGGCTGCATGCCGTTCCACGTGCACAGCTGCCATGTAGAATTATCATTTTCGTTTGTAAACTCCCAAAGCCTGGGACTCACTTCCGACTGGCGTCACGGCATCCCTTGATTTAACGACATCACAAAAGAAATAAAAACACATCTATTTATAAAAGCACTTTTGTAGGTAATGTGACTCGTCCTTTGTGTGCTTATGTGTGCTGATACTAGCTGACACTATGCATGCTACAACTTAGCATGTTTTCATGCTGACCTTGTGCACCATGTTACGCTTGTTTACATTGAGCATGCTACCATTAACCATTTGATCCTGCTTTCTTTGCTGCAAATGCAAAGTGCCCAGAAAGAGATTTAGTTCTCCGAGGGTGCTCTATCAAATGTACTATTACTGGCTACTACTGGTCACAAAACACTGCTATTACTGTGCCGAATGCACTTGCTGCATACGATGCCCTAAGACCACCACACGTCCTTACCTCCAACATAAGTGTGTCCAGTTGATTATAAGCCATGGGTGGGCTTACTGAGCAACCCCCCCCCCACACTATCTGCAGGCAGCACACTGTCGCAGTAGGGGAAGGGCTGTAGTAAAGTAAAAGTAAAGCACAGACGACCGGGGTAGTGACATTAGCTCAGAGACTGACTTCTGCGGGCTGATTACAGGTGGCATAAAGGTGACTCAACACGTGACTGTCTACACCTACAAGACACCTACAGGGGGTGTAACCAGAAGGCAGACGATGACCAGACGAAAGGGCGAGCAGTGGCGCATTCTGCCACCGCCGAGGAGGATGCTCACCTCGTTGCAGCTGAGCCTGCAGTTGCACTTTCACCACCTCCACAGGCACGATGAGCGGCAGCTGCGCCAAGCCGCCGGCCACGCCGGCTACGTAAGCGTGCGCGTAGCTGCCACTGCCGCCGCCCAGCAGCTCCGGCTTGTGCAGCAGTCGTCTGCTGATTTCGGTCGCTCCGAAGAAGGCGGCGTTTACAAACCCGGCTGTAGTGAGTGGGTATAGCAAACCGCGGAAGAAGCCTGTCTGGAGCGGATGGAAAAACGCAGAGGTGTGCACACGGAACGCCGCCTCCGCTCGATCGACGCGATTGAGCCGAGCACAGGGCCACTCGTAGCTGTGCTAGTCCCAGCATGCAATATGCGACTAACATCGATGTAAATCTGAGCCTTTAAACCACGGCACGGGACATTTAGGTGCAGCGCCAATGCGAACAGGTACGCCGACAAATGTGAACAGGGTAGCTTAAAAAAGCACACTCATATCTAGAGGTAACACATCCACATCCTTAGCAAAAAGAAGAAGTCTACTCGACTGAGGGGTGCCCGTGTCCACTCCCCGTCCCCGTAGCAGCCATGGCACGCAACAGCTCTGGTACGGCGCCCTTAGCACCTCTCCACCGCCGGACCCGAGTTCGAGTGCACAACTTCTCAAGCTCAACTTCCGGATCACAACTGACTGTTTTATTGTATGGATGAGGCTTTTATTCTGCTTACCGATCGATTATCGCATGGGTTGCTCCTGGCCGTTATAATTGACGAATCGCGATCCCAATTTGGCTTCTCTAGCATGCTGCCGTTTCACTATTCGCCATAAAAAACAAATATATTCCTATACTATCTCTACACAAACGCCTCTCTCAGAGATATTTCTGACCCAGGGCATCGCCGGTCGCTTCTATGCAAATTGCATAGTATTAACAGTAATGATAAAAATGTTAGGAATAGCAACACTAAGATATTTTTAAGGCACACTTAGAGAACTAAGTCTCTCTGTAGGCACCTCAGATACGCTGGAAAGCAAGTATGTCAATTGGTTAGTGATAGCACATACAGGCATGTCAGAACTTGTAAGCACACAGAGTACAGCTCGTACAGACCGAGCAAATGCTGCAAGCACCTGTTGGGTTTTTAACTTCATTTTAAATGTCGTCAAGTGAGGGGATGTCGCGATGTCAGTTGTGACTTAGTTCCAGGCTTTGGGAGGATGCAAACTACTAAAAGCACGGTCTCTTAAGGATTTGAGGTTGCCTAGAGGCCCGACTAAACGATGTGAATCAGGAAAGCAGGTTTGTCGATGCAAAGCATGACTAGAAAGTATTTTGGATCCGTTCGCCAGAGCAACAGAATGAAGTTATGGGCCTTCAAGTCAATTCAGGCAGTGCATTCTAGCAATGTTTACCTCGAATTCAATCATGCTTTCTTTGCGAAAAATGTAAAGTGCCTAGAAAGAGATTGAGTTCTCTGGGGGCTCTATAAGAAATGTATTACTATTATTTTTATGGAGGCCATTAGCACAAGTATGGCGATGCCCTCATTACTTGGTCATGCTCAGCGATCGAGTTGATAGCCGGAGCAGCCTTAAGTAAGCCTTTGCACAATACCTAGGTAACTGACTTCACCAGTCTAGAACTAGCAAGCCATGCAGCATGACGACTAAATGCCATGCAGTTGATGGCACTCACGACTCCATTCTTTGTGTAGATGTGCTTAGCGATCTTGAGCAGATGCAGCGACTTGCTGCCGGGACTCTGCAAGAGGATAAATAAGTAGAGCAAATGCTTCATGTATCAAAGCTGCAGTGCAACTTTTGAATGGCCAAGGCAAGGTGCGGGCCAAAAAGACTGCTCAGTGATATTTCTATCTACTGCTAGTGCCACACATTACACCAGTGATACGCACACGACTTCTATTCAGTAAGAGCAGGTAACTCTGTTGTACTCAAGCCGGCATTAAATAAATTTTTAGGATTTGATCAGTCATTGAAAAATATACAGTTTTGGCAATCGATTGGTAATCTACCTGGGCACTCCCCACGAGGTAATTCCTGGTGACACACAGATACTACACGCACTGTTAATCTTAAGCCCAACATTCCAAAGCAGCCTTAAAGTATGCAATCTACGAATAAAAAAATCAACAAAAATCAACATTAGGTAACTATCATAGGTTATCTCCAAATGAATCGCTAGGTAAATACCACGAAGTTGATAGGAATTATATTGCTATGCACATTAATCCTTGAGTGCACACGGCCCACACGTGCTGTCAAACGAGTGGTGCTATAACTCAGTGAAAATGTGAACTGAGTTGGTTATAACCAATTCAGGTGTATAGGTAGATATAATTATTGCTACCTATACACCTACTTATCACAGCATTTATTGGGTCCTTGTGATTTTTCCTGTCTGATTGCGCATGCTGGCATGCTGACATACTGCCACTAACCGTATCGAAATGTTGACACTGGGTATGTTACCTCTAACCATGCTATGCTTGTTGACATTATGCATGTTACATCTAAGCATTCGATTATGCTTCCTTTGCAGCATATTGAGAGTGCATATACATACATATATATAATAATA
Source organism: Cristatella mucedo (assembly GCA_009760855.2). Classification (NCBI taxonomy): domain Eukaryota; kingdom Metazoa; phylum Bryozoa; class Phylactolaemata; family Cristatellidae; genus Cristatella; species Cristatella mucedo. The sequence continues at coordinate 472,264 of WPIO01000141.1, forward strand.
ATAAAAATAATAATGCACTTAATAAAGCGCCCTCAGAGAACTCAATCTCTTTCTAGACGCTTTACATTTGCTGCAAAGGGAAATGCAATTGAATGGTGAGTAATATCATATATATATATATATATATATATATATATATATATATATATACATATACATATATATATATGTATATATATATATATATATACATACCGAATAGATCAGCAAGTGGTAAAGCATTGGTATAAAGATTTATTAGTGTCTTAGGATACCATGAAAATCTACCTGTTATTTTTATTATTATTATCACGATTCTTATTGATATTGAACTGCCTTAAGGATACATCTACCAAAAATAGCAATTTTTATTACAAGCTACTTACATCACTCAAAATCACCAGGTCTGGCTGGTTTGTATGCAGTGCATTGCACTCTTAAGGCTGGTAGGCTTGAGCAGATAAATACACCAAGCTCAATAAAAATGGTATTATTATTATTATTGCATGCAGCAGATACAGAGATTTTGCCCGCAGCTACAATTCCATAAGCTGCTTGCGCTTCAGCATGTATTTCTGAGCATGTTCTGAGCATAGCCTGCTTTGCATCTTTGACCAAGCTTGATAGCTTTTAAAGCCTCAGAAGTTTTTTTTTTTATAAAATGCCAGTGGCAGTCTCATTCTCTATCTCTCTCTCTCTCTCTCTCTCTCTCTCTCTCTCTCTCTCTCTCTCTCTCTCTCACTCTCTCGTGCATGGGCTCGGAGCCACTCAGCACTATGTATCTGATCTCTTGTCTGCTACAGTCTCAAGTCTGGATAATAATAATAATAAAAACAATAATAATACATTTAAATCGACCCTCTAACAGAACTAAAGCATTTTAAACATGATGTACAGGAAGCCGATCGGTTGGTTAAAGATAACATGCATAGTGCGTGCAAGCATAAGCGCACAAAGGATTTATGCTCCTTTTTTAACATCGCTAAGTCAGGCAGGCGGGTTGGGGAACGTCGTGAGGTTAGTCAGCCATGAGTTCCAGGAGTTTGGAGATTGGGAACGAAAACCATGGTCACCAAAAGATTCGAGGTCGGTTCGAGGCACAGTGAGACGTGTGTGCGCGCGTCACAGGAGCAAGTTGTAAGATGCCAAGCATGAGTACGATAGTACAATAGTACAGATAGGCACTCTAGAACGAGAGAATGAAGAAAACTACAATAAATAAACAGAACCTCGACTTTGACATGCAGCTTGATGGCGAACCAGTGCTTGTCGATGAGAAGTGCTGCAGAGGGAATTACTGATGTCTAGATGGGATGTCACGCATGCGTGGACGAGCTTGGCTGTGGGATCCTTGTCAAGGAAGGCCCACATTTGCTTCGGTCGGATGTTCAGCTGAAAGTAAGCAGACTTTGACAACCTGCTTCAAATTTCATTTAGAGCCAGTGTGAATCCCCGCGCAGGCAAAATTCTTTTGAAACCGCATCCCTTGAGAATATCCTGCATATCCTGAATACTGGGGTAAAAAGGCAACTTCCGCCAATGATTTCTAATTAACTATGACACCCATTCGGGCTCTAGCAGGTGCTCGACAGCAACTTACTATTCCTCATCTCTCATTGGCTACCGCTAGCTTTACCGGACATTCACCGAAATTCACACTGTCGTGGCTCCACCCACAAGTGTGACTTCAAGAGGTAGTGTCAGCGCACAGCTACACAGCACTGGCCAAGGATTATGGCAGCTGCGAATGCCGAGCCGACAGCTGATGCCATTCCTGTTCGGACGGTTACATGCTCCGTCTTATAATAGGTGCAAGGAAAGCGTTAGCCGTAGCTCTATAGCTGGTAAGGGTAATGTGGCCAATGGAATGGCCTGCAAAGGATTTAAACACGTGTCACAACTGCTGCAGTAACAGAGAATTCCCAGCATAAAGTCAAAACCTCAATCTGCCTCCTAAAAGTCAGCCTGCTACAGCAGCATCAGATCCCCACTACCCTCCCAAGAGACCTTAGCACGCAGCGCTAGCTTTCCATTCTGTCCATTAAAGACTCTATGAACAGCTAGCTAATACTGTCTGTCTCTCTCTGTCTGCCTGCCAGCCTGTCTGTCTGTCTCTCCTCTCTCTCTCTCTCTCTCTCTCTCTCTCTCTCTCTCTCTCTCTCTCTCTCTCTCTCTCTCTCTCTCTCAACTCGCAGGTCCTGGTCTTTGGAGCTCGGTTTGCGGTGGATGCAAAACGCAAGCATCGAAACGACGAGTCGGGTGAAAGTTGCAAACACGACAATTCGAAGCATACCTGATTTGCCATATTTTGAACTTGCTGCAGTGTCTGCAACAATTACAAAGCACAAGACATATTGTCAGAAAAAAACGAAGCAAAGAAGTAGAAGATGCGGCTGGGGGAATGGCACAATTCACAGAAATGCATCTAGGTAGACGCATATCGGTTAAACTCACAATGAAACATATTTCTGTACCCAGGGCTCTCGTTGTAAGTAAGCTCTAGTTATACAAAGGATCGTCAAAAAGCCTCATTACAACGTGTTGTACTCGCTGCCTGGCAGAGTAAGTCAGTCACCCGAGTTCAGAGAGAGAGAGAGAGAGAGACGAAACGAGACGAGATTCGTGACGTTTATGACTCGACTTCCCCCATCGCCCTTGCATCAGACTCAATATTGTAAAGTCAACTCGCAAAGAAAAACTACTAAAAAAACACTATTACCTTAATTGTGTCTAGAGGATGTCCAACAGCAATTCCTGCACCACCTGAAAAAAAAGAATTTGTGCAAGCCAAATCAACTGCCCATGTCGGCAGGCAAAATAACGAGTTATATGAAAATTGCCAACACCCTTAAAGTCACATGAAAGTGCACATAAAGCACGGCTGTTATGCAGTATTGTCAGTTCAAAAGCAAAAGTTCATGCAGATGTAAAAATCTACAAATATACGTGTAAAAGTATCTGGTCTCAACAAACTGAAGAATCTACTCAAAGTCCTGGCTTTAGGGCAGTCTAGGCGCCGGAGTGAAAAAAAGTGGAGCCCAACATCATCTTTGACAGCACATCCAGGATATCATTACGGCCAAGCACCTCGTCGGCTCTCGTAGGCACGGTTCAGGCAGCACTGTAATTGATCCATGGTTCCTAGTTAAGATTTGTTCGGCAGTCTACGAGGCAATCTTTATATGCAAACACATCTGGCTGCACGGCAGTCCAAGACTAATCACAGGAAGGTAGCAGGCAACTCGGCAGTCATGTCAGGCCACATCGGTAAAGGCCGCTGTGCTGCCATGCCCAAAGTGCATGCATATTTGAGGCCACGCCTAAGTGCAAGCACTGATATTTGGGACTTCTGCATAGCTGATAAATGAGTGGCCTTAACAGAAAGTGCATTGGCAGAGTGGGCTGAGCATGTGCGCACAGCACCCACCACCGGGCGGCTGAGATGGCAGCGGCGACGGCAGGTCAGATGTAATGCAACCGTACAAAGTGCTGCTCCCTCATGCGACTAACAACATGCCACCCAATTGTAATGCAATCACGTGACCGAATCGCCATATCAACCAATCACGCGCACACTCCCCTGCGCACATTAAAAGCGCCATCGGGCATCATATGCTCAATTTAGCCGACGGCTTTTGCAGGAGGCAAAGATGCAGGCAGGGCTGGAAGAAGGAAGCTAGAGAAAAGGAGAAAGCGAGAGAGAAAGGGAGAGAGAGTGAGGGAGCTGAGAGTGAGGGAGCTGAGAGAGACAGGCAGAGAGGCAGATGTGAAAGGGAGAGACAAGAAGAAAAGAGCAGAGGGTAGGAGCTCGCACAGTGCTGCTGCTCACTTTGTAAGTAAGACCGGGATCGTGCAGCAGCAGCAGTGAGACACCTAAGTCATGTGCTGCAGCAGGCTACTTTGGGGCGCTGACTTAAGGGGAACTCTTTGGGACAGGAGCACTGAAGGCAAGGAGAACTCTTTGGGACGGAAGCACTGAAGGAGAACTCTTTGCAGGAACCAGGAGAATGCAGTGGAGACAAAACTAGCGAGTAAAGCGATTGCATACAGAGTACCCGTACTGCTTCTTTTTGTAAAGTGCTCTCACAGAACTCAATCTCTTTGTAGGCACTTTACATATGCTGCAAAGAAAGCATGATCGAATGTTTAGTAATAGCATGTTCAATAAACAACAGGAATAACATGGTAGGGGTAACATGCACAGGGTCAGCATGCAAGTATGGTTAGTGGCAGCATACGATAGCATCAACACGCATAAGCACATAATGGTCAAAAAACAGGGATCCACTAAATACTATGACATATAGGTGCGTTTTTAATTTCTTTTTAAATGTGGTCCAGTCAGGGGATGTCGTGATGCAAGTCTCTTTGCAATAAATGTAAAGCACCTAGAACGAGATTCAGTTCTCTGAGGGCGATTTATCAAGTGCATTATTGTAATTATCATTATTATAAGTCGGGAGTGAGCTCCAGGCTTTGGGAGCATACGAACTAAAGGCACGGTCTCCAAAGGATTTGAGGTTTGTACAAGGTATAGGTAAACAGCTAGATTCCGAAAAGCAATGAGTATGATGCTTAGCCTGGTGGTGCAGTAGGTCTGACACGTAGACTGGAGCCAAAGAATGAAGGGACCTGAAAGTGAGTGACAAAACCTTGAAGTCCATCTGATGCTTGACTGGTAGCCAGTGCAGGTCGGCGAGAAGTAGTGTGATGCAGCAACCTTGCCGCTCACGACAAGCAAGCCTAGGTGCATAGTTTTTGTATCAGCTTTAAGCGCCTGATTGCAGAGGCCTGTAGACCAGCAAGCAATGAGTTACAGTAGTCAAGACAGGATGTCACAAATACATGGACCAACTTAAGATTTGGTATCCTTGTCTAAACAAGCCCGAATTTTAGTAATGTTATGTAGCTGAAAGTATGCAGACTTGGTTGTGGAACTGATGCGGTCGTCAAAGGAAAGGACACTTTGGAACATGACACTTATATTTCGTGCAGATTCAACAGGATTTAAACAGAAGGAAGCTATCCAGTCGGCAGAGTTTGGCCACAATCGCTACCATGGCGACTAGTCTACAGGCACGTGCAGTTTGTTTGCAAGCTGGATACATTAGGGTCCTCTGCAAGCCTGGTGATCACAGTAAATCAATAAATACATTTTAGTTGATTAAACTGTCTTCAGTTGCATAGCAGTAGAAGAGCCTCAACGGCTATCGCCACCGCTTGCAGTCGGCAATAAAAGATCGCCTACTGCAGGATTCGAACCCACGACCTCGGTGGTGCAAAGCAGGCACCATACATCCGGGGCTATCTCTGTGAGACCACGATTTCATTATTGCAAGGGCAAGCTCTCGATTGCATACACTAGTCTGACGTGTATTCTCAACCTAATTCAGTCTAGAAAGGCATTTAAACACAGAATTTGCTCTAGCGATGAATTCACAGAAAGGACTCGTTCCGATGATATGAGCTGGCTCACAAGAAGAGCATGCCTTTTGCATCCCACGTGTAGCAGCAGCAGCAGCAAGCACAGGGTGGCACAAGAAATTAGACCCAGTATAAACAGTAACAGTGGCAGACCCAGATCAAGCACTTCTCAACCCATGGTGGATACCTATAATGGTACTGCTATGGCCCAGGATTACGATTCACTGAGAACGCTTAGTAGCTCATGCAACCGTAAATAAATCTAACGCCACGTCAGTGCATTGCACGATCAAACGAACTGCTCTGAATTGGCATCAGCCCTAACGCTTTGTGCGACTCGGCGGCAAACGTGGCGCTGGTGCAGCCTTACCTGCAATAGACCCTGCGAGAAACGGCACTGCCGGCAGCAGCAGGGACGACTGTGCAGCCTGTGATGGCCGGCGATCCATTCAAGTAGATGCAAACAAGGTTTGCGAGAATGAACGTGAGTGTAACCCCGGACAAGGAAAGCAGTGGTGGAGAGCAGACAGCATCAATGGATGTGTCCTGCCTTAAGGTGGCCAACGGTGAGCTCACTTGTACATATATGAATATCTGTATGTCTCTGATAAGGTGCTACCCACGAAGGTACACCAGGCCATAGAAGCTGATGCTGCAATAAAGTGTGGAAAGATAAATACCACAATCAGAGCATTTCGGCTGTGCCGACAGGCATGATAAAAGACTGGTGGCCACACGGCAGCTTTAGAACAGACTGATTCTGTACTGCTGTGCTATGCATGACCCCCATAATTTAAAACCACTGTAAGACTCGACCAATGCCAAATTAGAAGCTCCTACTTTTGCATCCTATGCAGTTGATCCACTCAAAAAAATCTTGGCTCCTTCAACGGCCTCATTTCTATAGTCGCAGAAGAGCCTTCACGGCTATCACCACAGCTTGCAATTGGCTATAAAGGATTGTTGCCCACTGCAGGATTCCAACCCAAGATGTAATAATGATAACAATAATGCACTCGACAAAGCGCCCTCAGGGAACTCAATCTCTTTCTAGGCACTTTACATTTGCTACCAATGGAAACGCGATTGAATCGTGAGTAATATCATGCTCGATCAACAACAACATGAATAATGTGGTTAGGGGTGACATGCACAAGGTCAGCATGCAAGTGTGGTTAGTGGCAGCATGCACAGTGTCAGCACACATAAGCACATCAAGGACGAATCACAGGGACCCACTAAATGTGTCCTAAATAGGTGTGTTTTTAAGTTCCTTTTAAATGTGGTCAGGTCATGGGATGTTCTGATGCAAGTCGGGAGTGAGTTCCAGGCTTTGGGAGCATACGATCTAAATGCACGGCCTCCAAAGGATAGGTAAACAGAATCCAAAAAGCTGGTGGTACGATGCTCAACCTGGTGGGGCAGTAGACCTGACAGGTATGCTGGAGCCAAAGCATGAACAGACCTAAAAGTGAGCGACAAAACCTTAAATTTGATCGGATGCTTGACTGATAGCCAGTGCAGGTCGGTGAGAAGTGGTGTGATGTGGCAACTGCGACGCTCACGGCAAACATGCCTAGCTGCTGAGTTTTGCACCAGCTGTGTTTGCCTGATTGCACATGCCGATAGGCCACTAAGTAGTGAGTTACAGAAGTCAAGACGGGATGTCACAAATGCATGGACCGACTTAGACGTGGTATCCTTATCTAGACAAACCCGAATTGTTGCAATGTTATGAAGCTGAAAATAGGCAGATTTGACTGTGGAGCTGATATGGTCGTCTAACGAGAGGTCGCTTTGGATTTGACGTTCGTACAAGGTATAGGTAAAGGAAAACAGTCGTAAAAGCAAGTGGTACGATGCTCGGCATGGTGGGGGAATAGATCTGGCAGGTTGGCTGGAGCAAAATAATGAAGACACTTAAAAGTAAGTGACAGAGCCTTAAAGACGATGCATTGCTTGATTCGGAGCCAGTACAGGTCGGCAAGAAGTGGTGTGATATATCAACTGTGACACTCACGACAGACAGGCCTAGCTGATAAGTTATGCACCAGCTGTAAGCACCTGAGTGCACAGGCCGGTAGACCAGCAAGCAGTGAGTTACAGAAGTCATGACTGGATGTCATGAATGCACGGACCAACTTGGATGCATTATTCCTGTCTAAGCAAGCGCACATTTTAGCAATCTTTTGTAGGTGAAAGTCGGCAAACTTGACTAAGACAAGGTCATCAACTGAAAGTTCATTTTGAAACAGAACATTTAAATGTAGTGCAGACGCAGCATAAGATATAGTGGCAGAGCCGATTTTGAGCGTTAAGTGTTCCAAGCCCTGAGTCACAGTCGGTTCGCTGATAACTAGGAAGGTGGTTTTATCGTCGTTAAATGAAGAAAGTTTGCTGCCATCCATATGTGGATACCAGCAGTACACTGTACATCCGGCAAGGTAGTTGAGATCACTCATAAACAGATGAAGGGCGTCGTCAACAATCGTGCAACGAATACTTGGGGTTTTTTGGCACATTAAAAGCAAATTCAGGCACACAATTTAAGAGTGGGGACCGATGTTGCAGTAGGCCAGATGGCTAATAAGTTGACAGAAACTCACTGCAGTGCTCGAGGGAGAGCGTTCTGGACGGCTCAAAACAATGGCAGGAATACTGGAGATACTCGGTTACCTCTTACTCTTGCATCGTGTGGGCCTCCTGCAGGAGATACTTAATTCATGAACTCAGTCAGAAACAGCGCATCCAGAAAAGCATTTGAACGACACAAGCAAGACGATAGTGGGCATGCACTAATAATAATAATAATAATAACAATCATAAACAATTTCTATAGCGCCCTCAGAAACATTCATTTCTCTTTAGGTACTTAACATTTGCTGCAAAGGAAGCAATGATCCCACATTTACTATCGTACCGAACAGTGTGGTCACTGAGAGCCAGCGAAGCTATAGCGGCAGCTGGTTCCGGTGCCGGAGCGTTGGTCTGCAGGACGGCAAGCCAGCTGGAGCATATGCCGCCAGTAGGACGGCAGTCGCAGGCGGCAGGCTTTAAACGTCAGTAAGCATGCAATTTCTTATGCTTTAAGCGAGTTCAGGGCTGTAGGCGAGAAGACTTCAGAAAAAAGCCAAGGTTAGCTGCAGAAAATAATTCATAATTGAACTGCAAGATAGGTACCTGCCACAGGATTTCAACGGCTGACTGATGCCCCCCTCAGCCGGGTCGATGACGTCCAAGAACAGCATCGAAAGCCAGGGACGGGACAAGACGTCCTTCCAGCAACTGTCTTGAGGTGTGACTTCACGCGAAAAGAAAGCAATATAAATCTAAGAATGACCGCATTAACAACGTTTTTTTCGGGGCTTCTTCGTCAAAGTGCATGGTATGTGGTGGAGTGCAGTTACTACCACGCCCACGGCGGCCGACGATGCCTTCGCGCCCTATTCGTGTGAGAACTATCCAATTTCCCGTGCATCGCCTGTCACGCGTATATCTATGGTGAATTACATAGATATACTCGACACTGTAGCCAATGAAGAGTCTTTCTTATAATGAATGAATGTATCTCCGTCAGTAACTCCACAAAGTCATAAAGACCATGTGGGTGTTACGCAGGAGAGTTTTGTATAGCGCACTTACAGCCTAAGCAGCTTTCGGTACGCATTCGGTAGCCAACAGACTTCGTCTCACTCAACAAAGAGAAAGTGGGAAGCATAATAATAATAATAATAATAATATTATTGCACTTGATAAAGCGCCCTCAGAGAACTTAATCTCTTTCTAGGCGCTTTACATTTGCTGCAAAGTGATACGCAACAGAATAGTAAGTAAAATCATGCTTGAAAAACAAACAAAATGAATAACATGGTTAGGGGTTACATGCACTGGGTCAGCATGCAAATGTGGTTAGTGGCAGCATGAACAGTGTCAGCACGCATAAGCACATCGAGGACGAATCACAAGGACCCACTAAATGCTGTCCTAAATAGGTATGTTTTTAAGTTTCTTTTAAATGTGGCCAGGTCAGGGGATGTTCTGATGCAGGTCGGGAGGGAGTTCCAGGCTGTGGGAGCATACGGGCTAAATGCACGGTCTCCAAAGGATTTAAGGTTTGTACGAGGTATTTCTAGACTGTTGGATTCCGAAAAGCGAGTGGTACGATGCTTTGCCTGATGGGGTAGTGTATCTGAAAGATAGGCTGGAGCCATAGAATGAAGAGACCTAAAAGTGAGCGCGACAAAACCTTGAAGTCAATCCGTTGCTTGACTGGTAGCCAGTGCAGGTCGGCGAGAAGTGGAGTAATGTGGCAACTGCGACGCTCACGACAGACAAGCCTAGCTGCAGAGTTTTGCACCAGCTGCAATCGCCTGATCGCACATGCTGGTAGGCCAGTAAGCTGTGAGTTGCAGAAGTCGAGACGAGATGTCACGAATGCATGGACCAACTTGGACGTGGTATCTTTATCTAAACAAGCCCTAATTTTAGCAATGTTATGAAGAAGCTGAAAATAGGCTGATTTGACTGTGGAGCTGATGTGGTCGTCTAACGAGAGGTCGCTTTGGAATATGACACCTAGATTTCGAGCTGATGCAACTGGAGATATGCTGGCAGAGCCAATTTTGAAAGTCAGCCTTTCCAATATCTGAATAACACTAGGTTTGCCCATAACTAGTAAGTTAGTTTTATCATCGTTTAGTTTTAGAAAATTTGCTGCCATCCATGATCGGATGTCATCAATGCATGCAGCAAGTGAGTTGAGAGAATTTGAGGTGCTCGAAGGCTGGGAGGGATCAAAGCAAAGGTACAACTGAGTGTCATCCGCATAGAAGTGAAAGCCTAGATTGTGCTTGGCAATCACATCAGCGAGAGGGAGAGTATAAACGGTGAAAAGGACCGGACCTAGCACAGAGCCCTGAGGTACTCCATATTTTAGAGGTACTTCAGATGATCTTTGTCCATTCACGTCAACACTCTGGAGTCTCCCACTGAGATAGGACCTGAACCACTGCAGAGCAGTGCCAGTGATGCCCAGGCGAGATGAGAGGCGCTCTAGAAGTACTTTGTGATCGATGGTATCAAAAGCTGCCGAAAGATCGAGCAAAACAAGAAGAGACACTCTACCCATGTCTGCATTCCAAAGTAGGTCGTTGTATACCCGAAGCAATGCTGACTCTGTGGAGTGATTAGCTCTAAAGCCAGACTGGAACTTACTAGCAAGGTGTGAGGTTTCGATATACGAGTTCAGCTGGTCCGCCACGACCCGTTCCAGTGTCTTTGATAGGAATAGTAGAAGGGGGCCTGGGCGGTAGTTGCTTAAGTTCTCTTGGTCTAGTGTAGCTTTCTTGAGAAGTGGCCTGACTACAGCTTTTTTGAAAGGTGCTGGGACATGACCTGAGGCTAATGACATATTAATGATGTTGGTTATGCATGGCAGCAGCAGATCAATGCAACGTAGGAGCAGGACAGTGGGAATAGGGTCCAGTGGACTTGTTGTCTTCTTTGATTGAGATACGAGCTTTAGGACTACATCACTAGTGACCTGTTTAAATGCAGACATTGAGGCGCAGCCAGGAACCGAGGAACAGCATTCTAGTGGGAAGTTTGTCATCGCAGGGATGGATTCCCTGATTTTGTCTATCTTCTGCACAAAGAATCGAGAGAAGCGATCGGCTAGATCATCACAAGGATCATCAGGTAAGGAGCTAACCTGGGAACGGTTGAGGAGATGGTTTATTGTCGACATCAGCATTTTTGGATTGTGCATCTGTGATTCAACAATGTTTCTATAAAAGCTAGACTTAGCCTTTGCTAGGATCGATTGGTACGACCTACAGTAGTCTTCATATGCCTGTCGATGGACAGTTAGTCCGGATCTTTTGTATGCCTTTTCAAGCTTTAGTTTAGTAGACTTGGCTAGTTTAATGTCTGTGGTAAACCATAGGCCGTCTGGGCGGGGGCGCACAGTGCGCTTTGTCAAAGGTGCAAACTCGTCGAGCGTGTCAGCTAGTGTCGTGTTGTAGCAATCTACCAGTGATGACAGATCGGAGGGAGGACTGAGCAGCAAAGGTGAAGCAGATATGCTCGCACGGACAGCATCGATGTCAAGGGTCTTGAGGTTTCGCGATTCACAGGTTATTTTAGAGGAGAATGTGGGCACACACTGTAGATTGAATGAGATCTGCATGTGGTCAGATAAGCAGGATTTGGTGATAACTGGTGATGACAAAGTGCAGTTATATGAGAATATTTGGTCGAGTGTGTGACCCTTGATGTGGGTAGGGCCATGCACATGAGTCACAAGAGATAATGAGTCTGTCAATGTACGAAATTCGGTGCTGAAAGCGTCAGATAAGTTATCAAAGTGAACGTTGAAATCACCCATAACGAGGAAGGATCGATTTCTTGCACACAGAATCGAAATGAGATCGGAGAAATCTGAGATAAAGGAGGATTTGGTACCTGGTGGGCGATAGACTACTGCCACTATCGGTAGCTTGTTTTCGGGTGAGACCAGGACAATTGATTCAAAAGACTGCTTCGAGGGTACCGCAAATGGCTTGAAGTTGAATTTCGAACGCACGATCATAGCAACATAGTTAAAAACAGAGTTAGGAGAGCAGTTGAGGTAGTGGCATAGAAGTAGCAGTTCAGGACCACTGAAAAAGATGTGCCATAGTCGGCAGTTGGAGAGTAGATGTCGTTGCATAAGAATTGTGGAAGCGAGTTCCACAGTCTAGGACCTGCAGAGCTAAAGCTTCTGTCGCCAACTGTCTTTAAGCGGAGGAATGGGACGGCTAATTTATTGTCCACACGGGACCTGATGGTGCGAACAGGCTGAAACTGATGCAGCAGTTCAGCTAGGTATGAAGGAGCCAAGCCGTGGCGGGCCTTGTGGGTCAGCGTAAGAACTTTGCTCTGTATCCTTTGCTCAACCGGCAACCATCCTTGGTCTTCCAGCAAAGGTGACACGTGCTCAAACCGCTGGGACTTGAAGACCAGCCTTGCAGCCATATTCATAGTCCGCTGTAGTGGCATAATAGCTTTCTTTGGTAGCCCGGCCAAAAGGGAATTACAATAATCAAGCCGAGACAGAACTAAAGACCGATTGAGGTTTACGCCGGAGATTTTCCTAGGGGGCGCGCTCAGAGCCTACTCGACTTTTTGTGCTCGCGCTCGACGCGTAGTCAAAAAACTGCGCCGCACTCCAAAGAGAAAGTAAGAAGAATAGCTGAATCAGGAGTACAGTCAGGGAAGCACTTGGATTTATAATTGTTCCAGCAGACGACGGCCTTAATTTTTCAAGGACCGGCAGTGACGCGGCGGCTTGCTAAAACAGCCAGAAATAACTGCCGAGATACGTATTATTCGTAGCCAATGAGCTATAAATACTAGGAACCGCTTAAACCTCATTTTTATGTGGCAAATATTGCGTCTGTAACGTTTCCGTTCTCCTTCTGCCCTGCTTCGGTCTTCCTTTCTTGTAGGAAGTATGCACCGCTTGTCATATTGCTAGTTATTTTTCTTCGCCCCTAAAAGGATCGTGGGAAAGCTTCTTTTTTAGGAGGTAAGAATGGTACTCCGCGATGCACCAGGCTGTAAAGTCGAATCTTTCAAATTTAACTTTATCGCCCGCCGTCCACGCTTTTCGAAGCAAAGAACAAAGGAGCGTGCCCTTTGACGGTGCCTATTATTTAATCATTTGTTCTAACTTGCCCAAATCTTTTCCCAGCAGTACAAACACCGTTATCTTACGAGTCTTCATTAGTTAAGTCTTTCTTTCATCTTGGACCACCCAAAAGTCTTGGCGACGTATGCACCTAAGACTCAAACAGGACAGAAACGTAAAGGAGTTAAGACTAACCCACGTAAAATATGTCTACAGATAGATTATCGCATAGATCCGAGTTTAGATGGGTAATATTGCTTCTTATGAGGGCAAACTAGGTGGGCGGTTGCTTTTCACGACCTCTGTCTCGAGGTCGTAGGTTCGAATCTTGTGGCTGGCGATCCTGTATCGCCTCTGCAAGCGGCGACGATAGCCGTAAAGGCTATTTTGTCGCTATAAAAAAGAGACCGTTGAGCTAACTAGTATTGGTTTTTCCTATTCCTCGCGACCTATTTTTTTCCGCACGTGGAAGCAGCTGGTAAGTGCACGTGGAAGCAGCATGTGGAAGCACCTTTCTAGGCGCTTTACAATTGCTTTACAGGAAGTACGAACGAATGATTAGTGGTAGCATGCTCAATAAACAACAAAAATAACGTGGTTAGGGGTGGCATGCACAGGGTCAGCATGCAAGTATGGTTAGTGGCAGAATACACAGTGTCAGCACATATAAACACATGAAGGACGAATCACAGGGGCCAACTAAATACTGTGATAAATAGATGCGTTTTTAGTTTCTTTTAAATATGGTCAAGTCAGTAGATATCCTGACGCAAGTCAAGAGTGACTTTCAGGCTTTGGGAGCATACGAACTAAATGCACGTTCTCCAAAAAATTTAAGTTTGCCATGGATTTTCACTTATTATTTTAGTGAATTGCTGCAGAATGGTGGAGGCAATTATAGTTAAATTGTGCGAGTACACAATTAACAAAGAGTAGAGCAGGGTTCAATCATAACTACGGCTTCTAGTTCGTGCATTTTGGGCGCCTTGCGGTGGATTTTGGTGGATTGTGGTATGGGACCAGGCCGTTGCAGTCAATTGCAACGCGTTGCTAGAGAACGCGTACGGACAATGGAGTGAAATGTTATTGGTTTACTTTGAACTGAGTCTAGTCTTATATGCAATGAAAATGAGAACTTCACGTTCTTGATTTGAGGATGATTTGCACTGGAATCTAGTGGATTAAGTACGTCAAAAATCGTTTCTTACGTGGAGTTGAAGAACTGTTTCGTGATTTCAAAAACACAACCGAAATCATGAAGAAAATCAAAGACTTGCCATTATCTGCTAAAACAGTACAAGATAGAACTTATAAAATGTCTTCAAATGTAACACGCATGCAAGTGGAAGACATTCAACTGGCTTCAGCTTTATCATTTGCTATGGATGAGTCTTGCGACATAAAAGACATGGCACAAGTTACCCTTTTCGTCAGGTATATGTCGTCCCAAGGTCCAAAAGAAGAACTACTAGGATTGCTGCCGCTCTCAGGGCAAACTCGTGGAGAAGATATAGCAAATGCTGTGCAAAAATGCCTGGAAGACTATGAAATTGATATAAATAAATTCGTTTCCATAGCAACTGATGGAGCCAGAAGTATGACAGGAATACATAAAGGGGTAACAACGATTCTTCGGCAAAAAATAAACCCACATAATTTTAACGCTTCACTGCATAATTCATCAAGAGACACTTTGTGCCCAAACATTTCCGACCGAAATGGTTGAGGTCATGAACTTGGTTATTAAAATCATTAAGAGCATTTTGACAAAAGCACTCTACCATCGCCAGTTTAAGGAATTTCTTGAAGAAATAGAAAGCCAGTATTCTGAACTACTTCTGCACAATAAAGTGCGATGGCTTTCCAGGGGTAACGTATTGAAACGTTTTGCTTCTTGCTTGAGTGAAATAAAAACATTCTTCAATGAAAAAGGCATTGTCCATCCCGAATTAAAAGAAGACAATGGCTGCGAAAATTCAACTTCATGGTGGATATCACAAAGAAACTAAATGAGCTAAATGTAAAACTGCAAGGAAAGGGAAACCCAGCCTATGCCTTGATTGAAGGTTTTTTCGAAAATAAATTACATATTTTTGTTGAAGACGTGGAGAGCGGTAAATTACTTCGCTTCGAAAATCTGAAGCAATAGTTGCAATGAAACCAATGCAACTATTGACACGAATTACGTCAGCATTACTATAAACAAAATGAAGGATGAATTCGCTGAGAGATTATAGCAATTCAAAACAAACGCAAGTACTCTAGTACTCTAGCGTTCATAGTAAATCCTCTCAACACAAATACAAATGAGATCAACATTGAGCCATTTGGAATTGATGCTGGTTTGCTTCAAATGCAATTGCTGAATTTGAAAACCAAACATTTGTGGAGTGGTAAGTTCACAGAACTCAAGAGCAAGTTAGAAGAGTTGGAGGTCCAGAAAAGCATGCACGTAACGCTGCACAAGTGGACAGCTCTAAAAGAAATGCCGCGAGTTGAGGCACTCATATTTGACGCATGGAATAGTCTTCAAGAATGCTACAGTGAGGTGAAGAAGTTGGTATTTGGAGTGCTGACGATCTTCGGGTCAAAATATTCGTGCAAGCAAGCGTTCTCTTGCATGAATATAATAAAAAGTAAAATAAGAAGCCGACTAACAAATTAAAATCTAGAGGTGTGCTTGAAACTGAAAACAAAAAGTTATGAGCCAGATTTAACCAAACTTTCAAAAGGCATGCAAGGCCAATGCTCCCATTGATGTAACTATTGTAAATATCTATTATTCAATAATTATGGTTATACTATTTGATTACTAATTTTATTATTCTAGCAGAGCTAGCTAAAATACATTAATGTGTTTTGTGCGAAACATTTGTATTTTTTATACGAATAAATATCATTTTATATTTAAAACAATTTATTTCCGCGTGGTGGCCTTGGCGGCTCAAGGTCACGTTCTCATGATTGCTTATCACAGGGGCGCCGGTAAGGATGGCCTCATGGCGCTTCCACACGGCATTGATGCTGCGACCGTAGTACCATGGATTTTTAGTCGCAGGTCATGCACAGCCAGTGAGCAGCCGATGTGCGTGCCCCACTGTGGCTAGTGCTGCCGCTCTGCTTGTGATGTTGCCACGCCCTGCTAGTGCCGTTGGTCTCCGTGAGGAAGCAACTGCTGAAGCACCAATGATTGGCTCATGCGTGCTGACACTGTTGCATGCTGCCACTAACCACACTTGCATGCCGACCCTGTGCATGTCAACTCTAACCATGTTATTCTTGTTCTTTATTGAGCATGCTACCACCAACCATTCGATCGTGCTTCCTTTGCAGAAATTGTAAAACGCCTAGAAAGAGATTTGAGTTCTCCAAGGGTGCTTCATCAAATGTAATGCTATTGTTATTGTTATTATTATTATTATTATTGGCACCTTAGCTCTTGACCGCCAAGTTGGGTTGCATATGGAGCTAGTAACCCGAGTTTTTCGGCCGGTTTGCCCAAATTCTGCCGATGTCGGCTTGTAATTGATATACTGCACGTTTTAATTGCATCCGGTGATCAGTGCATAGCTGTGGAGCTCGTGGAGGTCAAGGGTCGTGTATGACACCACCTATGCAACCGAGATCTTCCACTGTCTCCACATACCACACTGTCGTGGCTGGGGTAAGCCGGCAGTGGGCTCTCAATGCTGTAATTGGGTGGCGATAACTAGACGGCAGTCAGTTTAAGGGAATTTCGCTTCTCCTTGTTATTACGAAAGCTAACTGCGGTCGGTCCACACGACTGCTTTAGCAAAGTGGTCGAGCTCCTGCGCTTTTGTAATGGCGCACACCCAACTGTTCGCACCGATTGTCTGGAAAAATACTTCACCTGTATAGTTCCCTAAGAGAACTTAATCTCTATCCACGCGCTTAACATATGCCGAACGGATCGAACGTTATGCCCTGGTAGTTGAAGACGAGCACCTTACCCCTAGGCTAAACCAGGGGTATCAGAGAAATGAAAATTGACATGAAATTTGTGTCTCAAGTACTAAAAAAAAATCACTTACTAATCTTCTCCATGGCTTGCTCCCGAGTCCCGAGCTTAGTGACAAGGTGCTAGATCTTCACGACCCAGGTACCCAGGTTCGAGTCCTGCAGTGAGCGATCCTTTAATTGCCAACTGCAAGCGATGTTGATAACACCAAAGGCTCCGTTTGCTGCTATATAAATGAAGCTGTCGAATTCCTTTCTTTGATCGGGAAAGGCTCCGATATTTTTAAAATGTCGAGAGTTTTGCAAAGAAGAAATCTAATGATATTAGGAATTTCTGTGATTGTTGCTAAGCAGCTAGTTGAACATATTGAAAATAATGGAATGTCAGAAACATTTCAATCAGGTTTCAAGAGGCAGCACTTTACTGAAACTGCTCTCCTCCGTGTTAACAATGACATTCTACGTGGCAACGACGACGGGAATGTCACTGCCCTAGCTCTGCTAGATCTGTCTGCTGCCTTCGACACCATTGATCACGAAGTTCTGCTTGAACGACTGAGAACAACGATCGTTCTGGCAGACGAAGCACTGGCGTGGTTTAAATCATACTTGTCTGATCGTGTTCAATCCGTGTCGTGTGGGGGTCAGGTCTCGGACATGAGAAGGGTCATCTGTGGAGTCCCCCAAGGGTCTGTAATCGGTCCCTTGCTGTTCTCCATTTATACGCAACATCTGGGAAAAGTAATTAAGGCCCATGGAATAGGATATCACTTCTATGCTGACGATACTCATTTGTATTTGTCATTTAAACCGTCGGAATCTGCTGCAGCAACTGAGAAACTGAATGCTTGCCTTGCCGATATTCGATCCTGGATGTCGGAAAACTTCCTGAAACTAAATGACGATAAAACCGAACTTCTTCTCATAGGACACCCTAAGCGTGTGGCTGGATTAAAAGGCTTTGCTGTTCTAATAGGTGATGCTATTGTGCGACCTTCACCACGTGCTCGTAATCTAGGTGTCGTGTTCGACAGCTGCCTCAATTTCAAAAGCTTCATTCAGAAGACTGCCTCTACAGCTAGCCATCACATCCGATCCCTATCCAAGATTAGAAGCTGTCTCACACAGTGGCTTGTAAAAAATTTAACTAGCTCTTTAGTTCTGTCTCGGCTTGATTATTGTAATTCCCTTTTGGCCGGGCTACCAAGGAAAGCTATTATGCCACTACAGCGGACTATGAATATGGCTGCAAGGCTGGTCTTCAAGTCCCAGCGGTTTGAGCACGTGTCACCTTTGCTGGAAGAGCTAGGAGGGTTGCCGGTTGAGCAAAGGATACAGAGCAAATTTCTTACGTTGACCCACAAGGCCCGCCACGGCTTGGCTCCTTCATACCTAGCTGAACTGCTGCATCCGTTTCAGCCTGTTCGCACCCTCAGGTCCTGTGTGGACAATAAATTAGCTGTCCCATTCCTCCGCTTAAAGACAGTTGGCGACAGAAGCTTTAGCTCTGCAGGTCCTAGACTGTGGAACTCGCTTCCACAATTCTTATGCAACGACATCTACTTTCCAACTGCCGACTATGGCACATCTTTTTCAGCGGTCCTGAACTGCTACTTCTATGCTACTCACTACCTCAACTGCTCTCATGACTCTGCTATGCTTCCCACTTTCTCTTTGTTGCGTGAGACGAAGTCTGTTGGCTACCGAATGCGTACCGAAAGCCGCTTAGGCTGTGAGTGCGCTATGCAAAACTCTCCTGCGTAGCACACACATGGTCTTTATGACTTTGTGGAGTTACTGACGGAGATACATTACATTACATTGCATTACATTACATTACATTACATTACATTACATTACATTACATGATATCTCGTCACGGTTACTGCAATTCCCTTTATTCAGGATTCCTTGTATGTGCCCTTAATCGGGTGCAACTGATACAAAGCTCAGCTGTTCTGCTAGTCTGCCATTAACGATATATATGCTACTTCCTGCCACTTCTGTCTGACCTTTACTGGCTTCCTATCAAACATAGAATCGGCATCAAGATCAAACGTTTGGCTTATGGGGCACTTCACTCGATTGCCCCAGTCTAACTCTCCTCCCTCCTGTAGTGCTCTCTCAAAATTTCTCATCAATTCACAGCAACTTCAGCTGCGGCTATACTGCCAGAACGGTTTTGATTGTTAACGATAAGGAAATGTGCAGAGTGCAGCTGTCCTAACAGGTGCATGTTTCTGTGACATTGACCTTCATATGCTGTAACACGTTTTTCTTGAAATGGATGGCAAGAACAAAGTCGCTGCCATTTGGCGATGACCCCTAGAAAAGGAAGACAGAGGATGTCGAGAATGGTCGAGACACTATATCTGCCGACAGCAGTGACAGCAGCAGTGTCCACCAATCCAAGCGGCTGTCGCCTGACAGAGGAGATACCTTAGCCTCAGCAGCAAGGAAGCAGCCACTGACGCCGGGAAGGAATGCCCAGACCAAGCTGGCTGCCTTTGCATTTGCAAAGCAGGGGTCAGGCTGAGCGGTTACACAAGTCTATTGTTAGGACATTCGACGATCGTGCCCCCCCCCCGGCATTCCAAGGTGCACATGTACTGGAAGATCATTCATTGTGCTGGTATATATCGTTAGGACATTAAAGCTGCGCGTAAAAGTCTGCGTCCTCTTCTCGGCAAGCTAACGGACTTCAAAGATGTGGTTAAGGCTTGTAGCTAAATGGAGCCGGCACTTAGCCGACGAAAGATGACTGCTTTCATAGGCGTCGATGCCTTCGTGACTGGTCGTATCTATGGCCTGTTATCGTTCCATGGCAATTCCAATACCGTACCTTGCCAGAGGTTAATAATAATAATAATAATGCAGCTGATAAAGCACCCTCAGAGAAGTCAATCTCTTTCGAGGCAAGTCGGGAGGGAGTTCCAGGCTCTGGGAGCATACGAACTAAATGCACGGTCTCCAAAGGATTTGAGGTATGTACGAGGTAGTGGTAAACTGTTGGATTCCGAAAAGCAGGTGGTACGGTCCGCAGCCTGGTGGGGGAGTAGATCTGAGAGATAGCGTGGAGCCAAAGAATGAAGTAACTAAATAAATCCTAGCTGATCAAACAGCCTCTTTTTTGTATAGCGACAGAAGAGCCTTTATGGCTATCACCATCACTTGCAGTGGCGATAAAGAATCGCCCACCACAGGAATCGAACACACAACCTGACCTAAAAGTGAGCAACCGTACCTTGAAGTCTATCCGTTGCTTGAGTGGTAGTCAGTGCAGGTCGGCGAGAAGTGGTGTGATGTGGCAACTGAGATGCTTACGACAGACAAGTCTAGCTGCAGAGTTTTGCACCAGCTGCAATCGCCTGATCGCACATGCCGGTAGGCCAGTGAGAATAGAGTTACAGAAGTCAAGACGGGAGGTCACAAATGCATGGACCAACTTAGATGTGATATCCTTATCTAAAAAATCCCGAATGTTAGCACTGTTATATAGCTGAAATTAGGCAGATTTGATTGTGAAGCTGATGTGGTCGTCTAACGAGAGGTCGCTTTGGAATATGACACCTAGATTTCGAGCTGACTCGACAGGAGTTTTGCTAGCAGAGCCAATTTTGAGCGTCAGCCTTTCCAATTTCCGAATCACACTGGGTTTGCCCATAACTAGTAAGTTAGTTTTATCATCGTTTAGTTTCAGAAAATTGGCTGCCATCTATGTGCGGATGTCATCAATGCATGCAGCAAGTGAGTTGAGATAATTTGGGGTGCTCGAAGGCTGGGAGGGATCAAAGCAAAGGTACAACTGAGTGTCATCCGCATAGAAGTGAAAGCCTAGATTGTGCTTAGCAATCACATCAGCAAGAGGGAGAGTATAAACCGTGAAAAGAACCGGACCTAGCACGGAGCCCTGAGGTACTCCATATTTCAGAGGTTCCTCGGATGATCGTCGTCCATTCACGTCAATACTCTGGAGTCTCCCACTGAGATAGAATCTTAACCATTGCAGAGCAGTGCCAGTGATGCCCAGGCAAGATAAGAGGCGCTCTAGAAGAACTTTTTGATCTATAGTATAAAAAGCTGCCGAAAGATCGAGCAAAACAAGCAGAGACACTCTACCCATGTCTGCATTCCTAAGTAGGTCGTTGTACACCATAAGCAATGCTGACTCTGTGGGGTGATTAGCTCTAAAGCCAGACTGGAACTTACTAGAAAGGCTTGAAATTTCGATATATGAGTTCAGCTGATCTGCCATGACCCGTTCCACTGTCTTTGATAGGAATGGTAGAATGGAGACTGGGAGGTAGTTGCTCAACTTCTCTTGGTCTAGTGTCACTTTCTTAATAATTGGCCTGACTACAGCTTTTTGAAAGGTGCTAGGACATGACCTGCGGCTAACGACATATTAATGATGTTAGTTATGCAGGGCAGCAGCAGATCAATGCAATGTAGGAGCAGGACAGTGGGAATAGGGTCCAGAGGACTTGTTGTCTTCTTTGATTGGGATACGAACTTCAGGACTAGATCACTAGGGACCTGCTTAAATGTAGACATCGAGGTGCCGCCAGGAATGGGAAGCAGCATTCTAGGGGGGATGTTGTCATCGCATAGATGGATTCCCCGATCTTGTCTATCCTCTGAACAAACAATCGAGAGTAGCTATCGGCTAGATCATCAGAAGGATCATCAGGTAAGGAGCTAATCTTGGAGCGGTTTCGGAGATGGTTGATCGTCGACATAAGCATTTTTTGATTGTGCACCTGTGATTAAACAGTGTTTTTATTGAAGCTATACTTGTCTTTGCTAAGGTCGATCGGTACGACCTACAGTAGTCTTCATATGCCTGTCGATGGACAGTCAGTCGTGATCTCGTATGCTTTTTCAAGCTTGTGCTTAGTAGACCTGGCTAGTTAAATGTCTGCGGTAATGCATAGGCCGTCAGGGCGAGGGTGCACAGTTTGCTTTGTCAGAGGTGCCAACTAGTCGAACGTGTCAGCTAGTGTCGTGTTGTAGCTAAACTACCAATGATGACTGATCGAAGGGAGGACTGAGCAGCAGAGGCGAAGCAGATATTCTCGCCCGGACAGCTTCAATGTCAAGGGTCTTGAGGTTTCGCGATTCACAGGTGATTTTGGAGGAGGTGTGCACACACTGTAGATTGAATTAGATCTGCTTATGGTCAGATAAGTAGGATTCGGTAACAATTGGTGATGAAAATGTGCAGTTGTATGAGAGAATCTGGTCGAGTGTGTGATCCTTGATGTGAGTAGGGCCATGCACATGAGCCACAAGAGACAGTGAGTCAGTCAATGCACGAAATTCTTTGCTGAAGGCGTCAGATAAGTTACCAAAGTGAACGTTGAAATCACTAATAGCGAGGAAGGATCTATTTCTAGCACACAGAATCGAAATGAGATCGGAGAAATCTGAGACTGGAGGATTTGGTACCTGGTGGGCGATAGACTACTGCCACTATCGGTAGCTTGTTTTCGGATGAGACCAAGACAATCGATTCAAAAGACTGCTTCTAGGGTACTGCAAGTGGCTTGAGGTTGAATTTTGAGCGCACGATGATAGCAACTCCCGCACCTCCAGTTTTGACTGATCTAGGGGTGTGAAAGAATGAGAAACTAGATGGGGTTGCGTCTTTAATTGTCGGGCAGTGTACAGATTTTAGCTAAGTTTCAGTTAGGGCGAGCAGGTCAATACCATTTTCAGAAATAAGGTCGCTTATTACCAGTGGTTTATTGCACATCGAGCGAGGATTCCAAAGGCAAGCGTTAAGTCTGGCCCATGGAGTTATAACAGGCCTGATAACCACTTAGAGAGATTCACAGGGACGCATGTGGTGGAGCGTGCTGAACGGTTCGAGACAACGATAGGAATACCAAGCGAGCGGGTACTCAGTTCGCAGTTCCCGCTCAACGAGCGGCCTCTGAGCTGGCGGCTCCGGCCACCGGGGGCAGCTCCAGGGTGCTTTTCTTTTGTTTATGCATAGTTCATGAATCTTATCAAGAGCATTAATATCTAGGAATGCATTTGATCTACGACGAGGAAGCGATAACAGCTGCTGACGATCATAACAAACATGCAGATTACTAGCCGCCGGCGTAGCTAAGGCAGCAGCAAAGCGATACCCTTTTAGATATCATTAGGCTCGTAATTTCTTACGCGCTACGGTCAAATAACAATCAGAATTACTTTAAATAGGTCTTGGCCGTATCGTTTCCGTATAAGATGTTCGCAAGAATTTCGGTTTTCCAAAGAATTCTCCATCGAACACGAACTCACGTTAAAGTGCTCTATGTCAAGTTGGCTGCTGAAAATGCTTATTCTCGCTTGGCTGCACTCAAGATTCTTTAGAATTCCAACCGAATTCATATGCCTTCAAAACTATTCATGCATGAACATATGTGCTAACACATATCGGCAAGTCCCAAGACAGCTAGCTGTCTGCTGCTGCTGATCGTGCTGCCGGATGCCCTGCCCATAGAATGTGCTAGGTGAGCACTTAATGCCGTCTTGTTGCTTCTGGCAATGGTTGCAAGCTTCCATTTCGGTCTGCTTGGCAAAGTAGTACCGCACGATTCGTATCCTCATCAAATGTTTGTGACCGTAGGCTAGGCACTCGGCAGCTGCCGAAGGTGCGATTAGCCATCAGATGTGAGCGAATGTCTGCGGCCCTTATGCGTATTGATAGTTCTGTGTTTGGTGCACACCCACACAATACGTACAGAAGGAGAATTATGACACTGTGTGTGACTCAGATTCAGAAAACTAGCCGCTTTGCGATTTTGAATTGGCAAAATTTTAAATAATGGCAACTCCCGACGTCATGAAAACTTACCCTTCTTCATTTCATCAGTGAGGACATGCTGCTAAAGTTAACCGAGGCTGGTGAGTGATCTATTTACGCTCGTGTCAGACTAGATATTTTGCCGGCAGCAGGTGCTGCTGCCTTTGCACTTAGGTGTTAGCAACGGCTCTGCCTATGCTGGTACATTTGCTATAAATTCCGGTTAATAATAATAATAATAGACTTGATTAGGCGCCCTTAGAGAACTCGATCTCTCTCTAGGCGCTTAACACTTGCTGCCAAGGAAACGCAATTGAATGGTGAGTGGTATCATGCTTGATAGACAACATGAATAACATGGTTAGGGGTGACATTCACAGAGTCAGCATGCAAGTGTTATTAGTGGCAGCATGCATAAAACACATAAACAACTAATCACAGGGACCCATTGAATGCTATCATAAATAGGTAAGTGAGTTTTAATTTTTTTTAATATGGTCAAGTCGGAAGATGTGACGGTAAGTCAGGAGTGAGTTTTAGGTGTTGGGAGCATACGAACTAAGGGTACGGTCTCCAAAGTATTTGACATTTGTACGAGGTACAGATAAACAGATTCCGAAAGCTGGTGATGTCATGCTAGGGCTGGTGGGGGAGTAAATCAGATAGGTAGGCTGGAGCCAAAGAATGTACGGACCTAAAAGGGAGCGACAAAACCTTGCAGTCAATCCGTTGCTGTAGTGGTAGTCAGTGCAGGTCGTCAAGAAGTGACGCGATGTGGCAACAGCGATGCTTACGACTGATAAGCCTAGCTGCAGAGTTTTGCACCAGCTGTAACCGCACGATTGCACTTGCCGGTAGTTGGACGCCTCTAGCCGATTTTGGGCTATTCCGCTGTCCCACGAGAGCACTCGCTTAACGACGTTTATAACACCGTTTGGACGTTTTTGTTTTCGCCGGCTGCCCTTTGGCATAACTAGCGTGCCGGAGATCTTTCAGCGACCTCTTGGGTGACATTGCATGACCTCTTGGGTGAGATCGAAGGTGTAGCCATTTATATGGACGATTTTTTTTAGTTTATCGATCCACGGCGGCTGATCATGACGATAGATTGCGGCGTGTTATTTCCAAAATTTCAAAGTCGGGCCTAAAGTTGAATAGAGACAAATATATATTCCGCCAGCCAACTTTGACGTTCCCTAGGGCATGTTATTGATGCCAGCGGCGTCCGGCCGTCAGACGACAACATAGAAGCCATCCTCAACCTCCCTGATACAACTAACATAGCAGAGCTAAAGAGATGCCTT
Organism: Cristatella mucedo; assembly: GCA_009760855.2. Lineage (NCBI taxonomy): Eukaryota > Metazoa > Bryozoa > Phylactolaemata > Cristatellidae > Cristatella > Cristatella mucedo. The sequence goes on from WPIO01000141.1 coordinate 497,414, forward strand.
GGTATGATGAACTACCTCGGCCGGTTTTTGCCGAATCTGGCCACGGTCTCAAAACCGCCCAATGATCTCCTCTCGTCTGACTCAGTATGGTACTGGGGGCATAGCCAGAAGAAAGCATTCCGGGAAGCAAAGTTGCTTTTAACAAAGGCACTAGTGTTGGCTTATTTTGACCCAAAAGAGTCGGTGATTGTCAGTGCCGATTCCAGTAGCTATGGTCTAGGTGCCGTTCTGCTGCATTGCCATGGAGTGGGAGAGCAAGATGTGCGACCTGTCGCATTTGCATCCCGCACGTTGTCAGGCGCCGAAACGAGATTCGCTCAGATCGAAAAAGAGTGCCTTTCGGCGGTGTGGGCGTGAGAGAAGTTAAGTCAGTTCCTTATTGGTCTGCCTTCTTTCGAGCTTCGTACTGACCATAAACCGCTTATACCGTTGCTTATGACTAAGGACCTTGACCAGGTTCCGGTTAGATGCCAACGCCTATTGATGCGAATGATGCGTTTTAACCCTCACGCCGTGTATGTGCCTGGGAAGACTCTTGTGATAGCTGATACCTTGTCAAGAGCACCACTGCGTGGGAGTGAGGAACACAACCAAACCAAGGCCGTTCAACTCTACGTAGACACAGTTGTTTCTAAATCGCTTTCAGTAGCTCGCTTGAGCGAAGTAAAGCAGGCTACGGCTGATGACCGTGAGCTACAGGCTGTCATAAAGTATACGCTGTCAGGGTGACCTAAATCGAGCAAGGGCCTACCGGAAACCTTGCGGAAGTACTTCACCATAAGTAGCCATCTTTCTGTGTCAAATGGATTACTACTGTATGACGATCGCATATATATCCCTCAAAGCCTTCAGGCTTTTCTGTTGGAGCGGATCCACGACGGCCACCAGGGGGTGACCAAATGTAGGGACCGAGCAAGGTCATGTGTATACTGGCTAGGAATTAGCCAAGACGTTAAGACATTTGTCGATTCGTGCAGCTTCTGTCAAAAGAACCAGAGGAGACAACTACATGAGCCACTTATCTCTACACCGTTGCCCAGTGTTCCTTGGCAACAAGTCGCTGCCGATCTCTTCGAACACGAGGGACGACAGCACCTGATTGTGATCGACTTTTACTCCAGATATATGGAAATCACTCCATTATCTCAATCGACGACCAAAGAAGTTGTGGCCGAACTGCAGACCATATTTGCTCGCTGGGGCATACCAGAGTCGTTGCAGTCTGACAATGGTCCACAATTTTCATCTCACGAATTTGGTGATGTCGCGAGACGATATGGGTTCCAACATTTTACGACCAGCCCACATTTTCCACAAGCGAACGGAGAAGTGGAAAGAGCGGTGCAAACTGCCAAATCTATTGTGAGGCAGCCTGATCCGTGCCTCGCATTAATGATACAGAGGTCGACGCCACGCACCTCTACAGGCTTCAGCCCGGGACAACTGATCATGGGACGGCAGATTAGGACGACGTTGCCGGTGCTCCCCCGGTATGTCGAACCACAATGGCCTGCAAAGGAAAAGGTGCAACTCAACGACGAACGTGCAAAAGAGCTTCAGCAGCACTACCACGATCGCCGTCATTCTGCTCGCCCACTTCCACCTCTTCAACCCGGCCAACCGGTATTAGTGCGGACTGATGGTGAAAACAGCTGGAGCACACATGCAACGGTGACAGCTCAAGAAAGTACACCTCGGTCGTTTGTCGTGCAGACTGACAATGGCAGCACTCTTCGGCGGAACAGAAGACATCATCAACCGATTGACACCGATCCACAGGTCACCAACACCGAATATCCTGGCAGTTTCCTACATCTACCGAAACCTACAACTCCAGTTCAAGATCAGTCTCAAAGTATTGCCGATGAGATGCACACCTCTCAAGGTCAAACGACAACAAGGTCTGGCCGGCTGGTAAAGCCAGTCCGTAGGCTCGATCTTTGAAAATGAGACAGTTCCTATTTGGAGGGAAGGTGTGATAACCGAGCTATCAGGAGGAGCCACAACAACGTGACCAATCAGGAGAGGCCTCGCTGACGGTGCGGTCCTGGAGCCGACATAAGATGGCTGCCAATAAATGTGGTCTGTTCGTTGTGCTGCGTCTTATCATTACAACCAGCAAGCAGTGAGTTACAGAAATCAAGACGGGATGTCACATATGCATTGACTCTCTTTGATGTGGCATCCCTGTCTAATTATGCACGAATTTTAGCAATTTTATGTAGCTGAATGTAGGCAGATTTGATTATAGATACATACATACACAATTCATTTGTATAGCGCCCCAAGAGAACTTAGTCTCTATTCAGGAGCTTCACATATGCCTCCTGGCTCGAGCCCACGACCTCAGCCGGACCTTGATCGGGGCGGACGCCTAGACCGTTGGACCAAACCGAGCTGATGTCATCATCTAACGAGAGGTCAGAGGTTAGTAGCTTATTTCGTGCGTCCACACGCGGTTCACGCTCGATTATTTTCAATCGACCATGTGCATCTTACTTGAATGAAGTATGCCATAACTTCGAGCATCGGCCGACCTTTATGCCCAGATTGCAGTGGCTCCTAGAGGCTTCCAATACAAAGGCATAGTAAGACCTCTGGGCGCCAGGGACAAAGCTACAAATGGCACCCGTCCTGGTGTCAAAAAAATTACTGCAAATAGCTCCACCACAGAAGAAATGCTAAAAAAAAGCGCTAGCATACGCATTCATATCGAGTCAAGAAAGGTGTATTTACCGTAGTAAAGGTACAGGGTGGCTATCGCAGCTTTAACTTAAAGGAGTTTTTCTGGCCTTGAACGAGGCAGACTGGTCTATTACAGTGGGAATGTCAATTTTTTCCAGTGTACCTTTCTCTATGCTTAACATGACCAAATTGGAGAGTCGGTCCTACCTAGTTGATGCTTTCAGATAAGACAGGATTCTCTCCCGCTTGCTAAAGGGACTATCACAACTGGCTACCGATACAGCTTTGGTGAGAAGAATTTGCAAGGCAACTTTCAAATACGAAACATGTCCTGCCGTAACTGACAATGCAAGACGTTAGCTACAGTGGTGTCTTTTATGGCTGAGTCGTGACGTATGGCAAGAAGCATTTTAAAGTCGCATATTTCGTCGTCTGAACAGTAGACAACCTCTTAGATCTGGAGATTGCTGGCGGAGTTTGGTCTATTCAAGTGCCTTCAACATTTTCTCAACTTCCAATAAGAAATCAAATTTTGGCAACAAGATCTGTGAGCAGGTAAAACCTAGTTGTAATATTTTTTGGCAGATACAGTCTATGGTTTCTTTCACGATTCTTGAAATTTCCTGTACTGTGTCGTGTAACAGTGTCTCTAGCAGCGGCTGTTCTAGTTGGAGTCTCACGGATATATAGCTGGCGAACGTGCGGAGTAAACGAGACTCTCTTAATTCCTCACAACGGGCACATATACGGAGCTCGATCAATCGTAGCTGACGACACGAAATATAGCATGCATTAGTGGCCTGGCGCTGTGCTGCGTCACTGGCTTAACTATTGGCCACTGGTGAGGCATTTACATTAGTGCAGCAGACTGGGCTCGCCCTTGACCTGACGCAGCCAGCCTGTGGCAGGCTGGAAAGGGTGGGCGAACGAACAAGGGGGGGGGGGGCAGATGGAACGCCGACGGAAGGTTGGAATGCCGCATGGTTGTTTCGCTGGCTGCGTCGCGAGCGCCAGCCGAATACAGAGTGAGTAAAGATGTTTCCGTGTCGTCCCGTGTGTGCTCCAGAGCGTCAAGCTACAGCTTGGTCCAAGTCTGTGAGCAAGCTGAATGCATGCTCAGGGCTCACAACGTTCGTATGCAGTTCGCAGGTGCGACTATAGCTAGTGTCGGCCGGCAGTTTTTTCTGTGCCCATGCAAGCCACTGCATCTGTGAGCATCACATTCCTACCAATCATAAAAGATCCACCTCCTCAAATAATGAGTGAGTAGACGTCTCCTATTGCACGTCTACATTTGTTACTCTATAAAAGCACCTATTTGCCCCTCTCAGTTTTTCTCGGCATAAGGACATATATGTACGCTAGCTGTGCTACTGAAGTAAAACCGAGCTAATACGGCGCCCTGCTACGGACACCATGTCCCTTGCACACAATGTGCAGCCTCCAATAGATATGTTCACAAAGTGATTCCAAAACTTGTTTAAAGTTAGTAAATACTATTGGGCACCCCGTTGAGATAAAAATCCTCTCAGGAGGCGGATGGAAGCAGACCTCGAAATTGAAGTAGTGCAGAAAAAGACTGCCGAATGAGGTCTTCGGAGACCGAAATTGAAGTGGTGTGAACCTACAAGAAGGTTAGTTAAGGTTTTGAAGCCAAACCTGTAATTGGAATGCTCGGGTTCACTTTGCAGACGCAAGCTGCAAGCTTTTTTTTTATCCTGTACCGCCGTCCAATAAATAGAGAATCTCGTTACCTAATGCTTGCTCCAATCGTTTTTGTAAAGCTCGACTTTCATTTAATAACCGGTTGGAACAGTGCGTGTCTGAAAGTGGCTAGCGGTTAAAAAGGGACGTCTACGCTTTAATGACTATTTGGTTTGTTACGAGGATGGTTTGCTGGAGCTCTAGAAACGTATGGCCTGATTTAAGACCTTGGTCATCTGCCCTTGAACTTGCAGCTGACTGGCTCCTGCCAACCTTTTGCCGACCTTTGTTAAGAGGATTGTTTGCTTGAGCTCTTGCAACATACGGGCGATTGAGCCCATTCAACCTACTGCGACAATTACTGGGTCGTAGTCAAGGCAACTAGCAGGTCAGAGGTAATCAACAACAAAGGGAATCACGGTTCAGCAGCTCAGCTGCACTTGATGTCGTGTGTTGCAGTGGCTTTTCGAGGTAGGTCCGCACTGTCTGAGCTGTGCTGGCGGACCCTGCATTCGTTGGTCATACTAATGTTATATTACTGTCTCCGGCTGCAGCAGCGTTATTGGAGTCTCACGGTGACACGAAGACACAAGCGGGCGAACGTAATTGGTGAACGAGACTCTCCTCCTTTATTTCCCAGCGGGGTACATATACGAGCTGGGGCTGACCACAGATACGCGAGTGCATCTGTGGTGGGCCACATGCTGACGTCAAAGGCTGCTCGGTTCAACCACCCGCGGCCGGCGGGTATCTGTGGTGGGCCACATGCTGACGTCAAAGCCTGCTCGGTTCAACCACGAAGCAGAAGGCTCACACAACATCCCTTCCCCCATAGAATGTCAAAGGCTGAACCACCCGCCGAAGGTGGGGCAGACATCGCGGCAGAGAAGCCACAGGCGCACCACACAACACTAATGTGTGCCACTCACTAGTGGTCCCTTCGATGCCGATCGTTTCGATGCCGATCGTTTCGATGCCGATCGTTTCGATGCCGATCGTTTCGATGCCGATCGTTTCGATGCCGATCGTTTCGATGCCGATCGTTTCGATGCCGATCGTTTCGATGCCGATCGTTTCGATGCCGATCGTTTCGATGATGCCGATCGTTTCGATGCCGATCGTTTCGATGCCGATCGTTTCGATGCCGATCGTTTCGATGCCGATCGTTTCGATGCCGATCGTTTCGATGCCGATCGTTTCGATGCCGATCGTTTCGATGCCGATCGTTTCGATGCCGATCGTTTCGATGCCGATCGTTTCGATGCCGATCGATCGTTTCGATGCCGATCGTTTCGATGCCGATCGTTTCGATGCCGATCGTTTCGATGCCGATCGTTTCGATGCCGATCGTTTCGATGCCGATCGTTTCGATGCCGATCGTTTCGATGCCGATCGTTTCGATGCCGATCGTTTCGATGCCGATCGTTTCGATGCCGATCGTTTCGATGCCGATCGTTTCGATCGTCTCTTTGGATGTTTCAGCCCAGGGTCAGGTGCAATCTAGGTAGGTAGCTGCCACAAATGGCTGGAGGTCTCGCATGTAGCCGGATTTCTCGAAAGGAAAATTTACCGTCTTCCCAAGAACAGAGCAGGTGCTTGGCTCTGTGGCAATTGCACGTGCAGCTTACTACTACTAGTACTTCGGCTCTGACGAACTTTCGCTTTAGAAATTGCGATAGCTCCAGTAGAAAACTTGGAAACATTGGTCGGTTGCTGTCGGTTGTTGACTGACTCAGCCGTGCAACGAGATGATTGGAACTGGCTGAGGAGCTGTCGGTAGATTCAGACCAGAGCAATCTCGGTCAACTTTTGCAGACCTGGTTTGGCCCAGGGTTTAAGGAGCTGGCTTTAGAACACCGAGGTCGTGGGCTAAAGCCCTGTAGCGTGTATGATGCGACTGGATAGAGATTAATTTTTCTTAGGGCTATACGAATAAATTATATATATATATATATATATATGTATATATATATATATATATATATATATATATATATATATATATATATATATATATATATTATATATATATATATATATATATATATATATATATATGTGTGTGTGTATATATATATTTATTTATTTATTTATTTATTTCAATGCGTGTTTACAGAACAACATATTACTGAGCTAAGGCAAGCAACACAGTAGCTTTATGGCTAGCAGAGTATATATAGACTGCTTGGCCTCTGCTGCTCAGTCCCCCTTCCGATCTGTCTTCGTTGGTAGATAGCTACAAGACGATACTACCTGACACACACAACGAATTTGCTCCTCTCGCCCTTACGGCCTATGGTTTACCTCAGCCATTAAAGTAGCTAGGTCTACTAAGCCCAAGTTTCAAAAAGCACACTAAAGATCAAGACTGACTGTCCATCGACAGGAAAGGCCAAGTCTAGCTTTGTAAAAACATTGTTGAATCACGGATGCACAATCCGAAAATTCTGATGTTAATGATCAACCATCTCCTCAACCACTCCCAGGTTAGCTCTTTGCCAGATGATCTCTGTGATGATGTAGCAGATCGCTTCTCTAGCTTCTTTGTCAGCAAGATAATCAACATCAGGGAGTCCATCTCAGCGATGGCAGCGTCCCCCTAGAATGCTGTCCCTCGATTCCTTGCTGCTCAATGTCTACATTCAAGCAGGTCACTGGTGATCTCGTCCTAAAGTTCATATCCCAATCAAAGAAGACAACAAGTCCTTTGGACCCTATTCCCACTATCCTGCTCCTACGTTGCATATATCTGCTGCTGCCATGAATAACTAACACCATTAATATGTCATTAGCCTCAGGTCATGTCACATCACGTTTCAAGAAGCGGCAATCAGGCCACTACTCCAGAAAGCAACACTAGACCGAGAGAACTGGAGCAACTACCGCCCAGTCTCCCTTATACTATTCCAATCAAAGACACTGAAACGAGTCGTCGCAGACCAGCTGAACTCATATATTGAAACTTCAAACCTTGCTAGTAAAATCCAGTCTAGCTCTAGAGTTAATCACACCACAGAGTCAGCATTGCTTCGGGTGTACAACGGCTTTCTTAGGAATGCAGACATGGGTAGAATATCTGCTTGTTTTTCTAGATCTTTCGGCAGCTTTTGATACTATCGATCACAAAGTTCTTCTCTCATCTCGCCTGGGCATCACAGGCGCTGCTCTGTAATGGTTCAGGTCCTATCTCAGTGGGAGACCCCAGAGTATTGACGTGAATGGACAAAGATCATCCGAGGTACCTCTGAAATATAGGGTACCGCAGGCTCTGTGCTAAGTCCGGCTCTTTTCACGGTTTATACTCTCCCTCTTGCTGATGTGATTTCCAAGCACAATCTAGGCTTTCACTTCTATGCGGATGACACTCAGTTGTACCTTTGCTTTGATCCCTCCCAGCCTTCGAGTACCTCGAATTCTCTCAACTCCCTTGCTGCATGTATTGATGACATTGGCACTTAGATGGCAGCAAATTCTCTTAAACTAAATCGTGATGGCACTAACTTACTAGTTATTTGCAAACACAGTGTGATTCAGAAATGGGAAACGCTAATGCTCAAAAACAGCTCTGCCAGCATATCGCCTGTTGAATCGGCACACAATCAAGGTATCGTGTTCTGAAGTGACCTGTCGTTAGACGACCACATCAGCTCCACAATTAGGTCTGACTACTTTCAGCTACATAATATTGTATAAAATTTGGGCTTGTTTAGATGTGGATACCACATTTGAGTTGGTCCATGCATTCGTGACATCCCATCTTGACTTATGTAACTCACTGCTTCCTGGTCTACCGGCATGTACAATCAGGCGATTACAGCTGGTGCAAAACTCTGCAGCTAGGCTTGACTGTCATGAGCGTCGCAATTTGCCACATCACACCACTTCTCACCGACCTGCAATGGCTACCAGTCAAGCAGCAGATCGACTTCAAGCTTTTGTCACTTGCTTACAGGTCCCTTCATTCTTTGGCTCCAGCCTACCTATCAGATCTACTCCCCCACCAGGCCAAGCATCATACCACTCACTTTTCAGAAACTAACTGTTTACCTATACCTCGTACAAACCTCAAATCCTTTGGAGACCGTGCCTTTCGTTCGTATGCTCCCAAAGCCTGGGAATCACTCCCGACTTGACTCACGACATCCTTTGACTTGATCACATTTAAAAAGAAATTAAAAATACACCTATTTATGACAGCACTTCCTGGGTCCCAGTGATTCGTCCTTATGTGCTTATGAATGTTGGCACCGTTGCATGCTGCTACTAACCTCACTTGCACGCTGACCTTGTGCGTGTCACCCCTAACCATGTCATTCACGTTGTTCATCAACCATGATATATCCACTCACCATTCGATCGTGTTTCCTTGGCAGCAAATATAAAGCATCAATAAAGAGATTGAGTTCTCTGAGGGTGCTTTATCAAGTGTATTATTATTATTATTATTGTCATGTAGCAGCCAACTAAACTCTGCCAGGCACAACTGAACTTCCTGATTTTCTGCGGCATACTATGGTCGCAGAAAAAAGCTACTGAATAGAATCGATACCACGAAAAGCGAGACCAGATTTTTGCTCTTGGCAATCGGTATAAGCTTTTCAATGAAATTAACAAGCCCAAGGTCGTTCATGCAAATACACCAGTTGGAATAGTGCACGCAAGTCGACCTTTGCATTCATATGGGTGCTGCTATTGTGATCGCTATTGTCATTTTTGCCAGCACAATTGAAACAGCTTCGTTTTCTAGTAAAGGGTTTAGCCAGCCCGTTTGAAGTGCAGTGAATGTCAGCCCATTAATAGGCTACTGCTTTATGGCGTGGGCCTCAAATATACACTATGGCTGTATGCTTATATTTTGTATTATCTGGTGGTCTCACCTGCCCTACTAGGAAATCTTAGAGACTTAGGCCAGCTGTACAACCTGCCTCGACTCCTGCATATCCGGTTCCTGAAAAGCACACTTTAAGAACCGGTTGCAATCTCCAAAGTCTTACAATGTACTGCTGTGGCATCATAAATTAACAATAGAAGGAGTAATAGATATCTTTAGCTGGATATTTGGAAATATAGGATGTTCGCATGTTCGCATGTGCGTATGTATCTGCACTGGCTTCGTCTTAGCTGTACGGAACAAACACTGTTTACAACGGCAATAAAATCGAGGTCTCCGATTTTTTTGCATTCTAGTTCTCTTGGGTCGCTCAACTGTGGCTTATTAACATGTTCTGTGTGTAGGTTATTCTCTGATCGGGGCATCATTAGTAGTATTCTACATTGGGTTGAGACCTCAAAATTATCAGGAAACCGGGCTTTACATTTCAGTACGCATGCAATTTCTCACGCTTTAATCGAGTTCAGTGCTGTAGGCGAGGAGACCTCTGAAAAAAGCCAAAGTTTGCGAGAGAAAATAATTTACAAATAAACAGCTAGATTGGTACCTGCCGCAGGATTTCAACGGCTGACTGATGTCCCCCCCCCAGCCGATTCGATGACGTCCAAGAACGGCATCGAAAGCCAGGGACGGGAGAAGACATCATTCCAGAAAATGCCTTGAGATGTGACTTCACGGGGAAAAGAGAGAGCAATATAAATCTAAGAATGGCGGCACTAACAACGTTTTTCCTGGGCTTCCTCGCCAAAGTGCAACCAAAGTGTATGCGGTGGAGTGCAGTTTCTATCACGCCCACGCTTCGCACCCTATTCGTGGAAGAACGATCTAGTTTCCGGTGCATCGACTGTCACGTTAAAGACTAACTAGCTCTTTAGCACTGTCTCGGCTTGATTATTGGAATTCCCTTTTGGCTGGGCTGCCAAAGAAAGCTATTAGGCCACTGCAGCTGACTATGATTATGGCTGCAAGGCTGGTCTTCAAGTCCCAGCGGTTTGAGCACGTGTCTCCTTTGCTGAAAGAGCTAGGATGGTTGCCGGTTGAGCAAAGGATACAGAGCAAAGTTCTTACGCTGACCCACAAGGACCGCCGCGGCTCGGCTCCTTCGTACCTAGCTGAACTGCTGCATCAGTTTCAGCCTGTTCGCGCCCTCAGGTCCTGTGTGGACAATAAATTAGCTGTCCCATTCCTCCGCTTAAAGACAGTTGGCGACAGAAGCTTTAGCTCTGCAGGTCCTAGACTGTCGAACTCGCTTCCACAATTCTTACGCAACGACAACTACTCTCCAACTGCCGACTATGGCACATCCTTTACAGCGGTTCTGAGCTGCTACTTCTATGCTCTATGCTTCTAAACTCGCTACCTCAACGGCTCTCCTGACTCTGCTATGCTTCCCACTTTCTCTTTGTTGCGTTAGACGAAGTCTGTTGGGTACCGAATGCGTACCAAAAGCCGCTTAGGCTGTGAGTGCACTATACAAAACTCTCGTGCGTAACACCCACATGGTCTATATGACTTTGTGGAGTTACAGACGGAGATACATTACACTACATTACGCTTATGTCTGTACCCAGGCTAGTTTCGGTTGGCTGGGACAGGACGGCTATAATGAGGGTAAGGGCCACCGGCTAGGCCGGGGTCGGACCTGCGGCATGGCTGGATTTGCGGTGGCGTGAGGTCACCGGGGCTCTTGGGTAGGAGAAGTTGGCCGAGTAAGTCATGGTGTTGGAGGCTCCTGGTCTTACCGAGTTGTGCACCTGGATGGTTGCAGGCGTGCTCCGGCGATGGGGCCACGCACGCAAGGCGACGAGTACCCAAGGCACGAGCAGAGCATGATAGCACGCTCGTTGTTGAGACTTGTATACTCCGCGTTCCTTTCGTAGCCTGTTCGTGACCACCCCGTGTGTTGGCGTCTTTCGGCGGAAGCTCTCGACTGGGATGGACGTCGACTCCGACTAGTCAAGCAGTTACTCAGCAAGCCGGATCTTTTACGGTGTACGCTCTTACTGTTGGTTTCGTAGTCGGTACAACGTAAGGACTACGGAAGCCGACTGACACATTAACACGTTCGCGCTTGCATCGCCGTCTTGCGCCACTATAGTGTACTTTGTTTAGGACCCTCACTTTAGACTTGTTTAGTTCCTCTGTTGCTGTTGGCGCATGCGTAATTATAAAGAGATTTAATCTGACGGCCGCTCGGCTTACCCTAGCGCAGCGGCAGGGCGAGCGGCAGCGTGGCCTGAGTATGGCGGGGCTTGGTGGGAAATAGCGTTTGACCCCTGGAACTCGGCTACGTACCTATAGTGAAATACACAGATGTACTCAACACTAAAGCCAAGGAAGTGTTTTTTACACTGAACGTAACGCCGCAGATTTTCCTAGGGCACGGTCACAGCCTATTCGGCCTTTGGTGGTCGCGCTCGACGCGTAGTAAAAATACTGCGTACCGCGCTCCAAAAAGAAAGTAAAAAGAATAGCTGAGTCACAAGAGCAGTCGGGGAAGCTCTTGGAATTATTATTGTTCCGGCAGCCGACGGCTTTAATATAAGGGGCCGGCATTGACGCGGCGGCTGGCTGAAACAGCCACATATAACTGCCGAGATACGTATTATTCGTAGTTAATGAGCTATATAGACTTGGAACCATTAACACCGCATTTTTATACGGCAAATATTGCGTCTGTCACGTTTCCGTTCTACACTTCTGCCCTGCTTCGGTCTTCCTTCTTGCTGGAAGTATGCACCGCTTGTCTTACTGCTAGTTATTTTTCTTCACCCCTAAAAAGATCGTGGGAAAGCTTCTTTTTATTGGAGTTAGGAATGGCACTCCGCGATGCATCAGGCTGTAAAGTCTAATCTTTCAAAGTTAACTTTATCGCCCGCCGTCTGCTATTTTCAATGCGAAGAAAAAAAGGGGCGTGCCTTTGACGGTGCCTATTATTTAATCCTCTGTTCTATCTTGCCTGAGTAATTTCCCAGCAGTAAAACCACATTTAGCTTACGAGTCTTCGTTTGTTGAGTCTTTCTTACCTCTTGGACCACCCCAACAGTCTGGGTGACGTATGCATCAACGACTTAAACAGGACAGAAGTGGAAAGGAGTTAAGACTAACCCACGTTAAATTTTTCTACAGATAGATTATCGCATAGATCAGAGTTTAGACAGGTAATATTGCTTCTTGTGAAGGCAAACTAGATGGGCGGTTGCTTTTCACGGCCTCGTACTCGCGATAGTAGGTTCGAATCCTGTGGTTGGCGATCCTGTATTGCCGCTGCAAGCGGCTGCGATAGTCGTAAAGGCTATTTTGTCGCTAGACAAAAGAGACCTTGAACTAACTAGTAATGTTTTTTTATTCTTCGCGACCCATTTCTTTACGAACGTGAAAGCAACTGCACCCCATTCTAACCGTTTGAAGGAGCCGAGCCTTGACGGTCGTTGTGAGTCACGGTAATATTTGCATATTATCAGTTGACCAACCGGAAGCTAACTTCTGTTATTTCAGCAAGGCAGATGCATACATAATTATCCATTTCATTCAGCGAAGCAGACGAATTAAGGATTATATGTGATAAACTTGGCAACTTCAGCATTCGATATCAGCTCGCATGTTTTTACTGGCTGCCCATCGCGACTCGCATCCACTTTAAGATTCTATCGCTTATCTATAGGACTCTCTGATGTCGTCCACCGGCGCACCAATCAGAAATAGTAACACATTCAGCCCTTCCCTAGCACCGTCCGCTCCTCCTCCGCCGAATGTGGTCTATTAATTCCACTTTTAACTAATTGTACAAATCTCTTGGAGACCGTGAATTCAATTACTACGTTACCGCAGATGGAAACTCGCGACCGACTAACGTCGCATTGTCACCTGATTGGACGGCACTCGAAAAAGAAGGCACGACCTTTGGTGTTCCACACGGCTTTGCTCTGTCCGAATTAAGTGTTGTTTTCTTGTGCTTGTGCGTTTCAAAATCGAAATTTTGTGACTAACGGCATGAGCCCTATGCTTTTGAGTAGCCCTCAGTAAAACTAGCTTATTCCTGTGCCAATTGCTTACCGGTTCACAATTCAGTGCACATAACTAAGCAAGAGTCCTTCAAACCAGCTGCTGTCAAAGTTGTGTGTCCTATTTCCTAAGCGCAATTCCTAGATTGCTTTGCTCGGGATTGAATATGATAACCACCCACGCACGCTTCTGATAGGTACTTTACAACATAAAGCGGTCGTCCGATAGGACATCTAAATTATCCCTCTTCCAACTAGAAGAGCGCAGTCTCTCGATCGACACTACGCTTAGGGGATAGCCTATGAGTAGGAGCTCGATAGCTGAGAAGTGCCGTAACGCAGAGTGAGATGCGTAATGGTGAATATCCAATGAGGGTAGATACCCAGAGGCGGACTGCTCTCGTAAAAGTCAGCTTATAAACTACCAAGTATATAATTGTCAAAGCTCGTATTACATCGTATGTCTAGCCTACTTATACAAATGGCATGCTAATAAATAAGGTTTAGCATAGTAACGCCCACTCTTCTGACTCACGTTGTTTAGCTGTACCTCAAACCAACCTGTAATCGAACGGAGATCACGACTTTATTTGGTCCCAAGGCCTCGAACTCACAAGCAAATAATGTCACGAAATTTCCCGGCTTCACGGCATTTAAGCAAAAGCTAAATATTAATATTTTCTCACCCAATTCGCTGGATCCTTACGAGCTTTCCTTTATGCAGTCGTGCATTCTGACCGTATGCATGGTACCGCAAGCCATATTGACACGCTTCTTTAGCGGCACATTTAGCTTTTACCTAGAGTGAGATTTAGATTATTCCGAATGCGCAGCGACAAATATTCTCATGCTGCCGACTATGGCGCATTTTTTCCAAAGGTTCTGAGCTGCTACTTCTATACTGCTCACTACTCCAGCTTCTCTCCTGACTCTGCTATACTTTCTACTTTCTACTTTCTCATTGTTGCGTTAGATGAGGTCTGTTGGCTACTAAATGCGTACCGAAAGCCGTTTAGGCTTTGAGTGCGCTATACACTACTCTAATGCGTTACACCTACATAGTATTTGTGGCTTTTTAGAGTTACTGGCGTAGATACTAGATAATCGTAATAATAAGATACGCTGATAATCTTTATTAGTATAAGTATTACTATATATTGACCATCGCGTCAGCTGCCTCTGGTAGCAAAAATGAATCAATCCGTGGTGGTCTGCAGTGGCCTTCATTTCACTGCCGACCCTCAACAACGACCGTTCCAGGTTTGTCAATAAAAATGACCCGGATGGCGAAGCAAGCGGAAGCAGTGAAAGCTCGGCGTCTTAACTGCCGGTAACGTCGTGCTGTAACGTAAAATTCAAGCAATGTTTGTTTAGCTTGTCGCTACTGCAGAAGTTTATTTAATAATGGTTGCATGATCTAGCTTTCTTCTCTGCAGGCCGTCGAAGCATTAGTCCGGGCTTCGTCAACCAATCATCAGCTTTCTGCAGGCCAGGTCACTGGGCTGCAGATAAGGAAGTATTTCGGACGTAAACTCTATCTCGCAAGAAAAGTCGTAGGAAACATTTTTTCAGGGGTTGAGACCACAATTTTGAGGCTTGTGACTCACCGGCAAGGACTTTGGCTTCAATGCTGTTTTGACAAGTGCATTCGCTTCTACAAATCTTGATATCTTAAGGGTATATGTTTTTTAACTGCTCAACTTTAGTTATTACTTTAGCTAGTAAACCACTGGAAAGCCTTTAACTCCGTTCCAATTTTGGGTCGTCGTATGACTATAGTCATTTCAAAGTGCACCTACAAAATTATGCGCGGGCACAGTGAGATGTTTCGTAAAATAAGAGTAACTTTCGCGAAGATGAATTATTCACGATTATTCACGATTTTCAGTATTGACCCCAACAATTGTCTGTCATTTGCTATGCATTGCCGATAGTTAACGAGCAAATCAACTTATAAATGCCGTTGTTTCACTTTAGACGCAGCGTAATTTATTATATATATATATATATATATATATATATATATATATATATATATATATATATATATATATATATATATATATATATATATATATATAATGACAATTGGAGTATCGAGCCGCCAATTACTCATACATTGCCCGTGCATTGGATTATTGGTCAGGAGCATTGTTGTCGCTTGCCATTAATTGGTTGACATTGTGTGAGTGCTATTGGTTGAAAGGAAGTCGTTGCACCTTAAATACAGTGCGATTTGTCGCATAAGAATGAATTGATCTTGGCCGATCCACTTTCTGGTGATTTACGATGGATCATCTTGGATTGCCGTATTTTCCGAGGTCATTTCCGTTGATTGCTAAGCATTGCCTGAGATTGAACGAACAGATGGGTTGAAAGTATACGCTCACTATTGAAACGTTACGTGGAATGAAACTTGGATCTTCACAAAGTCGATTTATTGTCACAGCACAGCACAGCACAGCAGCCCCTCCTACCCACCGGTCCTACCCACCCTTCCTACCCACTCTCTTAGACGATACTACCTCTCCTAGCCACCCTTTTAGATGCTCCTACCCCTCCTACCCACCCCCTTCAGGTGCCAGCTGTTGGCTAAAATTTGAAGGCAGTTAGTCGGGAGAGGCGATCGTCATTAGGCATGGGAAAGTTGAATGTTATAAGCGTACTCATGTCTACTTGCCATTCATGTGAGCAATGCCTTCTAAATCGGTAACCGACACCTTGTACTAATTCACGGTGCTAACTAGTGTGTATGTGCAATGTATTTCCTTGGTAGTATGCGTGCATCGCAGTCTTCTTAGTCCTAAGTGAAAACAAAAAAAGCTGACAGCCTGAAGGTCGCAATATGCCTACGATAAAGACAGAGCGCTCGATATATCGCAAGAAATGTAATGTAAAGTATCTTCATCTGTAATTCTACAAGGTCACAAAGGTGCAACGGAGCAGCTCTCAGGCTAGCCGCGATATTAGCCTTGCCTTAGTGGGGTCGGCTAGGGCGCCTAGTACAGACTCACCTAGCTCAGGTTAGAATGGAGCTTTATGCAGGCGATGCGGTTAGGAGATGGAGCGACTAATGTGGTTGTCTTAGCGGGTTCGACTTGGACAGCTAGTACAAGCCCGGCTCCTGGTCTACCCGCTAAAGTTAGAATGAAGCCTGGTGCAGACGCTGCGGTCAGGATGTGCACCGACTAATATGCTGAAGTAGAAATAGCAGCTACACGCGAGGTCAGGAATTGAGAGGAGAGAGAATATAATGAGACGAGTGACAGAGCTTACGGCGACAGCTTGGGTAGTCGAGCAGAGACTACGCCCCGACAGAGCTCAGGGCTGCAGCTTGGTAGTCGATGCGAGACTACGCTTCGAGAGCACGAGAAACGAACCTACGGCGACGAACAGCTAAGTGCAACTTGGACTGCGCAGTTGTGTTCTGCTGGCTACTCAGTTAGCTGCTCGTATCTTGGGGTGCTGTAGCAACCCGCCTTCACAATCGCTAGCGACTCGCGCATAGGATAGTGTATTATACGCGGGCTTCGGGAGTTCGCGAAGTTAACTCCGTCGGTCCGGTACGCGCCGCGTAAAGCGCTTGCGCCGGCGCGTAACCGCTACTAACAGGCCCACAATAAACTGTTGCTTTCGGCACCCAGTTGTGGCCGCATGTGTTTTAACCACACTGCAGCACTGCATCACACAGTCCACCGGTAGAGAACCGGGTGACGAGCTTCTACGCGGTTACAAAGGCAATGTGTGGATGTTGCGCAGAGGAGCTTTGTATGGCCCACTCAAAGCTAAGCGCATAAGTATTTAAGCTGCAATCTACTTAATCAAGTACCTAACCCATAGTTGCCATTCGACAGCCATCAGACTTCATCTCACACAACAAAGAGAAAGTGAGAGACATGAGCTGAGTCAGGAGACATAAGCTGAGTCAGGAGACATGAGCTGAGTCTGCTGCCTCCTGTGCAAGGCGATAATAAAACAATAGTGCATTTGTAGCACCTACGAGAACCAAATTGATTTCTAAACTGAAGGGATTTAGGCAGCCTCATGGGTCAACTCATGGTTCGCTCTTAGGCTGTCTCTTTTTCATATGTATCCCCGTCTGTAACTCCACAAAGCCATAAAGACTATGTGGGTGTTAGGCAGGAGAGTTTTGCATAGCGCACTCACAGCCTAAGCGGCTTTTGGTACGCATTCGGTACCCAACAGACTTCGTCTCGCACAACAAAGACAAAGTGGGATGCATAGCAGAGTCAGAAGAGCAGTTGAACTAGTGAGTTGCATGGAAGTAGCAGCTCAGAACGGCATGAAAGGATGTGCCGTAGTCGGCAGCAGGAGAGTAGTTGTCGTTGCTAAAGAATTGTGGAGGGAAGCTCCTCAGTAGAGGATCAGCAGAACAAAAGCTACTGTCGCCAAACGTCCTCAAGCGGAGGAATGGAGCAGCTAATTAATTGTCCAAAGAGGACCTAGGGGGGGGGGACGAGGAGTCCGAAACTAGTGCAACAGTTCAGCTAGGTATAAAGAAGCCAAGCCGTGGCCTTGGCCTTGCGGGTCAGCGTAAGAGCATTAGAGCTAAAAACAACGCAGTAGTAGAAATAGCAATACAATAGCCTGCATATCACGGCTGATAAGGCGACTTCCTTCCGACTCGTCAAGAGGCCCCAGCAGTTCACCTTTAGTGCTAGAACTCACCAACCAACAGACCGTCGCTCCAAGAGAGCGACTGCGGTGGGACACATGCTTTATATAGTAGCAGCCAGGTCACAAGTCAAGGAAATAATCACTATCGTACATAATTATACATAATGCGGCTCATAAGCCTTGGCTTATGAGCCGCATTATTATCACACTATTATTATCCCACACAAACACACACACACACACACACACACACACACACGCTAACATGCACACTAACAGGCACGCACAAACGCACACACAAACGCACACACACACACACACACACACACACACAACCGCATACATGCGCGCACAAACACACACATTCTCTCTCAAGCTTTTAGCCACCTTGAAAGCTTTACCAAAATTCCAGAGCCAGAGCCAAAGGACTTATTCAATGAACTTTTTCGGAAGGAGGGCTGAACGGCGAGCGCAGCAGTGTTCAGTAGTGACGCCGTGACTGCACACTGACGGTAATGCGGTTGCTCTTCACGATCGAGGTCCCGAGGTCGTGGGTTTGAATCCTGTGGTGAGTGATCCTGTTTAGCCACTGCAGATGGTGATGAAAACAACTCTTCTACCGCTGCAAGTGGTGATGACAAGGCTCTTCCGCCGCTATGCAAGAAGAGGCTGTTTTATCAGAGGGTATTTATTATTCACTTCTGCATTTCCATCGAGGGTCGGTTTTAGCGCTTCCCAAAATTTGCTGCCGCCGTCCGCTCTGCTCCGGGGAAGCTGCTTCAGGTGTCTTGAAACGGGAGTGCACCGAGGTACGCTCAAGCACGTCTGGCTATGTCCCAACCTGCTGTGGCGCGAGTCAAAGGTCAGACGCTCGCTGTATTTGGTCCGATCTTGCGATCCGGAAGTCAGTCGGTCCTTCGGAAGAGGCTGTACACCGGGGGGGGGGTGGGTGGAGAGGAACTTCCCTCAGCAACAACTGAATAATGTACAAATATTAGCTGATTTGAAAACGTCACCCGTAGAGCGGCACAGAGCCTTAATGGCTATACGGCTGTCACTACCACTTGCAGCTTGCCGTAAAGAATCGTCCGCCGAAGGATTCGGAGCGCACGTGACCTCGGAATCGCGGAGAGCGAGCACCTTACCTCCTGGGTTATCACGGCCTTTACCTGCTATCTATGTTTGGAATAACTTGTGTGAACCATGGCGGCACCCAGAAAGGCGCTCTTTGTTGGCCGATTTCCGGCTTCGTACGCGTGAGGCGGTCAAGGTCAAGGCTGTGAGATTTTAACTACAGCCTCTCAATAGATGCACTAACTGGGTTTCCGCCTCATACCTAAGGGAGAGAAGCGAGTTATATTGTCAGCCGCTCATAGCGTGAAAGTAAAAACTGTCTTTCCACGAAAAAGAAACACCAGTGACTTAAATTAGAATAAAATGCAGGATTTAGACACTCATACCCTCGCTCTGCACTGCCACCAGAGGCCGCACTACTTTTATTTTGCATAGTATCGTACCGTTTACTTCACCCAATTGCAAGCACTCTCTTTCTCGCACCGCCTCGCAAGCACCGAGCATCAGCCGGCTGCGATAATTGTAAGAAGGCACCCTCTCCTTTACAAAGGTGAGGAGAGGCGCAGCCGATGCTGATTGGCTGAAAGAAGCAGCCAATCGCCGCACTGTTCGCTCTGCCTTCCGTCTGGCTAACGATCGTGACTGCCGTGCTTCTCTTTTCCTGTTACACGATAACTGTAATTTCTATCACTGCTCGCACTCTTTTGTTTCACTATGCAATACACTGAATGGACAGCAACCATTGATCGGCATAATGGACGTCACACTTTTCGTGACCGAAATCTCATTGTCTGACGTTGTTTTGGCCGCAGCTCGTGGCCTTCAGCTCAGTATGAGCGGTTGACTTTTCGTCGTGGGGTGGCTATAGTAGCCTAGCCATGCCCTCAGACCGTTAAGGGCTTGCCCAAGGGAGTATGGAGTGCGATTGCTTCCCTCTCGTCGTCGCGTTGAGACCACTAACGAAGGACTAACGAATGCTTATTGTGAAACGTAAAAGCATAGTTAATTTGTAAAGCTCTCCGAGGTAGCTGAATCCCCAGAGCCAGCTCTTCTTCACGAATGCCTCAGAGATCGAGCCGAGGACTTCGAGCGTCAAAGACCCGCACCTGACGGGAAGGCCAGGCCGAATTGGTTACGTCCTAGGATTGGCCGAGGTATGCATAGGTATGCATCATGCACGAGAGAAGAGTATCGAGATGCAGCAATTAACTACAACGTATTATGCAGCAATTAAGAGTAAGCGAGAATTTTATTACTTACTTGAAGGAAGCAGAGAGACATGCTTAACCGCAATGGATTCGACTCGTAAATAAATAAATCCTAGCTGATTAAACAGCCTCTTTTTCCATAGCGACAGTAGAGCCTTTACAGCTATCACCACCGCTTGCAGTGGCGATAAAGAATCGCTCACCGCAGGAATCGAACCCACGACCTCGGGACCAACAGCGTTTGCCACTGTGAAAGGAATATACTTTAAATTATATGCGGAAGCAGACAGCTCACGTCTCTGTCCTGTTAACAATTTTTTTAAATTCGGTCAGTCATAATTGTACGATGTTCGCTGCACAGCCATTTTTCTGTGAGGCGCTGTAACCGTTTCGCATACATCCTCATCCTCAATGATGCATGGTTTCTTAGGACAGAGCGGCTTCTCAGTCCTACTCAGGATATAACGTATACAGATAATATCGGCTGCTCAAAGATTACGAACGTTCACGAGTTTATAAACATACGATGGCACGCATGAGAGGTTTCACGTATAATGCCATACTCCTTGGATTCACCGCACCGTGCAATGGCGGTTGACAGTGAGCTCTATCTTGAGTTAGCACAACCGATGCTAGAAAATGTAACAATCAATGACAGCAAAGTCAGGTAGACCGGCATCTCGTTGCCCATCGTCATGCGAGCACCAGACGCTTCTTTAGTAGGTGTAAAAATTGGTGGAGTAGGTGTAGCGATGGCGTCGAACACTAACTGCAGTCGCTGTTCCAGTCCGTTCACCATAGGAGAAGTGGCCTTGACATAGTTGATAAATAGGTCGGAGTCCACTTGCCCTGCAGAGGAGACGGGCCACGATAAAATTTAGCTAAGCGCAGCAAGCTAGAGCAAGAGTGTCCGAAAGGCACTCAGCAGCTGATTGACACGCATCTTGGTCAGCCAGATGGACTCACACCACTCCGCCCGGCTGACGGGCAGGCTGAGTACATGAGGCGCTGCAGTCGGGCCGTATCGGCTCGTCAAGCAATATTTAATTGCAAAGGGTCAGCTCTGGCTCTTGTGGCCCCGCTCGCTCTCTCTGTAGGGAGCCACCTACCACTTGTCTACCGGCAAAGGTGGATGCTATCCAATTTCTCTCCCACGCACTCTTTCTACCTGTCTCTCTCTTTCTCACTCTTTCTCTCTGTCTCTCTCGCACTCTCTTCTTCTCTCGCACGCACACAATCTCTCTTTCTTTCTCTCCCTGTATCTCCCTCTTTCTCACTCTCTCTGCCTCTCACTGGCGTTTCCCATTGCAGCAAATGTAAAGTGCCTAGGTAGAGATTGAGTTCTATGAGGGCGCTTTATCAAGTGCATTATTATTTATTTGTTTCTCTCGTTCTCTCTATCTCTTTCTCTCTGTCTCTTACCCACTCCCTCTCTCTCTCACTCTCTCTGGCTCACTCTCTCTCTCTCTCTCCCTCTCTGTCTGACGCACTCTCTCCTACTCGCTCTGTCACTCTTTCTCTCTAACACACTCTTTCCTCTTTTGTCGCTTAGGAGCAGCTAATTCGATGTCACATGTACGCTCGCTTCTTGCGCTGCCTATATACGATACAATGCAGCTGTCGTCATCACCACCACCACCACTCAGGCGGGGGGGGGAGGGGCAGAGCTTCGTTCTTCGTCACACCACCGTCGTGTGCACGAGCCCCTACGCCGTAACTGGGAGGACCTTCAGGAGGGCATGCTACATCGCAGCACTAGTTCCTCATCGTCAGAACATCCGATGACCTGACCATATTTAAAAGAAACTTAAAAGCACCTCTTTAGGACAGCATTTAGTGGGTCCCTGTGATTCGTCCTTAATGTGCTTATGCGTGCTGACACTGTGCATGCTGCCACTAACCACATTTGCATGCTGACCCTGTGCATGTCACCCCTAACCATATTATTTATTTTGTTCGTTTTTCAAGCATGATTTTACTTACTATTCAATTGCATATCACTTTGCAGCAAATGTAAAGCGCCTATAAAGAGATTAAGTTCTCTGAGGGCCCTTTATCAAGTGCAATATTATTATTATTATTATTATTATTATCGTTTCCGGCGGCACTAATTACTCACTCACACACCGGGCTGCTCTCTTGCTTTGCATGTCCGAGGTTTTCATTCACACCACCGATGGAGCTTACATTTTACATCTGATTATGAATTTCGGCATCGTAATGTGCCAGTGCCGCTGTGTTTCAACTTGCATTGTCGTTACGACTGCTTGATACATTAACCTCGCTGGAACTATAGAAACTGCTCGGTCATAACAAGCGTTAGATGCTAAAAGTAATGATTTTGTGCTGGAACGAAATTGAAAAAAATTAATTTTTCCACTTTGAAGAGTGGAGTGCAATATGATGCTCGACGTTGCTGCATTTTTAGTGATTTCAATGGCTCATTAAATCTGAGCTTTGCTAAAAGTCAATCAGCTCTGGGAATACGTCAGCGAATCCATCGGGTAGAGAGTTTCAGTGGTTTGCAAAGTCAGTAAGGAACCACATTTTTTAATCTGTTGAGCGCTGCTGAATTATTTCACCTATCGCCAGATGGTTCTGAGCCACTGCTAAACCAAGCAAGGCAATTTAATTCTTTGGGTAAGGAGCTGCGTCTAACATAATTAGTCGGCAGCAGGAAGCAGAAAAGTTGTTAACAAATGATGCCGTTCAAGCGTTGTGTCAGCTTCACAGCCTACCAAGGATTTCTCGCTTGAGAGCTCTGTCCCTGACGACGGTATAGTTATCTCCTCCGGTGGCCATGAATGACGGCATGAGAATCGTGTAATTCCTGTTGACGTCCAGAGGCTCGTACTTTGGCACGTCGCACTGCTGACATCGCGCCTGCACCGAGGCCACTCGCGAGTATGCAGGCTCGTACATATGATAAACGACCTTGAAACCTGCAGCGGAAAAAGTTAGCACGTCACACCTCCCGAACCCGTTCACTCGAACGCCTACAATTTGAATGATAGCTCTAGAAAATGGCACCTAGCTGAACCAGGGCTTCTCGCAGCCTGTTGTATAGTAAAGCAGCAGTAAATATATTAATGCGTCCAGAATTTTTCACAGGCTTACAATCTTTAACGTAATTAGAGTCTCCCATCCACGCCATTCCACTATTCGTTACATGTACTGCGCCTCGTAAATTGCTTGAGGATTTGGACACCGGATACACCAAGCAAAACGGTCTGTTGTGCTGACTAGGGCTACTAGCTCCTCGCGTTACCTCGCGGCCGTTCCAGTAGGAAGATAAAGCCACTGCTAGTACACCAAGGCAGTTCTGCAAACCATTGTTACATATCATGGGCCGTATTTGCGCTGAAGTGTCTCGACGACGGCCCAGGTACAACAAAAGCTCAACGCCCTCCGAGCTGGTTCTCAAATGATTTTCCGATTTAATTTGTTCATTTCGGCACTGTATCTTTGCAGTTGATTTTGAAATTTGTGTAATTCTTGGTATCAGAAGTGGGTAATTTGCGAATGCGACGCGACGCATTTAGCATGGCCTGAACGAATGCAAATGACTGTATTCTGGCACACTCACACACACTCGCATGCTACTTTAATGCACCGGAAAATTGACAAACTGATGCAAAAACGTAATGCAATGTAATGTAATGTATCTCCTTCTGTAAGTCCACAAAGACATAAATACCATGTGGGTGTTACGCAAGAGAGTTTTGTTTAGTGCACTCACAGCCTAAGCGGCTTTCGGTACACATTCGGTAGCCAACAGACTTCGTCTCACGCTGCAAAGAGAAAGTGGGAAGCATAGCAGAGTCAGGAGAGCAGTTGAGGTAGTGAGTAACATGGAAGTAGCAGCTCAGGACCGCTGAAAAGGATCAACCATAGTCGGTAGCAGGAGAGTAGTTGTCGTTGTGTAAGAATTGTGGAAGCGAGTTCCACAGTCTAGGACCTGAAAGTGGAGCGCAAAATCTTCCATCAAATTTATCATCTTTAGCCTAATCAACCTTTAAGCTGTAAGCAGTGCTTTAAAATATTCGATTGGTATCGTAACGCATTATTCTATATTTCATGTCATGCAACTACATTTCGTGTTTTCCATTAGCATACGCAGTCACTCGGATTCTGTTAACCTTAGCCACTGCCATCGAGTGAGTCAGCAGTTGCTTATGTTTACTGTCTACGGAAGGTATTTACGGGACTCAAAAATTTCAATTATGCAAGCTGATTACTGAGAGTGAAAGAAAATAAGAAGTCCAACTACAATTGCATGCTGACCCTGTGCATGTCACCCTACCCTTGTTAGGCTTGTTGTCGGCGAGCATGCTACCACTTACCATACGATCGTGCTTCCTTCGCAGCAAATGCAAAGTTCGTAGAAATAGATTGAGTTCTCTGAGGACGCTTAATCAAATGTATCATTATTATAATTATTAAAAAGAAGGAAAGGCAATAGTAAGAACGCGCTAAGTTTTCTGCAAAAGCTAGAGAAGCGAAGCTGCAACCCCTCCCACTGCAGCAACAAGCATGGCGCTGGCCAGGCTTGCTGGTCAGCTGCGGAACCAGCGGAGGAGATTTTTAGCTTTAGATCAATGGCATTTCCTTCAGAATGGCCGGACTCTGACAACCGGGGAGGTGACAGGGCTGATCGGGATGATGGCTGATTGGCTGCTCCCGCTTCTGTACAAGTACAAGGTTCACTCACTCGGTTTTAGGTGAAATATGGTAACTCGCACAATGGATTGCTCATCTCTCTAGGGAAGCTGCTGAACTAGTAACGTGGCTAAGAGGATCCGTTGTGAGAGGGGTGACAATTCTAAATTGAATTTGTAATAATATTAACTGTATCAAATTTTAGCAGAGCCTCACGAGAACCAGTCCGCGCTCCGGAATTGTACATGCACTGTAAAGGGATTCCACCTGATTAGCAATAATGACCTGCACAATTTCAGCACTGGTGAGCGCATTACAATATGACCTTGCATATGGATTGAGAACATGTCTTGTGGTTCCTACACGAGGGATAAGGCATTTAAACTTTACAGCCTAGCTTGTGAGCTCAAATTCTGGTGAGGTTAGTTAGCCATTAAGATAGTTTTGCCGCCATATCAATGAGGCTGCTAGATCATTTAACTTTGCGTATTGCAGGAAGGAGTGGTGTTTTTAAGCTTCCTTTTACAGGTAGGTAAGTGATGCATTGCGATGGTCAGTCAAAAAAGTCGGCTCCAGGCTTTGTGAGGAGATGAAATGGAGGCGTGGTTTCAAAACGCTTCTGCTTAGGGCTAAAGGTCGGAGTTTTCAGTTGGAGTTGTATTTAATTTTGGCTTTCGACATTCGGGCTACTAGAGACCCTCTATAGAGACTACATCTGAACCACCTGTGAAATGCTTAACATTTGCCTGTGTCGCATTCGCAGATGATGTAGACGGCATACGGATGCAGGGTTTGCACTGTGTGACACACAAACACAACCGCGGTGTTTGCACGCGAGTGGAGAGCTTACCTGACACTCACCGCACGAGTACGAGGCTTACCTGACACTTGCAGCGAGGAGTATAAAGCTTACCTGACACTTGCAGGAAGGAGCCGGCGAGAGCCTGGAGGTCGTAGCGTGCGACGCTCTGCTCGAACATGGCCAGCACGTCTGCTCCGCGAAGGGTGACAGCGTCGACAGTGTTGAGGAACGGCAGCACGCCGAAGATATCTGAGTAGCGGATTGGCCCTGCTCGAGCAAAATATGAGAATTGGATTGGCTCGCTTAATGCACCGCCTGAGAAGTGGATTGGTTCACTTAAAGGACCATCGGAGGAGCGGATTGGCTCGCTTATAGAACCGCCGGAGAAGCGGATTGGCTCACTAAGAGCATCGCAGTAGCTGGCGGATTGGCCGAGGTCATGTCGGCAAAAGGGTCGCACAAAAGCACCAAGCAAAGTAAAGGCAACATAGGCAAAAGAAGACAAAATAGGGAACGCAGCAGTAGTCCCAGCAGTAGTCACCACCCAGCTGATCAGCGCCAGCTAATGACAAAGCCAAGAATGGGCAGCGCCGAGTCGCGAGAGTCCAAATCTCGCGTACCTTTAGTTAGGGACACCCGTATGCCACCGCTATTAACCACGGCGAGCGAGACGCGCGTCCATTGCGGTCCCGGTCGTTCGGCGGCGTCGGCTGGTGGCAGAACTTGCGCCGCCACAAAAGCGTCCGAGACGGCGTTTCCTGCAAAAGTGAGCGGCGGCAGCGGAAAGGGCAGCACTGGCCGCCTCGGCGCCGGTGCGCGTGCGCCAGGCATTGCCAACCGGGAGTCTCGTCGGTTTGACACTGTCTCAGGACTGAGGATTACTAAACTTTCTGCCAGACAGCGAGGTTTGCAAGGAAACGCCCCCTGAAGTTGTGCAGCAGCAGCGTTTTTGCTCTTTGCCAGCGTGAGTGCCGGGCTGGAAATTAAGTCAGCTGTTTGGGATGAGACCTCCTAACGCTTCGCCTGACGTAGCGACACACTACCCTCGTAGAGAGCCCCGTTGCGGACAAATTAGCGAGTTCCAGTCTGTTGGCCCGCTTGCTGTAAGGACCGGCTGGTGCATTGATAGAAGCTAACTGAGCTCTGTTACTGCCGCATCATTGGTACCAATCAGTGTCTTCGGCCAGTATTGATTGCCAGCTGCTCAACGCTCGTGCTGCCCACCTATTAAGGAGAAGTGGGTTCTTGTAACGATGGAATACTGTATCGGACAGATTATGAATGGCGATTAATCATGGTTCATGAATTAAACATGTTAGAAACCGGCAATATGTACAACTATAAATATGTACCGTGAGGCGACATAAAAAGCCTGATTCGTGTAACAGTGAGCTTTGCCGTCCAGTTTCTTATTTCTCTTTTGGACATTTGGCATTTTGGTTAATGCTGGGTGGTTGTCTCCTCTGTGCTGCTAGCGAATAGATTAGTTTACGCCAGGATATGGAGTTTTTATGTGAAGGTATGAGTACTCCTCAGTACTGCCTTTCTCAGCTGCCTTTGGAATACGTGTGTGTATTGATGTGGCCTCTGCGAAACGCTAGCCCCGCTTCGAGGCGCTGCATTCTTGGGGTTAGTCGTGTGTCGGCAAGTACCAACGGAGAGATGCGCTCTAGGGTTGTGGCCTAAGGACAATTAGTACAAGAGACCCTTTAGCACATGTCTGCGAAGACAGTATTCCTAGTAGGCATTCGCATCGCACAGCGTGAGCTTCTGCTTTGGGCTCCCGGCGAGCAGCTGGAAGCAATGGCCGGCCGGTCACTCCCCGCGAACTCACCTAGGTTGCACTCCCGCGCTCGGCATTCTTCGCGCGTTCCGTTGAGGAAGA
Organism: Cristatella mucedo; assembly: GCA_009760855.2. Taxonomy (NCBI): domain Eukaryota; kingdom Metazoa; phylum Bryozoa; class Phylactolaemata; family Cristatellidae; genus Cristatella; species Cristatella mucedo. The sequence goes on from WPIO01000141.1 coordinate 524,964, forward strand.
CGCTGGTATTGCCGACCACCACGCCTCCTCTTGCTTGAACCGTCTCTCCGTATCGCTCCACGTCTCTGAGAACGTCCGGATCTGTGAGCAAAAAGCGAACCACTGAAGCTCTTCGCTCCAGGAGATAAGAAGTTGAATTGCTCCACGGAGATTACCATTACTGGCTGAAAGTGCAATAGCGACGCTGTTTGCATCTACCGTGCAGCTTCGCTGTGAGGCTCGTTCGAGCTACCTTCGGCGACGCTTCCGTTAAGCAGGATGGGAGCTCCGGACCAAGCCACCAGTCGGCCATCATCGTCGAAGTGGACCTCTAACACGCCAAGGTATTTGCCGAAGAAAAAATCTTGTACAATGACGACCTTCTGACCGGACGGCTTTTCGATAACCGTCGGATACGGACCGACTGGGACGTCGTTACTTGGCGGCGTCCCTACGTAGCGAGCGAGCGAAATCAAGACTGAGGTCAAGCTTTTTTGAGTTGTACATACATGCAAAAGAAACAGTACTATGAAATTACAAACGCTTGGCAAGCACATGGCTTGCATTTGACTTACCCGAGTAAAGAAAAGAGTGCGTGTGGCCACCAACAACGACGTCAACATCATCAACTTCCGCTGCTATTTTCTGATCAACGTCATAACCCGAATGGCCTAGCGCAATGATGATGTTGACACCCAGCTGTTTCAGCTCCGCTGCAGCCGCCCTAATCGAGCCGATGTCGTCCCGGAATGTCACCGTCGCCGTGCTCGCTGCAAAGGGCGTCACCTGCCATTGCACAAGGCAGCATGGAGGTTGATTGCAACTACTGCGGTGTGGAGGGCGCACACGCAAATGAGGACATCCAGGCTGGTGAAGGCACCTAAATCCTGGGAAGTGAATAAAAAAGTGGGAAGTAAAGTAAATGTCAGCTGATTCAGCAGTTTCATTCAAATAGCTCGAAGAAGAGCCAAATAGACTACCTAACTTACTTGAAGCGAACGATGACAGTCGCTTGCTGCATGACACAAACCCACGGCCTGAGTTAATCCAGCGAACGTTCACTGTGGCTGAGGAGGTACTCGAGAGTGATGAGGGAAACATTTATATATTTAGTATATATCTACAGTACATATTTATATAGATGAAATATGTATTTATATGTATAATTATATAGAATGTAAATTCAGATGTATATTTGATTTATGTATACGTATATACAAGTGTAATTATATATCAGATATCATATATATCCAAGCATGATACAGCTGCTCTGACTTTACACAGCCATCAGCAAGGATAACTACACAAATTCCTATCAAGGGTTCCACATCAAGGCTAATACTCTTTCCACGCACTCTCCTACTTACAAAATAAAGCAAATTTTGGAGTTAGCGAGGCACTGGCCGGTAGATTCATGTAGGCTTACGCACGAAATAAGGCTTTCACGTCAAGATAGAAACCTGGATGTACTGGTGATGGTCTGGTAACGTACTTTCATCCTTCGTTCTTTAAATCTAGGTGTCGCTTTCAAAAGTGACCTTTCGTTTGACTACAACACCAGCTCTACAATCATGCATGACTACTTTCAGCCACATAACATTACAAAAGTTCAAGCTTTTTTAGTCAGGGATACCACATCTAAGTTAGTCCATGCAGTTGCGACATCCCATCTTGACTTCTAAAACTCACTGCTTGCTGGTCTACCGCATGTGCAGTTGGGCGCTTACATTTGTCGTAAAACTCTGAAGCTAGGCTTTCCTGTCGTGAGCGTCGCAGTTGCCACATCACACTACTTCTCACTAATCTGCACTGGCTCCCAGTTACCCCTAACCGTGTTATTCTTGTTGTTTATCGAGCATGCTACCACTAAAAATTCGATCGCGTTTCCTTTGCAGCAAATTTAAAGTACTTTGAAAGAGATTGAGTTCTCTGAGGACGCTTTATCCAGTGTATTATTATTAATATTATTCGTTTTAATGCGTAACTGCTCATCGAGGCCTAAAATCGTTAATAAACGTCATTTTCTGTCGAAAAGGCGTGCCTTGCACTACATACGGACCTTCAAATAGCCTATCGTAATTTATTGAATAAATGCGTCGTCAATATACGAATACGTATGACGAAGGATGGGACAGTCAGGGCAATAAGCGTTTGTCAAAGAAACATTCAGCTGTTCGATTATATGAGGACCTACGAGAAAAAGCAGCCAACTAATAGCACCAAAATTATACTTTTAAGATTGGATGAATATGAACTGAGCTTATTGATAACGGGAAAACCTAATATCAAATAGAAAAACTGAAATGACTAAGCTTGAAATATGGGCGAATACGAAGGAAATTTTTTTTATCTTTCGCCTTTCGAATGTGGCTGTCTAGATACAAAAAGAACTTGATAACCAGTAGATAATCACATCAGCTTTACTGTCGATTCGTCCTGTGTCAGCTTTGTAATAGCATATGCATTTAGACTTTCAAGGTGGGTAAGAATCTCACAGCTGCGATGGACCATACTTTGGTCACAAACTGTCACGTGTCTTGTACGTTGCTGCTCGCAGTTCTTTGTTCCTGTGCTGCAAAGGACGCCTATAGTCAGTGTAAAACTCTGCAAGCTCAATACTTTTTGCCTCTCGCGAACGTCACAAATGCTACATTCCAGCACTCTGACCTGTTATTTCTTCTCATAAAGAGGCGTACCAGCTGAAGACAATGTCACTTAATTCAGATCTCTTCAGTTTCTTACTAAGGCTAAAATTCCTGAAATAATGCTCTGCAAAGCTTTTATTAGTGCAAGCAGGTCTTCTGAACTAAACAAATTCAAGCATCTAACGAGCTTCAATTCCCTTAGGACATCGGGACTTCAGTTGGTATGAGGCCAAAGCCTAAAACACATTTCCGTCTGAAATTATCAAGAGACTTCCCGTCTTGATGAAATTTAAAAGGTGGCTGCAAATAGCATTTTACTCTCAGCCTCTCCTTTTTCCGTTTGATTTTTCATTCGCTTGCTTATGCGTTCTGGAATTGTGGACTTTACCACCGTTACAGTGAGGTTATTCACTTCCTGATTAGATAAAAAAGCGTAGGAATATATTTAGTTCTCTTAAACCGCTTAACAATATTTACTAACATTACTAATTAGTCTAAAACTACTGGAGACCGAGATTAAAAAACGTGTGAGGAAATGTTCCTTTGATCCACTTCGCTGAAAGTTAAGGTAGAAATGGACGAGCAGTACGCAGTACGCAGTCACAGGAAAAGCATATTACTGCAGATGGACATAAAGCACTTCCGAGCAACCCTCTCCAGAAAGTAGCTTGCCATGTAAATCGTCACCGTATTGCCAGTTCATAAACAATGAGCATGTTTAAAAGCAGGATGGCGATTCCTAGGCTCCGAAAATACAGGTGTGTGTGGATACTCGGACGGTATTAAGGTGCTATTATGAAAACATCTTACTCTGAAATTCTCTGTAAATCTGATAATGCAATAGCTGCCTATGAAGTATATTTCATAAATATCGCCATCTTGGGCCCGATAGTACGGCCTGACCATTAGTCTGCTTTGCCGCCGAAGAAGCGGTTCGTTTAAGCCGTTGGCCAGTAGCCGACGGCCTCTAGCCAATGGCCGTAGGGCCCTTCAAGCTTTGAATGCAATTATGGCAGGGCTAGCTAACTATTCTGAGGCCTGTCAAATATATTAAGGAAAAATAAATTCGATGGGAATAAACGTGTTTATTGTGCTCAAATGAGTCCAATAGCCCGTGGGTGAGGTGTGTGAATTTCATGACCCCAGTTATGGGTTCGAGCCCTTATACAGGCGATGCTTTATTTCGCGTTGCATTGAGGGGCTTGATAGCAACGAAGGCTTTGTCATCGCTAAGTTAATGAAGCTTTTGAATCAGCTTCAATAAATGTTTTACTACTGAATTTAATATACAAAGGTCAATTTGGGAAGTGCAATTATTGGTGTCACAATCATATCTCACTATGCACTCTCCAAAACGTTCGTCAGCACTCCCGATTTATGAAAGAATAAAGATCCGAGATAATGGAGACTTCCTGGCATTTTTCGCTAAGAACGTAAATTCCAGCCATTCATTCTCCCTCGGAAGACTGGCAGAACAACACAAGATGGCAAAGAGCTACTTAGAGCTTTATTCCTCTTCAGATGATATACAAACGAAATAGTGAAATATTATTATTACCATAAAAGCAATGTTTTGCTGATTGAGCACTCTCAGTAATTTATTGGCATACGAGCCCTAGTGGCTATCGTTCCTGCTTGCAGAGAGGGAAAACCAATAGCCATACTGCAAGAATCGAACCTACGACCTGGTTCATAAAGGGACATCGCCTTACCCTTAGGCTGCAACGCAGGGGCTAGGAATGTTGCAGTAATCTTGGTAGGCGGTGAGAAGTCTCACAGTGGTCTTGGTAGGCGGGGAAGAATACCACTGTGCTCTTGGTGGTAGGCGGTGAGAGCAGCCGAGCAAGAGGTTCGTCCGATATAGCCCGAACGGGTTAGGTTTCCGTGGATCCATGGCCAATGTCAAGGTCGGGAAACAATGCTGTGAGTCGTATTCAGTATCTTAGTATTGACGCATTGTTTTCTGGCTTTCTCGCAGTGCCTCCTAGCCGCTCTAAGAGTAACTTCAAATGTAAGTGGTGTCTGAATAATGCCTCATTTTCATTTATTTATTGCCGTATTCTTGTACTTAGTCTTTGGTGCTTTAGCGTTTAATTACGTTAACACGTGCTCACAATCATTTCAAGTTCTCCGAAGGTATTATTTTATTTTCACCTTTGTTAGCTTGGATGCACATCTTACTTGAAAGAGCTGTACCGATCGCGAGTTCATTAGCAAGGTCATGTTTGTAAGCAAAGGCAGAGTCACTAGGTAACAGTACTTACACACATCTCCATGGTAACTGGAAGAAACTGCACTTAGCGGGAGGACACGAGAGAGACCATGTTCGAGGCCATGTTAGTAAGCAAAGGCAGAGTCATCATCATCAGACAACAGTAGTTGTACGCATCTCCGTTGTAACTGGAAGGAGCTCCGCTGAGCGGGAGGACGCGAGGAAGACCATGCTCAAGGACATGATGTTTGATTGGAAAGGCAAAGCCGCTAGACAGCAGTACTTACATACATCCGTCAAGAATGGTGTGTCCACCGAAGTGTATCCGATGACACCAATCTTGCGACCTCCTCTTGTCAGCACAGCATATTTAGCGACATCGGACAATAGCGGCTCTCTGCTCACATTCAAGTTACAGCTCAGCACTGGGAACTTCTTGATGACCTCTTTGACGAACGGCGCTAGCCCGGGTACGCCCAGGTCGAACTCGTGGTTACCAAGTGCCTGGAAAATAACCCAGGAGAGCAGAGCGGTAATTACGGTCCCACAGAATCCAGGAATGCCTCAAGTCCCTGCAAGCACTAATCCGTATTGCTACAGCCGGTAGCTCTGTATCGGCCGTTAATATGTCTAGCTGACATGCAATAGCAGCAAGACAAAATATATTCAGCGAACTCGAATGCTGTCCATCAAGTATGCGACAATTCCCAAGAATTAGCCCTCTCCAATAATTCGCACGAGCCTCTAACAGGATGAGGGCAGCGCTCGCATGCCTTCAGCTTCAGGAAGACCAAGCCCCTGGCTGTCGTATTTGCAAAGTAATTTGATTGCCTGGTAGCGAAGCACGATAATTACTACAGCCCGTAGTCGTTTTCAGAAATCGCCGTCTGTCTGGTTGTTAGGCAACAGAATAAAAGGTAAGAGATATTCAACTAACTCGAACGCTGTCAAGGAAGGATTCGGCATACTCAATAGAGTTGGCATCAAGCATGAGGCGCACTAACCACTAGCAGGATGAATGCACCACTAGCACGCTATTAGTCTCAGGATGTGCAAGCACTTGACTAGCTTATAAGCACCGCGATTTGATTGGCTGGGCTGGGCCGAGCTGGGTTGGTCCAGCGGTTAAGGTGCTCGCCCCGACTAAGGTCTGGCTGAGGTCGTGGGCTCGAGCCCTGAGGCTTATGTGAAACGCCTGAATAGAGATTTAGTTCTCTTGGGGCGCTATACAAATGAATTATATATTATATTAGCTGTAAGAGCAGCGCAATAGCTACTGAAGTCCGTCGTCGTTACAGAAATCGCCGGAATGACTAGATCGTGATTAAAAAACGTAAATCTTGCCCGAAGGGAGAAGAGTTTTTTCGTGGAAGCAGTTTGAAATGCGCTTCGAAGGCAGCAGCCACAGAGGTCGCTGTAGCTGCAGCCACAGAGCCACAGAGGTCACTGTAGCCACAGAGCCACAGAGCTCGCTGTAGCCAAACGTTGTATCACTTAAGAAGCTACTTAAGAAGCGAAAAGAATTCCCTCAGACAATGACCAGTAATGAAGCGAACCGTGTTGCGGGCATTCTTGTAGCACGAACAGCCCGAAGCTGACTATGAGTAGAAGACGAGCCACAACCTCGTTACCACCTTCTAGAGAAATGAGCTTGACTGCCTATAACAAACTGCAGCCCCGACTGGGAAGCCACATTTGCGGCTGAGCTGCCGACAGTGCATTGCTAGGTGGAGCCTTGCTCGTCGAAATAGAAATTTATATATGGTGGCTCTTCGGATAGAACGCTTGTACTAGCATGCCAAAGGGTTCTATGAATCGCCACAATCCACCCCAATCCACCGAAATTCACGGCAATTCAGCACAATCCGCCCTAATTAGGCTGAAATTAACAGGTCATTGGCGTTGGCAAGCTCACATTTTGGACGGATGTTGTAGTATACCGTCGATTTGATCTATCCACCTAATTTCATGCAATGAGCTGCAACGATTGAAGCATGTACCGAAATCCAACGAAATCCACAGAATTAACTATAGTTCGCTTCAAATCCACCACAACTCAGCTGCACAAAGCTCCAAAAAAGTTTGGACTATCAAACTGAGCTATACGGATCTATAGCTATACTATAATATATCGCTAATGCACCCGGAAAATTTCTCGAGATTCTGCTCACGCATTCTCATTTAGGTAAGTTGCAATAAGATTGTTGCCAGCCGTGCCAATACCACAATCCACCGCAATCCACTTAAATCCGCCTCAATCCACTTCATTCAATGGCACAACGAAACAATTCCAATTCGGAAAAGTTCTTTTTGATTGCATATGAAATTAATCTGTCTGAAAATTTTACTCATACAATACGTGCATACATACATACGTGCATACAGCACGTGCATTGGCAAGGTCGTTCTCGTGCAATGAGCTGCAATGAAATGCAATAGCCTGGGCCGATACCAAAATCAGCTCCAATCCACCACATTCACACCGTAAAATGAATAGAAACAGATTGCACAGACCTCCAGTTTGTATTGTTTATTAAAGCGCACTGTGTTGCGTGCACACCCCACTTACAAATTTAGTGAATCCTTGAACTCTGGCAAAGAGCAGCAATCTCCCGAAATTCACTGGGAAAATACCCCAATCCACTCGATTCGAGTTCAAATCATCATTCAATCGCGAACATGAAGCTGTAATTTTCATTGCATATAAGGCTAGACTGAGTTCAAAGTGAACCCACAAAATTTCACTCTATTGCGCACACGGGTTCTCATGCAACGCACTGCAATTGACTGCAACGACCTGGTCCAACACAGAAATTCACAAAAATCCACCACAAAGTGCCCAAAACTCGTACACGAGAAGCTTTAATTATTATTGCAAGCTGCTCCACTCTTCGGTTATTGTGTACTCGCAAAATGTCACTATAATTGCCTCCATCATGCTGCTACAATGCACTTCAAGTGACGCCAATGGCTCGAGGCCAACACTGAAATCTACAGCAATCTGATGCAAAATGTACCGAAATTGGTTTCTCAATGCTCCAATTTTGAATGCATTTTATAAAGAATACTGTTTGAAGTGCAACCATGTCATCTTGACCAATTGCGTTCCTACAATCTCGGGAATGAAATCCAATCTACAGTAATAGAAGCAGCAATCTTGAAGCAGCAATCCACTAGAAACCAATTTCAAATCGACCACAAACTGGATGTGCGAAGCTCCAATTTTCATTAAATTTAATATTTCATCGTATTCAAATTAAAAACGTAGAAAATTGTGACGCTATGTTGCACGTTAACTATCAACAATGCACGGCAATTGACATCGGCGGCAGGGGCAAATACCGCAATCCTTAGGCAATATGAAAGCGGCTGCTCGAAGCTCCAATTATCATTCCAGGCAACATCTCACTGCGAGCGTAATACTTTTGAACCAATCTGTGCGTTCGATCCCTGGCAATATATAACAACGGACGGCAACGGCCTGGGAAAATACGGCATTCCATGATGATCCATCGATAGTCACCGGAAAGAGGCTGGATCCACATGCAATTTTTCTCGGGTGTCACAGCCCACTGGATTTAAAGCACAATCATATCCTCTCAATAAATCGCGAATACAATAGCGAGCCATGAATTTAATTTCAATAAAGCGCCATCAGAGAACTGAATATATTTCTATGCGCTTTAAAATTGCAGCACAGGAAGCAAGATCACATGGTTAATGGCAGGATGCTCAATAAACAACAAGAATAACGTGGTTAGGGGTTACATGCAAAGGGTCAGCTTGCAAATATGCTTAGTGGCAGTATGCACAGGGTGAGCACGTATAAGCACACAAAGGACAAATCACAGGGATCCAGTAAATGCTGTGATAAATCGATGCATTTTTAGTTTCTTTTTAAATGTGGTCAAGTCAGTAGCTGTCGTGATGCAAGTCAAGAGTGAGTTCCAGGCTTTTGGAGCGTTCAAACTAAAGAAACGTTCTCTAAAGGATTTGAGCTTGGCCATGGATTTTTGCTTATTATTTTTAGTGAATTGCTGCAAAGTGTTGGAGGCAATTATAGTTAAATTGTGAGAGTACACAATTAACAAAGAGTAGAGCAGGGTTCAATCATAATTAAAGCTTCTAGTGTACTCATTTTGGGCGCTTTGAGGTAGATTTTGGTGGATTGTGGTATAGGACCAGGCCGTTGCAGTCACTTGCAGTGCTTTGTATGGGAACACGCATGCAAAATAGAGTGAAATTTTGTGGGTTCACTTTGAACTGAGTCTAGACTTATATACAATACAAAGTACAGCTTCACGATCGCGATTGCAGGATGATTTGAACTCGAATCGAGTGGATTGGGGTATTTTCCCGGTGAATTTCGGGTGATTGCTACTCTTTTCCAGTGCTCGCGGATGCACCGTTTTTTGTTTACAGCGGATGAGCAAAAAAAGTGCGCTTTAATATGAAATAAATCTGGAGCTCGGCGCAATCTATTTGTAGTCTTTTTTCGGTGTGAATGCGGTGGATTGGAGCGGATTGGCCCTAGGCCATTGCAGTCAATTGCAGTGCATTGCTCGAAAACGACAATACCAATGCAAGGTAAGTTTTAGGAGTACAATTTTTCAATAAAAAGGACGCTTTTCGAGCAGAGTTTGTTTCGTTTTGTGGCGGGACTAATGGATTGTGGTGGATTGCGAAATTGGTCCCTGACAGCTGCAGTCTTATTTTAGTGGATTTCGCGAACAGAATCGAGCGAAATTTTCTGGGCGAACTTTATATATAGCGTAGTTTGATAATAAAAAATACTTTGAGCTTTGCACAATTGATTTATTGGGATTTTAAGTGAGTTAATGCGTACTACAATATTCGCCCGAAATTTGAGCTAAGCAACGCCAATGTCCGGTCAATTGCAGCCCAATTAGAGTGGATGGCAATGGATAGCCGTAATTCGTCGAACCCCTTGCCAAAGGTGCCTCCGTCTGACAATCATCTGGATCAGATCTACGGTTGTGCCGCCTCGCAATCATTAAAAATATAATTAAATATAAAAATACAATTACATATAATTATATTTTTATAAACATTATATCACTGTCAAGTAGCCACCTCGCAAAGGTGGCTAATTTAGCCCCGCCGCCTTCTATTGGCCTGATGTCAACATACCGCCACGGCGAAACTAAATTAAATTACTAAAACAAATCGCTAATACTTTATTAGTCCGTCAGTCAGTGATGCTCTAGGCTCTGAGGTTGGCAGCTGAGTCATTCACTGGAAGTCAAACAGAAGTGGCTGCACACAAAGGCCGGCGCTAACACCTGTAGCTCTACCTTTAGCTTTTCCTGTAGCTCTACCTGTAGCTTTACATGCTTGAATCAACTGTTCTAATTTATGGATACGGACTTTTTGTATTAAGGTATGAGCGCTCTTTATTCGGCTACCCTGTTTCTCCATCACTCGCGCTCCTACCTTTATTGCCCTATAAGTCACTAGCTGCCAGCTTCCCTGCTCAGGCTTCACTCAAGTACTTCGCACAGGTCGAGTAGGACTAGTACCATTAATAGTGCCAAGTTTGCGGCCTAAGTGTAGTGCTAAGTTTGTCTCCGTACTAGTATCATACTGCTATCGAGTAGTAATTGTAGACTTCACGGAGAGGTGAAGACAGAATCGTTATACTCCTGAATGGATAGCGTATAAATGCTCGATCCGGTGTTGAGTTTTATGAGAGCTGGTATTCCTTCAACATGGACCGTATCATGCACGGTTTGTGGGTCACAGTTTTCGCAGAATGAACGAAAACGACGTCGTCTAACACTTTCCTGACTTTTCCTCGGAGTTGTTGAGCGAATTTGTTGCTCTGGCTCACGCCTTTCCTGCAGCTCGCGCTTCGGATGCCGATCTCTCCTCTGCACACTTTTTGGAGAAGATCTCGTATGCCACTGATGTGGCATACACTGCTGTAGTAAAGGTACCCACTCTGCTCGCGCTGCGCTTCGCTGAGCGGCAAGAGACGCATTTGCGGGCGATTGGCTCAGAGTGCGGCCCGCCCATCCTGTCAACGGACAAAAGTTCGGCAGTGGAATGCCCAAAACCATTTTCTATCACAGCGACCTCTTTTTTGTGACTGTTCTGCAACTTTCGCAAAATCTAACGCTATTTCCAGAGTAAGAAGTTTCACTTTCAATAGCCTTGTCGCTATTTCATCTGGTCGTTGATGACAACCGTGGAACTTATAGGTTACAGAAATTTCAAGAGGTGCCGGCATAATATTATCCGACAGTGCCTGCTTTAGTTGTAACGTGCTCTAATCCGACTGCTTAGCCGGCGATACGAGGCTATGCAGTGGCACATATGCCTTAGTTCCGATCGAACTCAGAAATACGGCTTTATGGCGATCTACCGGAGTCGCCCGTGCTAGCACGTACTGCTCGACATATCCAGGTCGATGCCGAATGCCTTTCTGTCCTCATCAAACGAGATGAAGTCTTTGCGGGATGCCAAGTGTTAAACCATTTTCCAGCTCGTGCCACGATCAAGCTTGTGCAAGCAGTCGTGCACAGACGGCTCTGACGGAAGCCGTTTATTATGGACCGTGGAACTGTGCCGTAGCCGCCACCACGAAAGCTAACTGAGGCGATTTTGAGCGTACCCAAAAGAGGGTCCGCTGTTCTCAGCCGGTAGAGGGCGGTGCCTGGGCAAGTCAGACGTAACCAACACGCGTAAATACGGATGCCGCGACAGCGCGTAGCGTAAAGTCAAAGCGCCGATGGTGCAATTAGGAGCTTGGAGTACCATTTCTCGTCGAATAATTACTCAGCCATGGGTATCGAATCCCTAAGTGCAACGGAAGTAAGGCTGACTGAGCCCGTCGAGCATTATGTTGGCAATGGCCTTTAGCTAGGGTAACTTGAGATAGGGCATCCATTTAACCATGAACAAATTTATAATGAAAAACAGAAGGCTTAACAGCATCTGAGATTGGTCGTTTGTTCAGTATCGCTCGATTCATGACCAAGAATTCAAGCGACCTATAACTTAAAAATAAAAAATATAATTAATTTGTATAGCTCCCTACAAAAACTTAATCTCTATTCAGGCGCTTCACATTCAAGCCACTTGGTTCAAGCCTATGATCTCGGCCAGACCTTGGTCGAGGTGAGCACCTTTAACACGGGACCAAACTAACGTTTGAGCCTTCACTAAGTCTTCCTCAAATCTTCAAGCAACGTATTTTTTAAATTTTTAGTATACATGATCTATAGGGAGAACCAGGTAAGTAAATCTGCATGCATTAAGGATTAGCATCCATAAAAAGGAAGATGTCAATATCACTTGCAAAAAGGTCAAAGTTGCCTACATACTCTTACGTGATGGTCGGCTTAATATTTCACCGGAGAAAAGCACGGCTAAAAAGAGGGCTGGGTAGACCAAGGAGACATTTCGGCCATTGCCAGACTTATTCAAATATTGAAAATGCACTAACGACATTTTTAGATAGCAATTTGAAAAGTCAGACATGCCAGTAAGATAAGTTAGACCAGCAATAGTTTAAACTCACCATTGCGTCATAACCGAGCATCTTCATGAAGTGAGCAGTTATATTTCCACTATGCACAAAAAACCAGAACGTTCCTTGGTATTGGTCGCCGGCGTCCAAAACGACGGTGTTGTTATACTGGCTTTGCAGCTCCTTAATCTTAGTGTATCTGAAGAATTTCAAATTATCAAAAAACGTTTTGACAAGAGTATAACGTGCACATATGCTGAATTAGTAATTCAGTGGTTTGTGGCAAACTGTGAATGCACTGAACAGATGCCGAGGCTGCGGATGCTTGAGAGTTCTGCTCGGTGAGTCAGCTGTCAGCCGGCAGAACGAAAATAAGTGAGTGGGCCTGCATGTAAGACAAACGAGGCAAGCTAGTACGCCTTCAAGCGCAATTACCGCACGGACGCGTGCCTCCACTGTCAAGTATGCCACCTTCTCGCTCCCCCTCCCGCCCTCATTGCTTCCTCCTCTCCAGTCACGTACTCTCATCGCACCGAGCAACTGAGCGGCTTCCAGTCGTCTCGCCATTCCTCGCACTCAATTGAGAAATATTTTGGCGATGTAATACTTATTACTCTAAATAAGTCTGAAATTCCCTTCCTGATTCTGTCTCGACGTCCAATGACTTGGAGCATTTAAGTTTCAGCCTACAATGCATCCGTTACGCTCAGCTCTCTCTGCGCCCAGTGAACAGGTCTAATAGCTCCGGCGCGTTTTATATGCTTACTTACCTGTGCATGATTTAGCGCACTTTACCAACTAGCTGTCCGACTTACCGATTAGTTTTGGTGTTTGCTTGTGTGTTTTTGCAGGCTCTGCCTGATAGCGGACTTTGGATTGGTCCAGCGGTTAAGGTGCTCGCCCAGACTAAGCTCTGGCTGAGGTCATGGACTCGAGCCCCGAGGCATATGTAAAGTACCTGAATAGAGATTAAGATCTCTTGAGGCCCTATAAAAATGAATTATATTATTATTATTATATTACTTCGCATGGTCGTATTAGTAAGGTAACTCACTTGACATCAACTATTACTTATTCCTTCTCTTACAGCCTTTTGTAGTGCACAGGAGAATTAATTTTATCAGTTAGCCATTAAGAATAGTTGTTATTATTATGATTCTTACTTTAAAGAAATCTTGCTATACAACTTAAGCACTGTCGTAGATTATGCACCTTAAACATTCAACAGTAGCTATAATAATAATAATAGCACACTTGATAAAGCACCCTCCGAGAACTCAATCTCTTTCAAGGCACTTCACGTTTGCTGCAAAAGAAAAACGATCAAAAAGTGCTCATTTTCATAAAGAACAATCACTGGTTATTATTCAGATGAAATGTGAATTCTCCTCAGAAAATCAGTGCCTTGACAGCTCTAACCACAATGACGCTCTTCAGAGAAACCGATATACATCAGTTCAAGAAGCTTGCATATGAAGTTCTTTTTTGCGATTTTGGGTGAAGCTCCTTAGATTGCCACCACTACAGGGTTCCGATGCTCCTGTTCGCTGGTATTTTCTAAATAGTGCAGAAATATTAAAACATAACTAGCAAGATTAAGCAGTGAATTGACCAAGGAAGTGCGATGGCTGCTCACGTGGACGGCGAAGCGACTGGTGATAGTCCGATGAGGTCAATAATTGTTTTAACTGACTGATCAAGAAGAGAAAACGAAACTATCTGTCTTTATCTGTCAGACAATGTCTGCCCATCACATCAGTTAAAAAGTCTTTTCCCTTTGTTTAAGGGATAGTTAACCTAGTTTGTGCCCTTAAAGTGCATACCCCTAACTTAGTTGGGTGGTAAAATGCATGCCATAGGCCCATCTATTCATCAGCCGCAGAGCGCTACATTTCTACAGCACCAGTCATAACGTAGGAATCCAATATAACTCAAAGCAGACAGAAATAGTGACTAAAAATGACTTCGGATGTCCACTTCATCTATTCTAAACCGTAAATTGAAACGACTGACTCCTAATACTTTTTATTCAGGAAACCTTCATGATCTTAAACTTTGTCATAATTTGACTGATTAAGCATGCAAGCGTTCAAATATTCTGGTGGACCTGAGAGGTCGAAACTTTTTTTGGCAAGCCTCTTAACTGCCCCTTATTAGTCATTATTAGAAAAAAGCTGTCTGTCTTTTTGACGCCGTTTACTAAAAAGTTCCTCAACATATTGAGTTGCCGGATACATTTCTGACTTTTTTGTGACATTTGCAGGTTTCGAACAGTGAATATCAGCAAGAAAACGTGATAAGCTATACTAGTGATTAAGACCCATAGAATCGGATATCGCTTTTATGCTGACGATACTCAGCTGTATTTGTCATACAAACCGTCGGAATCTGCTGCAGCAACTGAAAAACTGAATGCTTGACTTGCTGATATTCGTTCCTGGATGTCGGAAAACTTCCTGAAATTAAATGACGATAAAACCGAACTGCTGCTCATGGGGCACCCTAAGCGTGTGGATGGATTAAAAGGCTTTGCTCTTCTAATAGGTGATTCTGTTTGCGACCATCACCAGGTGGTTGAAATTTAGGTGACGTTTTCGACAGCTGCCTAAATTTTAACAGCTTTATTCAGAAAACTACATCTACAGCTAGCCATCACGTCCGATCGCTATCTAAGATTAGAAGCTGTCTTCCACAGTGGACTGTAAAAGTTCAACTCGCTCCTTCGTTCGGTCTTGGCTTGATTATTGTAATTCCATTTTGGCTGGGCTAACAAAGAAAGTAACCAGGCCACTGCCGCTGGCTATGAATATGGCTGCAAAGCTAGTTTTGAAGTCCCAGAGGTTTGAGCATGTGTCACCTTTGCTAAACGAACTAGGATGGATGCCGGTTGAACAACGGATACAGAGCAAAGTTCTTATGCTGACCTACTAGGCCCACCACGGCTTGGGTCATTCGTACCTAGCTGAACTGCTGCATCAGATGCTGCATCAGTTTTAGCCCGTTCGCGCCCTCAGATCCTGTGTGGACAATAAATTAGCTGTTCCATTCCTCCGCTTAAAGACCGTTGGCGATAGAAGCTTTAGCTCTGCAGGTCCTACTGTGGAACTCGCTTCCACAATTCTTACTCTGCGACAACTACTCTCCTGCAGCCGACTATGCTTTATCCATTTCAGCGATCCTGAGCTGCTACTTCCATGCTACTCACTACCTCAACTGCTCTCCTGACGCTGCTATGCTTCCCACTTTCTCTTTGTTGCGTGAGACGAAGTCAGTTGGCCACCGAATGCGTACCGGAAGCCACTTAGGCTGTGAATGCGCTATACAAAACTTTCCTGCGTAACAACCACATTTTCCTTATGGCTTTGTGGAGTCACAGACTGAGATAGAATACATTTCTTTACATTACATGTTACTAAAAATTCCCGCCACTAGTAAAAGACTAGTAAAAGTCTTCAGAAAGTGATAGAGTGCCGAAGGTAATGTGCATTGGGTTCCACTTAAAGGTCGGACATTTTAATGCCACGCTTACTAAAAGCCTTGTCCTCTATGATCGAATACTCAGATTTTTAT
The DNA here is from genome assembly GCA_009760855.2 of Cristatella mucedo. Taxonomy (NCBI): domain Eukaryota; kingdom Metazoa; phylum Bryozoa; class Phylactolaemata; family Cristatellidae; genus Cristatella; species Cristatella mucedo. The sequence goes on from WPIO01000141.1 coordinate 540,862, forward strand.
TTCACGTTAGCTCCTTTCTTAAAATAAAAGCGCCGATAGCTTTGTGTATGAGGTATAGGATTCTTATGAAAAACCTTCTTACTTTGCTTCTATAGCGCATTTACACGTACATCCAAGCCCACATTAAAAATCGTTGAATGTTAAGAGGAATTCTTATTAATTTCAAGCGATAATACTTCATTTAATTCGGTGAAAATATGCGGCAAATGAAGTCACATTGGACAGGACTTTTCGGAGTGGTCAACAATCCCTTTCAGTTTAACTGATTTCCAACGGCAACATCTCGACCATGGAAGCTAAAGAGATTGATGGAGTTTGATTCAAATGGAAACAATGAGATGGTAGCTGTACGCATGGGCTAATAATCATTAATATGGCTTTTAGAATGCTACATTATATTTTAACCTCTATGCATACAGAATATTTACATTATCGTCAAACAAATTGACACGAGTTAAGACTCGGACTTATTATTCTCGATTATGGATACCTGTACCTAGACAGACACGCAGCATTGCAAAGACATTGCACGAGTCCTCAAGTAATCCGATAGAATAATAATATTATTACAAATTATTAGTTATTAATTTTTACTGTTGCTATTTGATATTGCGATATATATGTGTTATTATACACACACACACACACATATATATATATATATATATATATATTAATCCGGCTTCAAGCAAGTCATAAATGCAGCAAGTCAATCGCCCCCTCCGACAGTCCTGCTTTGTGACCGTTAGTAGTAATGCTACTAAGCACTTGCTGACCCTTTGAAGATTACTAGGCTGTTTGTTATAGCAATTTGGAGCAGGGATTCAAGTGGTTCGTTACAATTTAAATCGTCATTCTGAAATCTGAGCGAGAGTGGGAACTAGATCGAGCGAGAGACGGAGCGAGATTGAGCGAGATGGAGCAAGAGATGGAGCAAGATCGAGCAGGAGAGCGAGAGGGATTTTCGTTAATTATCCGTTAATAATTCTTTGCTTGGTGTGCAAAGGAAATAACATATATAAGAAGTCGTGATTTTGATGGAGGCGATGGACTAGGCCACCCAAGGTCTTGACAGAATTTATTGTACAAATGGGGCAACGGCTTGAATAAGTTATCTGAGTCAGTCAGAACATGGACGTCTACGCACTCAAAGCTTAGAATTTTACTTGCAAGAATGTAATTAGGCAACAGTCCAAAATAAGCAGAAATTCTGAAAGCTCGAAACCACTGTTTATTGTTCTGCTTTAATATCTTTCAAGATTAATACATGTACCGGAAACTTTTCATTCTAGCTTGAAAAGCTCCAGTTCCAATTTAGCTATAATTTCCACAGGTGACCACAATTTAATAAGAATTAATAGGTAAATAGCCAGGCATAAAAATCCAGTCTATGCACGTTCAACCTAAAGGCCTAACCTGGCTAGCTCATTATATGTGTCTTGAAATAATTGCAACATGGTGATTCCGATAATAAATAAAAACACGTTGGCTACTAGAATTTGCATTGCTAGAGGGTAACACTCCAAAAATATGTAGCATAATTCAGATGTGCATGCACCGGTTTTTGAGGATCCAGTTGGGGCAGAGGGCATTTGTTCCTCTTACACCAAGGTAGCGAGCTTATCAGCTCCATATTCCGATGCTCCGCGACCATCACCGACGAAGAAATCATGCTTTAATTACGCTCAAAGAGCGACCGCCGAGTTCGTGTCAAATATACACTATGATTTTACTACCATTTTCGTTAATTCTCGGTCTGGCTAGCCTAATTGAAAATATTGTTGGTCTTTCCTATCTCAATACAACTTTTGCTGGTCTTACCCCATAAATGAAACAAATTCTGGCTCCGCCACTATGTATGCATGCCCCCGAAACGAACGCCCGTCGTATGTGCACGGCTATATTTATATGAGCTTCATAGGCATGGGGCACTATAAATGTACGCCCTGTTTACATAAGCTCGCAGTTTAAATATACGCCTTGCCTATTATAGACGGGCATTTGATTTTTACGTATTTACTAGATATATATATATATATATCTAGTAAATACGTACAAGTCACGCACACACACACACACACACACACACACACACACACACACACACACACACACATATATATATGAGCTCTGTGGAATATGTGGAGCGCCTGGATAGAGATTAAGTTCTCTTAGGTCCCTACACACAAACACACACACACACACACACACACACACACACACACACACACACACACACACACACACACACACACACACACACACACACACACACAACACAGCTGTTATTTGCAATGATATATATATATATATATAGGGTTATATATAGGGTTATATATATATATATATATATATATATATATATATATATATATATATATATATATATATATATATATATATATATATATATATATATATATATATATATATATATATATATATATATATATATATATATATATAGGGTTATATATATATATATATATATATATAGAGAGAGAGAGAGAGAGAGAGAGAGAGAGGAAGTCCGCCCTTCATCCGTTATGAGGCATATATATGTTGGATTGCTTTAAATAGAATTCGTGCTTTGAAACTAGTTTGCAAACTAATAGCTCCATCTTTTGTATCCGCCATTTCATTGGCCGGGCCACCACATCGCTAGATTGGTATCCATCATCCCTACACTATCATGAAAAGCAGCAGCTAGCTGCAAGTTCTTTCAAATAGAGGCTACTCAATAAAAAATAGGTGGCAACCAATTTTTTATGCTTCTCTACATCAGTGCTAGCTCTTTAAATACAGTTTTTCACGTCGAGTCTTGCTTCCTACCTGATTGATCGTGCTTCCTTTGCTGCAAATGTTAATTGCCTAGAAAGAGATTTATTTCTCAGAGGGCACTATGTCAAATGTATTATTATCATTAACATCAATATTATTATTATTACTTGATTCTTCGATGTATACGTTAGCTATATCGTGGGGGTAAAAGACTTATGGAAGAATTAATGAGGAGTCAGCAGCCAAACGCTATTCTACTTCTTGGTCAATATTCAGGCAAGACTTAGCAAATGACTCATCATAGGCACCATCTTCATTATTTTGAAAAATAAAACTTGACCGGGAAAATCCTCGAATAATTCCAAGAGAGTCTCCGTTTATGGGAATTTAGTCATACAAAAATCACGTAGTGAAGTGGCAGACGATAAAAGCAATCGTGAGATGTTACATTTGGCACGGGTGGTGCGTCGAAGGGGGCCGTTTCCTACCACCCCAACGAAAGTTCCTTGAATACCTGGAGGCGGAGCAAGCAGAAAGCAAGACTTGGAGAAAGACTGACTGTGAAAACTTCTCACAAAAAGGAGAAACGGAGTAGGATAGAATTAGGTTGGAAGCACGCCTGAAGCAGGTAGGAAGCAAGACTCGCCGTACAAACCAGGCTTAGCACGTCAAGAGTGATTACCTAGGCATGTGAAGAACATGACACGAAGTACCAGATTGTATTTATGTCACGAAGCCTGTTTTTTTCAGATGCTATTACATTGAATGGCTTGACTATTCATTTTAATATCAGCTAGAAGGATGAAGCTTGAGATCTGGCTTTCACAAACTCAGCCGTATCACTCATCCCCAGGGACAATCTAAGAAGAAAGACGTTTATACGTCATAGTGCCAGTGAGGAAGTCAGCAGTTTTCTGATGCACTATCGTTTTTCGCTTAGAGAATACAGCACTCACCTACGGGCTACTCCGGCGAAGCACAGGTTTTTGTCTGCATCTGCACGTTCGCACGTGCCGCCGACAGAGTTCGCCTGCTCGAATCGTGCGTGCACGTCGTTTGTATGAATGATGGTAAATTTGAAGTCGCCTGCCGCCGCGTAGAGACAAGCAAGTCCAACGAAAGCGATCCACGAGACTGTTGTCGTATTCATGGCGATTTCCAGGAGATTCTTCTTGTACCGAAAGACAGGGCCTCTACGATGGACGTCCCTGGCGAGGAAGGAAGAGGGTCGAGAGCCTCGGCAAGGAAGATGGCTTCACTGGCACTCAGCAGCGACGACCAGCTGACGGATGTCTGGAAAAAGTGAAGCAACGATGGTCTGTCGGGCTGGCAGACAAACGCTTTTCTGTTCCGCTACCGCTGCAAAGATGGAATTCCGCACGCTAATCGCCAAGCGTAGGCTGAGTACCTGCGAGCGCCCACGTCAAGCCCTATTTATATTCCGGCAGCACTACTCAGGCTGGCTGAGCAGGTGCCATATGGCAGTGCCGGCCGTGCCTCTCCTCGCGTTGCGAGCATCGAAGCCGTTATCTGCGGGACGGGATGGGGTAGCTGCAGATCATATTTACTTTTCCCCAGTTCTGCGTACCACGTCTGACAGCTTTTATCGTGAAGTGCGAAACTGATATCAGGTTTCTGAATGAAACGGGCGTGGCCATTGTTCGCCCGCTGGTCTTTCGTGCTGTCTGATATGCGTGCCTATGGAGTTCTCGGTTCCTGAAAAAAAAACGTTCGGCTGGAACCACCCTCGCCGGTGATAGGAAGAAGCTTACACGGCAACCTGCTACATAGGCAGACGAGCCAAGTAATTTGTGCGTGTAGGTCATCAACTACAGTGGCTCTCCTGTCAAAAATGGCAAGGCCTCGAATCTAACAACGATGTGGTCAGTCGGAGTTGCTGGCATGCGGTGAGTGATGAACAGCAGGCGGGAGCGGCTTCGATTTTCTAGCGGGAAACTTTGATTGGCTAGCGGGAAACTTTGATTTTCTAGCGGGAAACTTTGACTTTCTAGCGGGAAAATTTGACTTTCTAGCGGAAAATTTTGATTGGCTAGCGGGAAATTTGACTTTCTAGCGGGAAACTTTGATTGGCTAGCGGGAAATTTGGATGTGTTAGCGGGAAGTGTTGCTTCGCTAGCTGTCAAAGGGCTTGAAGCCAGTTACAGCTTTTCCCGGTTTCAACATGCTGTCTCGAATTATTTGCCTACAAAAAGAAGACGGAACAGTTGGAGTGAAACAAAAATCAGACAGCTGTGCATTCACAGTAAGAGGCTTTGAGTATGCCCATCTCGTGTTACCCTCATTTAAAACGTATTCATGGTGAGAAAGTAAGAAAGTTCGTCAGTGACCGAGGCTAGGATGCCAGCCAGATCTACCACCAGTGATCTGTAATAATAATAGCAATGATGTTAGTAACAGGTTGTTTGGGCTGTAGAGTAAGAGAAAAAACGGTCTACCCAGCTTTACAAATCGCAGCAAGGAGGACAAATTAAACGCACAATAAAATGATACGGTCATACACAAAATAGAATTTTTCCTACGCTAAAGCGCACAAGAATGTAAGCAGGGCTACTGGCTTGTACAATCAATGGGTAGTTATCCGTCCAGGCACTCAACCATGCACAGTTATGCTTGCAGAGCACCCGGGAACTACAAGACAAGATTGGGCTCACAAGGCGCAGAGAAAGCTGAGCGTAAAAGTCGTCAGTAATTGATATTTAAATGATGGAAAGCCATTATTAATAATGTATCTCCGTCAGTAACTCCACAAAGTCATAAAGACCATGTGGGTGTTACGCACGAGAGTTTTGTATAGCGCACTCACAGCCTAAGCGGCTTTCGGTACGCATTCGGCAGCCAACAGACTTCGTCTCACGAAACAAAGAGAAAGTGGGAAGCATAGCAGATTTAGGAGATCAGTTGAGGTAGTGAGTAGCATAGAAGTAGCAGTTCAGGACCGCTGAAAAAGATGTGCCATAGTCGGCAGTCGGAGAGTAAATGTCGTTGCGTAAGAATTGTGGAAGCGAGTTCCACAGTCTAGGACCTGCAGAGCTAAAGCTTCTGTCGCCAACTGTCTTTAAACGGAGGAATGGGACAGCTAATTTATTGTCCACACAGGACCTGAGGGTGCGAACAGGCTGAAACTGATGCAGCAGCTCAGCTAGGTATGAAGGAGCCAAGCCGTGGCGGACCTTGTGGGTCAGCGTAAGAACTTTGCTCTGTATCCTTTGCTCAACCGGCAACCATCCTAGCTCTTTCAGCAAAGGTGACACGTGCTCAAACCGCTGGGACTTGAAGACCAGCCTTGCAGCCATATTCATAGTCCGCTGTAGTGGCATAATAGCTTTCTTTGGTAGCCCGGCCAAAAGGGAATTACAATAATCAAGCCGAGACAGAACTAAAGAGCTAGTTAAATTTTTTACAAGCCACTGTGGAACACAGCTTCTGATCTTGGATAGGGATCGGATGTGATGGCTAGCTGTAGAGGCAGTCTTCTGAATAAAGCTTTTGAAATTGAGGCAGCTGTCGAACACGACACCTAGATTACGAGCACGTGGTGAAGGTCGCACAATAGCATCACCTATTAGAACAGCAAAGCCTTTTAATCCAGCCATACGCTTAGGGTGTCCTATGAGAAGCAGTTCGGTTTTATCGTCATTTAATTTCAGGAAGTTTTCCGACATCCAGGATCGAATATCGGCAAGGCAAGCATTCAGTTTCTCAGTTGCTGCAGCAGATTCCGACGGTTTAAATGACAAATACAACTGAGTATCGTCAGCATAGAAGTGATATCCTATTCCATGGGCCTTAATCACTTTTCCGAGAGGTTGAGTATAAATGGAGAACAGCAAGGGACCGAGTACAGACCCTTGAGGGACTCCACAGGTGACCCTTCTCATGTCTGAGACCTGACCCCCACACGACACGGATTGAACACGATCAGACAAGTATGATTTAAACCACGCCAGTGCTTCGTCTGCCAGACCGATCGTTGTTCTCAGTCGTTCAAGCAGAACTTCACGATCAATGGTGTCGAAGGCCGCAGACAGATCTAGCAGAGCTAGGGCAGTGACATTCCCGTCGTCGTTGCCACGTACAACGTCATTGCTAACACGGAGGAGAGCAGTTTCAGTAGAGTGCTGCTTCTTGAAACCTGATTGAAATGTTTCTGACATTCCATTATTTTCAATATGTTCAACTAGCTGCTTAGCAACAATTTTTTCAAGAATCTTTGATAAGAACGGAATTACACATCGTATAGAGCACTCAGAGAACTCAATCACGTTGTATGCACTTTACCTATGCTTAAATACAACGATCAAATGGTTAGCGGTTACATGTACAACGTCAGCATACATGATATGGATGACATACACAGGGTCATTGCAGGACTTTGCAGTAGCCGGAAGTGAGTTCCATGCATTCCGTCTATGTTAATCGGAGGCTGGATCACCGAAACAATTTCAATTTAATAAGAAGGACAGCTAGACGACTGGGAGATGAGGAGCTGGTGGTGTGAGAGCACGTGACTTAAAGAGCAAGGAGGTCGGAGGTCGTGGGCTGCTGCAAGCAAGCTTGAGCTAGTTACGCCAGAAAGAGGATCTTCAAGTCGATTTTATGCTTGATTGATGAAAAGCATAATATAAATCATTTTTATAGCGCCCTATGAGAACTTACTCTCTCTCTCTCTCTCTCTCTCTCTCTCTCTCTTCAGGCACTTCACACACGCCACATGACTCGAGCAGTCACGATATGCCTGGCCTCAGATAGAGGTGTGCTTATTGCACCGACAATTGCTTCTGAGCGAACTCATTTCACCGAACTAGCATTCGGCTGGGGGCAACGCCACGTGACCAGCAGCAGAGTGCGGTCTTCCTCCGCGAGGTTTCGCCGCTACTAGTTGTTAGGTGATGACACCGGTCAGAGCAAGAGCATAGATAATGAAAAGAAGAGGACTGATACCGAGTCTGAGTTACCGCAAACTTTAAGGACCACTTTATCACATATATTGTTTAGGCCTTTGATTAATATTTAATGATAATTCACCCTTATTACGTGTGGCAATAATTCCTCAGCATCAAGCGTTGAACTGTGAGTAGCGGACTCTAGTAGACCTTCGACCTTAGAGGCCATAGTTAAGTGTTCTTTTCTTTGCCGACGTCAGCCCCCAATAGTGTTTTACTTGTTATTCATTAGTAATGCTATCACTAACCATTCGATCGTGCATCTTTTGCAGCGAATGTGATGTGCCTAGAAAGATATGGAGTTCTCTCAGGGCGCTATATCAAACGTATTATGATAAATAGTGTTATTATTTTTATAGCAGTAAACTAATGGGTATTTTGGCAGTGCTTTCACCCGTCGTAGTTAGAAACTCACCAAGGATGTTAGCTGGCGTTGTGTCTTAGGATTGTGCCAGGCTCTGTGATAGTACAACGTGTGTGCGGCTGTCTCTGAACTTGATATTGTACTACGGACCAATTTTCAAATCACGGCTTTGGGCTCACGAGCTTCGCAAAGCTCTTTTCATGTGCATAAATACATGTAAAAAGATGCATGTCGCGGCCTGTAAATTTTGCCTGAGGCTGACCAAAAACACTCGGGAGGCCGACTACCGGTGAGGTGAAGGTCACCTCCGGTCACCACCAAGAGGTAACTCCGGGTGAGCGAAGAGCGAAACGCTGAGCGTTAGCTGCAGCGAGCTGGCTACCGAGTCTGGTCGAAGTCGCTCGACCTATCAAAGCAGCAATTCATAGGTCTGCCTCTACAGCTAGCCATCACATCCGATCCCTATCCAAGATTAGGAGGTGTATCCCACAGTTGCTTGTAAACAATTAAACTAGCTCTTAAGTTAATAATAATAATATTGCACTTGATAAAGCACCCTCAGAGAACTCAATCTCTTTCTAGGCGCTTTACATTTGCTGCAAAGTGATATGCAATAGAATGGTAAGTAAAATCATGCTTGAAAAACTAACAAAATAAATAATATGGTTAGGGGTTACATGCACAGGGTCAGCATGCAAATGTGGTTAGTGGCAGCATACACAGTGTCAGCACGCATAAGCACATCAAGGACGAATCACAGGGACCCACTAAATGCTGTCCTAAATAGGTGTTTTAGGTTCCTTCTAAATGTGGTCAGGTCAGGGGATGTTCTGACGCAGGTCGGGAGGGAGTTCCAGGCTTTGGGAGCATACGAGCTAAATGCACGGTCTCCAAAGGATTTAAGGTTTGTACGAGGTATTTCCAGACTGCTGGACTCCGAAAAGCGAGTGGTACGATGCTTTGCCTGATGGGGTAGTATATCTGAAAGATAGGCTGGAGCCATAGAATGAAGAGACCTAAAGGTGACCGACAAAACCTTGAAGTCAATCCGTTGCTTGACTGGTAGCCAGTGCAGGTCGGCGAGAAGTGGAGTAATGTGGCAACTGCGCCGCTCACGACAGACAAGCCTAGCTGCAGAGTTTTGCACCAGCTGCAATCGCCTGATCGCACATGCTGGTAGGCCAGTAAGCAGTGAGTTGCAGAAGTCGAGACGAGATGTCACGAATGCATGGACCAGCTTGGACGTGGTATCCTTATCTAAACAAGCTCTAATTTTAGCAATGTTATGAAGCTGAAAATAGGCAGATTTGACTGTGGAGCTAATGTGGTCGTCTAACGAGAGGTCACTTTGGAATATGACACCTAGATTTCGAGCTGATTCAACTAGAGATATGCTGGCAGAGCCAATTTTGAAAGTCAGCCTTTCCAATCTCTGGATCACACTGGGTTTGCCCAGAACTAGTAAGTTAGTTTTATCATCGTTTAGTTTTAGAAAATTTGCTGCCATCCATGTGCAGATGTCATCAATGCATGCAGCTAGTGAGTTTAGAGAATTTGAGGTGCTCGAAGGCTGGGAGGGATCAAAGCAAAGGTACAACTGAGTGTCATCCGCATAGACGTGAAAGCCTAGATTGTGCTTAGCAATCACATCAGCAAGAGGGAGAGTATAAACCGTGAAAAGAACCGGACCTAGCACAGAGCCCTGAGGTACTCCATATTTTAGAGGTACTTCATATGATCTTTGTCCATTCACGTCAACACTCTGGAGTCTCCCACTGAGATAGGACCTGAACCACTGCAGAGCAGTGCCAGTGATGCCCAGGCGAGATGAGAGGCGCTCTAGAAGAACTTTGTGATCGATGGTATCAAAAGCTGCCGAAAGATCGAGTAAAACAAGCAGAGACAATCTACCCATGTCTGCATTCCTAAGTAGGTCGTTGTATACCCGAAGCAATGCTGAATCTGTGGAGTGATTAGCTCTAAAGCCAGACTGGAACTTACTAGTAAGGTGTGCGGTTTCGATATAGGAGTTCAGCTGGTCTGCCACGACCCGTTCCAGAGTCTTTGATAAGAATGGTAGAAGGGAGACTGGGCGGTAGTTGCTTAAGTTCTCTTGGTCTAGTGTAGCTTTCTTGAGAAGTGGCCTGACTACAGCTTTTTTGAAAGGTGCTGGGACCTGACCTGAGGCTAATGACATATTAATGATGTTAGCTATGCATGGCAGCAACAGATCAATGCAACGTAGGAGCACGACAGTAGGAATAGGGTCCGAGGACTTGTTGTCTTATTTGATTGAGATACGAGCTTTAGGACTAGATCACTAGTGACCTGCTTAAATGCAGACATTGAGGTGCAGCCAGGAACCGAGGAACAGCATTCTAGTGGGGAGGTCGTCATCGCAGGGATGGATTCCCTGATCTTGTCCATCTTCTGCACAAAGAATCGAGAGAAGCGATCGGCTAGATCATCATTAGGATCATCAGGTAAGGAGCTAATCTAGGAATGGTTGAGGAGATGGTTTATTGTCGACATCAGCATTTTTGGATTGTGCATCTGTGATTCAACAATGTTTCTATAAAAGCTAGACTTGGCCTTTGCTAGGATCGATTGGTACGACCTACGGTAGTCTTCATATGCCTGTCGATGGACAGTTAGTCCGGATCTTTTGAATGCCTTTTCAAGCTTTCGTTTAGTAGACTTGGCTAGTTTAATGTCTGTGGTAAACCATAGGCCGTCTGGGCGGAGGCGCACAGTGCGCTTTGTCAGAGGTGGAAACTCGTCGAGCGTGTCAGCTAGTGTCGTGTTGTAGCAATCTACCAGTGATGACAGATCGGAGGGAGGACTGAGCAGCAAAGGTGAAGCACATATCCCCGCACGGACAGCATCGATGTCAAGGGTCTTGAGGTTTCGCGATTCACAGGTTATTTTAGAGGAGAATGTGGGCACACGCTGTAGATTGAATGAGATCTGCATGTGGTCAGATAAGCAGGATTTGGTGATATCTGGTGATGACAAAGTGCAGTTATATCAGAAAATTTGGTCGAGTTGTGACCCTTGATGTGGGTAGGGCCATGCACATGAGCCACAAGAGATAATGAGTCAGTCAATGCACGAAATTCGGTGCTGAAAGCGTCAGATAAGTTATCAAAGTGAACGTTGAAATCACCCATAACGAGGAAGGATCGATTTCTTGCATACAAAATCGAAATGAGATCGGAGAAATCTGAGATAAAGGAGGATTTGGTACCTGGTGGGCGATAGACTACTGCCACTATCGGTAGCTTGTTTTCGGGTGAGACCAGGACAATTGATTCAAAAGACTGCTTCGAGGGTACCGCAAATGGCTTGAAGTTGAATTTCGAGTGCACGATAATAGCAACTCCACCTCCAGCTTTGATTGATCTAGGTGTGTGAAAGAACGTGAAACCAGATGGAGTAGCGTCTTTAATGGTCGGGCAGTTTATCGATTTCAGCCAAGTTTCAGTTAGGGCGAGCAGGTCGATACCATAAGGTCGTTTATTACTAGAGGTTTATTGCACATTGAGCGAGGATTCCAGAGGCAAGCGTTAAGTCTGGCCGATTGGGTTACAACAGGCCTGATGACCACTAAGTTAGAGAGATTCAAAGTGACGCATGCGGGGGAGCGTGCTGAGCGGTTCGAGACAATGCTAGGAATACCAAACGAGCGGCGTCCGAGCTGGCGGTTCCGGCCACCGCGGCGGCTACGGGATGCTTTCCTTTTGTTAATGCATAGTTCATGAATCTTAGCAACAACATTAATATCTAGGAATGCATCTGATATACGATGACGAAGCGATAGCAGCTGCTGACGACCATAACTAACAAGTAGGTTACTAGCCGCCGGCGTAGCTAAGGCAGCCGCCGGCGTGGGAGACCCAGCAGCCCGAAGCGATAAGCGTTTAGATGTCCATAGGCACGTAATTTCTTACGCGCTACGGTCAAAAAACAATCAGAATTACTTTAAACAGGTCTTAGCTGTATCGTTTCCCTATACGATGTTCGCAAGAACTTCGATTTTCGGAAGAATTCTGCAACGAACAAGAACGCTCATTAGGGCGCTCTATGTCAGGAGGCGAGAATGTTCTGTCTCGGCTTGATTATTGTAATTCCTTTTTGGCTAGGCTGCCAAAGAAAGCTATGAGGCCACTGCAGCGGACATTGAGTATGGCTGCAAGGCTAGTCTTCAAGTCCCAGCGGTTTGAGCACGTGTCTCCTTTGCTAAAAGAGCTAGGATGGTTGCCGGTTGAGCAAAGGATACAGAACAAAGTTCTTGCACTGACCCACAAGGCCCGCCACGGCTTAGCTCCTTTGTACCTAGCTGAACTGCTGCATCAGTTTCAGCCTGTTCGCACCCTCAGGTCCTGTGTGGAAAATAAATTAGCTGTCCCATTCCTCCGCTTAGAGACCGTTGGCGACAGAAGCTTTAGCTCCGCGGGTCCTAGACTGTGGAACTCGCGTCCATAATTCTTACGCAACGACAGCTACTCTCCTACTGCCGACTATGGCAAATCCTTTTCAGCGGTCCTGAGCTGCTACTTCCATGCTACTCACTACCTCAACTGCTCTTCTGACTCTGCTATGCTTCCCACTTTCTCTTTGTTACGTGAGACGGTCTGTTGGCTACCGAATGCGTACCGAAAGCCGCTTAGGCTGTGAGAGAACTATACAAAACTCTCCTGCGTAACACCCACATGGTCTTTATGACTTTGTGGAGTTACAGACGGAGATACATTATATTGCATTATAAAGAAGCAATTCAATTAATCAGTTTCTCTTTCACGGACTCGGTTTTCTGTTTGCGACTTTCCAGGATTTTTAGCTGTGTGGCGTTTAGCTTTTTGACTCAGGCAAAATTCGTGAATGCAGTAAAAACATTATCGATGAGCGGCCGTGACATCGAAGGACGTAAGGAGCTCGTTGTTCAAGACCGGATGTCGCGAATTCGAATCCTGCAGACGGCGATCCTACCACGACAACTGCAATAGGCCGCCGTAAGGCTCTTTAGCCGCTATTCAAGTGAGGCAGTTTAATCAGGTAATTTGTTCTTTATTTCCTAATACATAGAAAATGAAATCTGTCAATTATCTTGCTGCAAAATTTGGTGACGAAAAGGGGTTGATGTGGTTTGGAGTTTGTTGGTCGATGGGGTACGTTGGTGAGCCGTAATGGCACACCTGGCAAGGCGGCTGCTTTTCACGACTTCAGGCCCGAGGTCGCGGGTTCGAATCCTGCGGTGGACAATCCTTTCTTGCAACTGCAAGCGGTGGGGAGGTGATAGCCGTCAAGGCTCTCGTTTCACTATAAAAAGAGGCTTTTAAATCAGCGTACGATTGCGGAAAAATATGTATCGAGGGTGTGGACTCGTCTATGTGTACGGCCAAGCATGCGAACATGTGGTGAAGTCAGGGGATCTCGTAACTTTCCAAAATTAAGATAGTTTTCAAAGAAGAAACAATGACTTCGAGCGTAAAGTGAGTCATAAAACATCCCTTTGCAGCAAATGTAAAGCGCCTACAAGAGATTAAGTTCTCTGAGGGCGCTTTATCAAGTACATTATCAAGTACATCAAGCACATTATTATTATCTAAGTCTATCCGAAGAGCAACGGTATATAGTCCAGCGAATCAGGAGAGGAGTTGATATAATGAGTCGCACGGAAGTAGCAGCTCAGGACCGCTGGAAAGATTGTGCCATAGTCGGCAGCAGGAGAGTAGTTGCGTAAGAAACGTTGAAGCGCGTTCCACAGTTTAGGTCCAGTTGAGATACAGCTTCTGTCGCCAGCGGTCTTTAAGGCAGGGGAATGGAATGGCTAACTAATTGCTTTCCTAGTTGTTAGAGAAAAGAAGGCACTCGGTCAAACCTTCGGGATTTACAAACTAGCCTTGCAGCCATATTCATAGTCATCTGCAGCGGCCTAGTTATTTTTTTCGGTAGCCCAGCAAAAAAGAAATTACCAAAACCAAGCCAAGACAGAAATGAGGAGCTAGATAAATTTTTTCCAGACCAATCGGACAAGATGGAGCCTTTTAATCCAGCCACACGCTTAGGTTGACCTATGAGCAGTCATTCAGTTTTATCGTCGTTTTTTGTTAAGCAAATTTTCGACATCAATGATCGAGTGCCGGCAAGACAAGCATTTAGTTTATCAATTGCTAATGCAGATTCTGACGGTTTGAATGAAAAATATAGCTGAGTACCGCCATCAGCATAAAAGTTATATCCTACTTCATGGGCCTTAGTCACGTTTCGCAAAGGTTGAGTATAAATGGAGAATAGCCAACGACCGAGGGTGAACCCTTGAGTGACTCCACAGGTGACCGGTTTTGTGGTTGAGACCCGGCCCCACACGACACGGATTGAACACGTTCCGATAAATAAGATGCCGAGCTGGTTTGGTTCAGCGGATAAGGTGCTCGCCCCGACCAAGGTCTGGCTGAGGTCGTGGGCTCGAGCCCCGAGGCATATGTGAAGCGCCTGAATAGAGATTAAGTTTCTTGGGGCGCTACATAAATGAATTATATTAGCATTAAGATTCAAATCATGCCAGTGATTCGTCTGTCAGACCGATTGTTATTCTCGATCGTTCAAGTTGGACATCGTGATCTATGGTATCGAAGGTAGTTGATAGGTCTACCAGTGCTAGGGCAGTGACGTTGCTGGAAGTGTCATTGTTGCTGGAAAGGATGTCATTGGTAGCACGGAGGAGAGCAGTTTTAGTAGAGTGCTGCCTTTTGAACGGCGATTGAAAATTTTCTAAAATTTCCTTTATTTTTCATAGGTGCTACCGCCAGCTGCTTTTCGACAATTTCTTCTATAATATAATATGACCTATATATATATATATATATACATGTATATATATATATATATATAATTTCTTCTATAATGTAATATTTTTTTTATATTATATATGGACGAATAGGAAGAAGGGAAACTGGGCATTAATTTTCAAGAACCTCGGTATCTAATCTAGAGTTTTTAAGCATCGGTCCAAGTATTGCCAATTTGAAGGACTTGGTCATGACCCCTTTATCCAAAGAAACCTATAAAATAATTTTGGTTATGGTAGGGCTATGTCGGTCTTCCAGTGAACACCGTAGAGATGATGGTGTAGAGTCTTCAGAAGACGAGATCTTTTTAAAAGATCCTACTAAGGTAGTCACGTCGTGTGCAGAAACCTCAGAGAATATTTTAAGGAAGGTCACAGATTGCGATTCTGTAATTGCTTTACTAGGAGGAGCCTTTAAAGAGGCACGAACTTTCGCAATTCCTTCATTAAAGAAGGCTGAAAAACTTTCGGCTGAGCCGTAAATATCTGGGGAGTCAGACTTCTCAGCTTGGCCAATAAACTGTTTACTTTCTTATAAATCTGTTTTGGGTGTGACTGGCAGGAATTCAGTTTTCGAGTGAAAAAAGGAGAAAAGGCTTTTTGTTAGGCTTCCGGGAGTAAACTCTAAATGAGTCTTTGAAATTGACTAGATTGCCATCAGACACCGATTTCTTAAAACGAAGTTCAAGCTTGGGTTTAACAAGATGTATCTTTTGAATTTTTGTTTTTTAATTGAAAGGAATCTCCGCGACTCTTTACACGGACAGAATTTACTGGAGCATGCTTGTCAAGAGCACTCCTAGGTGCCAAGTTTACTGCGTTGGTTAGGGTATGGAAGCTGTCGGTCGAGTCTGGGTGCAGATCAAGAACACCTACATCACATAAAAATTTCAAAATGTGTCATAGTCGATGATTTTTAAGTTACGTTGGTGCACAATTTCGACATTACCCTGTACGTACAGTAGACCAGGTAAGCGGGGCAGATACCCTTAGTGATAACTAAATCCATAACGTGGCCACCGATATGAGTGGTATGATTAACGTTTTGGATCAATGAGAAATTATCTAGACAGTCAATAAATGAGTAGGTCTGTCACTTGTTTACTTAGGGTTATCAACATAAATTCTGAAGTCTCATGCGATCATTAACCGATTGCTACGTACGAATTTGTTAGTGAGAAACTCAAAAAACCTTTTTACGAGCAAGCTTACACAGCCAGGCAAAGATTGCTATATCACAATTGCGAGATATATAGTTTTTGATATGGAACCTAAAGCGACTGATTCAAACGATGGCCAGTGAAAAAAATACATGTCTTGGAGCGAAGCAATCCACAAACGGCTACAGCAGAGTCACCATTCGCCTTGACAGATAGCACTGTCTGAAAGAATAAAAACTGAGTGTTTAGTTAAGTTAAGTATGCTCCAAGTTTACCCTTGACCAGCTATGCACATTTACACTAGGCTAAGCTAGCTGTACCAACCTGGCACTAAAGTCAGAGCTCATGCGCTTTATTCAATGGTGTTGATAGGGTCTCTGTCTGAAGCTCGCTCGTCTGCTCGCCAAAAAAATAACAAGTTTGATATGGTGAGCAGGGAAACTGTTTGTTTTAGATTTTATACTACTCAGAGAGCTCTTTAAAAATCTGCTATCACGTCAGAGCTGATAATAATAATAATAATAATACTCTTGATAAAGCGCTCTCAGAGAACTCGATCTCTTTCTAGGCAATTTAAATTTACTGCACAGAGAAACGCGATTTAATGGTGATCAATACCATGCTCCATAGACAACATGAATAACATAATAAAATAATGGTTAGGGGTGACATGCACAGAGTCAGCATGCAAGTGTGGTTAGTGGCAGCATGCACAGTGTCAGCATGCAGAAGTGCATAGATGACGAATCACAGGGACCCGAGTCGAAGTCAAGTGAGTGAAGAGCATGGAAATATCAGCTCCGGACGGCTAGAGAATATGAATTTCCCTTTGTATCCATTGAATAGCTGTTAGCCGTTGCAGCTCTGTCAGCATATTAGACACACTCGATGACCTTTGAAGTCTTTTGACTATCCTTGCGACCTTGTTCAGCACCAGCTGCACTGGCGTCGTCTTAGCTGCACAGAACAAGCACTGCTCAAAACAGCTGTAAAATGACGTTATCAAAAAATTTGCATTCTAGTTCTTCTGGATGGCTTTACTGTGAATTTTTACAACGGTGCTTTTGTTCCTTACGCTCTAGTAAGGGCGTCAGTCGCAGTAATCAGCATAGGTTTTTGACGCCAAACTTTCTTACCGACCATTTGACATTCTAGATGTCAGCGGCCTAGGGTAGTTCGGTTTATTTTCGCTGAAGTGTGTGACGCTGGAGGGATCGTGTTTAGTTTCTTTTCTTGTTTATTCTATTATAATCGCCAGCATCTTATCAACATGAATAAGCACATAAAAGACGAGCCACGAGGACTCACTAAATTATGTTAGGAATAGATGCATTTTTAGTTTCCTTTTTAATGTAGTCCACTCGGAAGAGGACGTCACCCAAATAGGAAATGATTTCCAGGTTTCGGGGGGATAAGAACTAAAAGCAGTCTCCGTAAGATGTGAGGCTTGCAGGAGGTATAGATAAACGCTTGGACACTGAAATGCAGGTGGTACAATGCTTAGCCTGGTGGGGAGGAGATCCGACAGGTTGAGCTTGAGCCAAATAGTGGAGGGAGCTAAAAGTGACAAAACCTTGAAATTGATGCTTTGCTTGACTGTGACCTAGTGCAGGTCGGCGAGAATCAGTGCGGTGTGGCAACTGTGCCGTTTCCGACAGAAAAGCCTAGCTGCAGAGTTGTGCACCAGCTGTAATCATCTAATTGCACAGGCCGTTAGTTCAGCAAGCAGTGAGTTACAGAAGTCAAGACGGGATGTCACAAATGCATGGACTAATTTAGATTTAGTACCTACCCATCTGTAACAAGTCCGATATCGAGCAATTCCAGGTAGCTGAACGTAGGCAGACTGACTGTGAAGCAGATTTGGTCGTCTATTTGAAGGTCACTATGAAACATGACACCTAGTTTTCGTATAGGCTCAACTGCTTGCATGACCGATTTTGAACGACAATCTTTGCAATTTCTAAATCGCACTTGGTTCGCCAGTAACGATTAAGTTGATTTTTTTCATCTTTCAATGTAAGAAAGTTTGCTCTGCCGTCCATGTGCGGCTGCCATCAACACACGAAGCAAGGCAGCTGAGAGAATTCGATTGCTTCAGGGCTGGGATTGATTAAAGCAAAGTTACAACGGAGGGTCATCTGCATAGAAGTGAAAGCTTAGACTGTGCCTGACAATAACATCAGCAAGAGGGAGAGTGTGAACCATTAAAAGAACTGGACCAAGCACAGAGCGCTGAGGAACCTCATATTTCAGAGGTTCCTCAAATGATCTTTGTCCATTTAAGTTAATGCTCAAGAGCCGAATCAATGAGAAGCAATGCTATTGGTGCCCAATCGAGATGAGAGGCGCCCAATAAGGAACTGGTGATTGATGGTATCAAAAGCTGCCCGAAGATCGAGCCACAAAAGCAGAGTCACTTTACCTACGCCTGCATCAACAAGTAATTCGATGTATACCTGAATAAATGCTGACTCTTTGGAGTGATTAGCTCTACAACCAGAGTGGAACTTTCTGGCAAGAATTACAAGAATTACAATCTGTTTCAATATATGTGTGCCGTGATGGCACACTAGGTAAGGCGATTGCTTTAATGACCTTGGTCCGAGGTCGTGGGTTCGATTCCTGCGGTGGGCGATCCTTTATCGCCACTGCAAGCGGTGGTAATAGCCGTCAAGGCGCTTCTGTCACTATACAAAAAGAGGCTGTTTAAGCAGCTAGGATTTTATTTTTATTTTTTATGACTTATGACTTAAGCCGGTCTGCCACGACTGTTTTCAGCGTTTTTATTATGCATATTAGAAGGAAGACTAGGTGGAAGTTGCTCAAGTTCTCTTGGTCCATGGCTAATTTCTTGATTAGTGTCCTGGCTATATAGCCTTTCCGAAAGGTGCTAGGACATGACCTGATGCTAATAACACATGTATGATGTTAATTATCTGTGGCAGCAGCAGATCAATGTATTTGCAGGAGCAGGACAGTGAGAAAAGGGCAAAGATGAGTAGTTGTCTTCTTTTATTGGGATTTGAACTTCAGTACGAGGTCACTGGTGACCTTTTTGAGTGTGGACATTGAGGTGCTGCATGGAATTGAGGGGCGTAATTTCAGGAGGAGGCTGAAATCTAAGGACGGACTATATTGTTTTGTCAATCCTGCCGACGACGAAACTAGTGAAGCGATTAGTAAGGTGCTCGCACCGACCAAGATCTGGCCGAGGTCGTGGGCTTGACCTCTGTGGCATATGTGGAGCGCCTGAATAGACATTAAGTTCTCTTAGAGCGCTATATAAATGAATTTTATTTATTTATTTGTATTATCACAGGAATAAGTAGGTAAGAAGCTAACCTGGGAGCTGTAAAGATGTTTGATAGTAGGCATGAGCATTTTCGGACTGCCCAGATTTGATTTTCAACAATCATTTTACGGAAGCTAGACTTTGCCTTTGGCGAATTGAATCGATGATCAATTTGTATGATCAAAGTCATCCTCGTAGGTCGGTTGATGGATAGTCAGTCCCAATCTTTTGTGTGATTCTTAAAGTTTGTGCTTAGTAAACCTTGCTAGTTTAATTTCTGTGATAAACTGAAGGCCGTGTGTGCGAGGGCATAAAGTGCGCTTAGTCAGAGTTGCAAACTCGTCGAACATGCCAGCTAGCGTCGTGTTGTAGCAATCTACCAATGACTACATGGCGGAAGGGGCATAGAGCAGCTGAAGCGAGCCAGATATTTTCGCATAAACAGCATCGATTTCCGGAGTCTTGAAACTTCGCGATTCACAGCTGATCTTACATGAGGAAGAGCGGTCAGATAAGCAGAATTTGGTAATAATTGATGATAAAGTCCAATGGAGTGAAACAATTTGATCGAGTATGTGATATTTACACGAGGTATAGGTAGACGATAAGATTCTGAAAAGCAAGTGCTACGATCCTTAGCACGATGACGGAGTACACCTGATAGGAACTGCAGAGCCAAATAACTTAAAGACCTAAAAGTGAGTGACAAAACCTTTAAGTCAATGCGTTGATTGACCAGGAGAAAGTTCAGGTTGGTGAGAAGTGATGAGACGAGGCAACTGCGAAGCTCACGGTGGGAAAGTCTAACTGAAAATTTGTGCACCTGCTGTAAGTGCCTGATTGCAGGGACTGGTAGGCCAGCAAGTACTGAGTTACAGAAGTCAAGACAGGATGTCGCAAATGCATGAACCAATTTAGATGTTTCATCCTTGTCTAAGCAAGCCCGAATTATAGAAATGTTATTTGACTAAGCTATAAATATATATATATATATAATATAAAAATCAAATTACTCGCATGTGCAAACCAAGTGGGATTCAGAAATTGGAAAGGTGAAAATCGGCTCTGCAAGCGTATCTTCTGTTTGTACTTCTACTTCCTGCAATTGGTCTTCAGGTTTACAAAGAGGTGATGCTTACTAAATGTCAGGCTCATTTTTCGTCAATCGCTAACTCAAGCGTTGCAGGATCGTCCTACAAACATTTAGGCTCTTTTCCACTCGCTTAGTTTAATCTCCTCAACATCCTCACTATTAGGTTTTACTTACACCACCTGCTTCCCAGACTGAAAAAGTTAAACTGATTAAACAGCTATATTTATATAGCATCGCGGTTATTAACATCGGTTGCTGTGGTCAACCAATTGACTTTTGCAGGACCCGAACCCGTAACTCAGGACGTGAAGATTGTAATGTAATGTATCTCCGTCTGTAATTCCACAAAGTCAGAGAGACTATGTGTGTATTATGCTGGAGAGTTTTGTATAGCCCACTCACTGCCTAAGCGGCATTCGGTACGCATTCGGTAGCCAACGGACTTCGTCTCACTCAACAAAGAGAAAGTGGGAAGCATAGCAGAGTCAGGGGAACAGTCAAGGTAGTGAGTAGAATGGACGTAGCAGCTCAGGACCGCTGAAAAGGATGTGCCATAGTTGGCATTAGGCAAGTAGTTGTCGTTGCGTAAGAATTGTGGAAGCGAGTTCCACAATCTAGGATATTAAATACTGTATCGCTTTGCTAAGACTCAAGTGCGACTAGCCTTTTGTCTTTCACCGTGATGAAATTATTAACAGATTCGGCATTTCTTTCCAACACACCCAATGCCGGCCACTGCCAAACTACTCAAGACCCACATCTTTATGAAATTTCCGAGTTGAAAGCCAAGATTTCCTAACAGACTTTCACTAATCGATGTAGTTATTCCTATAGATGATGGTGGGGCAACATGGTACATTACTTCTGCTATTGCAATGCTTCTCATCAAGCTTAGGGAAATTTGGTTGAAGAAATCGCGTTCACTTCTATATCTAGACTCTTCGGCTGCAGTACTTTGTAATCCAACAGTATAGTGTAGGTCAATTAAGCATGCATCTCGTGAGGTGCTATCTTGAGCCTATATACTTCAGCTTACTTTAATACTCAAGTCAGCCATTAGCCTGACCATAGCCTTATTACGAGTACTACTCCGACCTAGGAGCGCGTTCCTAGAAAGAATAATAATAATAATAATAATGCACTTAATGAAGCGCCCTCAGAGAACTCAATCTCTCTCTGGGCGCTTATATATTTCAGAATTTGGTTAATAAGCTGACTGAAATGATCTTTCTCGTTTAAATAATCGCTTAACATGTCTTCAACGTTTTCTGGTTTATTAGCAAGTAATAGAAACGCTTTGAAGTTCGCTAGTTAACATTCTTATTATTGAATTGTAATGCATTTAATGTAATGTATTTCCGTCTGTAACTCCACAAAGCCATCAAGACTATTTGGGTGTTACGCAGGAGAGTTTTGTATGACGCACTATTCTTAGCTAGAACTGCGAGTAGTTGCTGCTAAATGTGTAACAAGACATTTTATGTACTTTTATCATTGACTGTTTTTTAACACAGCTTTATCTGGTGTATTATCTTTACAAAGGGTTTTTTTCAGTGCTCCTGATACAGCCCATTCTATGAATAAGATGGAACAAGATCAAGTTCACTACTGCTGCATTTGCAAAGAGTTTCTTGAAGATCCGATCTTGCTCAGTTGTCTGCACAACTGCTGCAAAAAGCGCATGTTGGAAAAAACTGCCCAGTTAGATGACAAGCAGATGACCTGCCCAGAATGTTTAACTGTCGGAGATATTGCCTTGGCACAGCCGAATCCGTTCATTACTTTGAAGCAATTTTCGACTGATGTAAAGTGCGATCCATGTGATTGATAATGATTTTCCAGCGACATTTTACTACCTACTTTCTCAATTGAAGTACAGCAATAACCACAAATTCCTCGAGTGTTTTAATACGTTTTCTTGCTTCTTGATCAGATAATCTATTTTACGATTCGCTTATTTATTTCCGATCCTGATTCTGATATTCGCCGCTGATCTTTTTATTATCGTGCTCCGGTTGCGTTTTAAGAGGAAAATGTATCCGGGTTTAGCCAAACTCAAGCCGGAATACGACGGCAGAGATTAAGACGCGGTTGAGAAGCAGCTAGCAGCTACCGAGAAATAACTGCAATTATTGCAGTCGCTACAGAGGAAGCTACGAGAGGAGAAATTCAAGCGCAAGACATTGAAATGCAAAGTATTCACGTTGAAATCCTTTGAGCTGACGTTTCAGATTTCGTTTCCGGTGTCGACTGTAATGGATGCGACCCAGCAGCCAGCACTCCTTGCACTCTTGGACATTTCTTCGCGAGACATTCGTTAGAAATCTGTTCTGCTGTATACACTTGACCGCAACTGCTTGCGACGCCTTGAGCAGGTTTAATTGATGACTTCTTACTTACGGCCGTTGTTCGTTTCCGTCTGTGTTTGATTGAGAATCCTCCATGCTTCTCAGCGGTATATGTTTCCTAGTACAGGCACGCAACTGGTACATGCACCCAATGGCTATATATATATATCGAGAGAGAGAGAGAGAGAGAGAGAGAGAGAGAGAGAGAGAGAGAGAGAGCGAGAGAGAGAGAGAGAGAGAGAGAGCTTCGAATCTACTCATCGCTTTACTGTTCAGTGGTTCAAAAGTAGCCACCCGCCTAAGCCGCAGAATGCATCTCAATCCTGGTGCAGCTCAACGCATTGCAAGAAAATAATATACATACTATACATACGCAGGAGATACGGTGCTCTCCTTAAATTAGCGATATCAAAGCGGATGCATTTTATGAATGAGATCGTGAGCTGGAGTCATGCAGCATACGTGAAGTACCTTCGAAGACATTAAGTCCTCTTCGTGCAAAAGACTAATGAATTATATATTTATTTATGTGTCGTTCTAGAGTTATATTCAAGTTAATATTAAGAAATTACACGCGAGCGCGAGTCGAATCTTTGAGATTAGAGAGTACTTGTCCATTTCCAGCCGTTCAGAGTACCGCTGGTCTCACTTGTCAGAGCTTGTGCCGTCAGTAACTGCCGAGCAGAAGCGTTAGTCTAGATTTTTGTCACCCCTAAGCCATCGCGTTGCTAACAATGCAGCGTCGCTCTCTGCAAGAGCTAATGGCCACAGCTCGAAGCTAACGTGGAGCCTCTTCTCATCGTTCGTGCTGGGCTAGCTTCTGCAGCGATGGCCTAGCGGCAGGCGTGAGAATGAAGCAGGATGTATGTGGCATTGTATCTACGTCGTCATATCCACGATATCGTACCTATATTATGTCGTGTCATGCGGCTGTCTGCGACTGCTTTACCAGTTTCATTATTTGTCCGTACTACCGATAACTGTGCAGAAGTTTTCCGAATTGCGATAAAGGTAATTAGTTGCTGCTCAAGTTTTCTCTAAGTAGCACTGCCAGGCTATTTCTTACCGACGGCCAATCTGAAGAGCCCGAGGTTGTAAAAAGCCACGTGCCATTCTATTCAGCGCTCTTCTATAGGGATCCTGTTTGAGCTCATTGAATTGTCATCCTACATGTATGAATTGAGATAGAACTTCGGTTTGAAATAGACGTCTATTACCTCCGCCCCCTAGGGTACCCCAGCCGACTGTTATAGCTTGATCTGGCAGATTGTAGCAGGCGGTAGCATCAAGATTTCGGACAGCGGGGACGCAATCAACTAATTTCATTGGCAATAGGGACTTGCGATGCATGATACGGTGCATGTGAGTTGCGAGAGGTTGTACAAACAAGAAGCGCTGAGTGCTTTAGTTTAGCATGCTAGCCTGAGCATTGTACTTGTTTGCCTATGCATGTCTGTCTAATCAACGTAGCTCGCCAGCTGCTAACCTTTGGCTATTAATTCTCTTGAAGTGCCTTGGAGAGTATCTTGATTGAGATTATATTTGCTAAGAGTGCTGTGCGAACGACGTAACCTAATTTGTTTCGTAAATTGATCCGCAATCAATAAATGTGATTCTATTCGTGTGATCAAGTGGTAAAAATGCTTGCTTAGGCATCAGTCGATGTAGAAAAGAGAACGAGTTAGCATATACAGAACAAGTCATAGTACTGGCAAAGTTGACTTTGTACTTGCAACGGGGAAGTGTGATAGCTATCTAATGTCAGTCACCGCGATAATAAGGATTCCTTAAGCGTTAGTGGCTAAAGAAAAGAGATGTAATTTTTAAGCACAAATAGGCCTAGGTTTATATAAACAGAGCCAAATTGAAGAAAATTGAAAACTTGAGCTAGGAATAATCTCATAACCGTTGGTTTTACGGTAATTTGACTGCACTATTGGTACAGCTGCACAGAGCATGAAGTCGGAAGTTTCAGTGAGTGCTTGCATGCTGAGGCCGAATGCAGCTGATCTGCTTGAATCAAGCTTGCAGTGCTTTGTTCGAGGTATATATATATATATATATATATATATATATATATATATATATATATATATATATATGTATATATATATATATATGTGTGTGTGTGTGTGTGCGTGTGTGTGAGTGTGGGTGTGTGCTTGCGTGCGTGTGTGCTTTTGTGCGTATTTATATAGTACAAAGCATATATAGTATATAATATGCAACTGGTTCCTTTTCAGCGAAAGTCAATCGCATAGACAGTTACATAGTTCTCTTGTGGTCCTGCATAAATTATTAAATTTCTAATTACTTTGT
Organism: Cristatella mucedo; assembly: GCA_009760855.2. Classification (NCBI taxonomy): domain Eukaryota; kingdom Metazoa; phylum Bryozoa; class Phylactolaemata; family Cristatellidae; genus Cristatella; species Cristatella mucedo. Next base: position 566,036 of record WPIO01000141.1, read on the forward strand.
AGTGTTAATTAAGTGTGGAGCTGCAAACGTAGCACCATCTTAGTCCATTATGTAGAGACTTTACCTGCTGCTGCTACTTTGTACACGTCTGCCCAGATTGGGGAGTGGAACTGGACAGACAGCTATCGCAATCTGCATCAACGTAATACTTAGGTAACCTGTGAGTGGGCCAGTGCATGTGCGGTCTTTATTTTGAATGTAAGCCCAAATCAGGCAATTTAAGAACGCAGACTAACGGACACAAGGTGGTATGTGATCGGACAAGAGCTCATAAAAGCATTGGAAAGGGTACCAGGAACTCTCCTCGGTTGTGCTTTGAGTGACCACTCGGCTCTGATGATGCATCACCTCACGAGCAGATGGTGAGGCAATCGATGTGCTGTGTGCTTACTGAGGAGGCGATACGTCAAGTGGAGCTACGTCACTCACCTTTTTGCAGCAGCTGTGCTTCAGCTGAGCATGAAGAATAAATCGAGGGGCAGAAACGTAAAAGCTGAAAATAAGGCCATAAATAGTGCTACTTGTACCAGCGAGTAATGGAATGTCCCACTTTATTTTATTACACAAACAACATGTTAGTCAAGATAGTACAACAGGACAATCGGCATACTAACAGCCCGCAATAACTTTCTTTAGATAGCAATGATCTATTTTTCCACAAGCCACGTTTTCTTTCTATCAGCAACTGAAACATGACTTGACCACATTTAAAAAGAATCTACAAGTTCATCTAGTTATCCCAGTATTTAGTGGATCCCTGCGGCTCGACCATTATCTGCTTATGCCTGAAACCTTATTTGCATGCTGACCTTGTGCGTGTCATACCTAAATATGTTATTCTTATTGTTTAATGAGCATGCTAACAATGACCATGTGATCATTCTTTCTTTGCAGCAAAAGTAAAGTGCCTAGAAAGTGGTCTCTGAGGGTGCTATATCAAATGTGCAGCTATTATTATTACGAATAAACTCACCGTGCAACTGGTATGCTAAATTTATGCAATAATTTTCTTTAGATAGTGAGGTGTATTTCCTTCCATGGGTCCTATTTTCTTTCAATCAATGGTGAGCCGTGATGGCACAGTAGGACAGGCTGTTGCTTTCAACGACCTCGGGACTGAGGTCGTGGGTTCGAATCCTGCAGCCGGCGATGCTTTATCGCTGCTGCAGGCTGTGGTGATAGCCGTAAAGGCTCCTCTGTCGCTGCACAAAAGATGCTATTAAATCGGCTGGTAGATCAGCAACTGAAATGTGATTGATAAATTGCACGTAGACCTGTAGAGTGTGGCAGCTCACTCGTGCTAAGATACATGAAATATTCATGTATCTTAGCGAGAGGTCTGGTATTTCTCCTCCTGTGTTGCTGCATGAAATCATTAGCATGTTGCACTGAACGCTGCATAATTAAATGCAGCGTCCAGCGACTTGTCTCATTCAAAAAGCACGAGCAGCTGTAGCACTGAGGAGATGCCAGCATGTGTGCTGACTGACTGACTTAATCTGAGCACAAGCTGCTCTTGCTTCATTAAACAGCAGAGAGCTGGCAGCCAATCAGATTGCTAGCCACACCTTGCTAGCCACTTGCTTGTCTGCTTGCTAGGCCAAGCAGACAGCTTGATCGGGCCATGGGCAGATAAAGCAGGCCGAGCTCAATTTAATCGGGCAGCTTGAATTTGCACAGCGAAGCTAAACCGAGTCTAGGGCGAAGTTTAAGCCGGCCGGTTCATGCACCTGGCAATACTAATCCAAGCCGGACCAAGTTTATGCAAGCTTGATTCGATCAAGTTCATTTTCTGTTCAGGGCAACTCGTTTTCTTGCCGAACAAAGCTAAAGCTCCCAGGGTGAAGGTTTAGTAGCTGGGCTCAGCTCGGGCTAGCAGTGAGGCGATAATGTTTTGGGCCTAGTCAAACTAAAGCTATTTGATATCATGCTTCCCTTGCAGCATCTATGTCTCCTTTGGTGAGCCGTGATGACATACAAGGTAAAGTGTTTGCTTTTCACGACCTCGGGACCAAGGTCGTGAGTTCGAATCCTGCAGTGGGCTATCCTTAATCGCTGCTGCAAGCCGTGGTGATAGCCTTGAAGGCTCTTCTGTCGCCATACAAAAGAGGCAGTTGAATAAGAAAGTATTTATAATTGTATTTATCCTAATGTAATGTAAGGTATCTCCATCAGGAACTCCACAAAGCCACAATGACAATGGGGTGTTATGCAAATGAGTGTTGTATAGCACACTCACAGCCTAAGCAGCTTTCAGTATCCATTCGGTAGCCAACATTACTTATCTCACTCAACAAAGAGAAAGTGGGAAGCATAGCTGAGTTCGGGGAGTAAATAAATAAATAAATCCTAGCTGATTAAATAGCCTCTTTTTGTATAGCGACAGAAGAGCCTTTAAGGCTATCACCACCGCTTGCAGTGGCGATAAAGAATCGCCCACCGCAGGAATCGAACCCACGACCTTGGGACCGAGGTAGTGAAAGCAACCGTCTTACCTAGTGTGCCATCACGGCTCACCGAGAGTAGCTGAGGTAGTGAGCAGCATGGAAGTAGCAGCTCAAGAGAGCTTAATAGGATGTGCCTTAGTCGTCAGCAGGAGAGTAGTTGTCGTTGCTCAAAAATCGTAGAAGTGAGTTCCACCTCCTAGTACCTGCAGAGCTAAAGCTTCTGTCGCCAACGGTCTATAAGCACAGTAATTGAGCAGCTAATGTATTATCCATGCAGAACCAGAGAGCACGATGAGGCTACAATTGGTGCAGCAGTTCCGTTAGGTATGAAGGCCAAGCAATGGCTGGCCTTGCAAGTCAGAGTACGATCACCGAAAAGGCACATTTAGAGTGCCTAGAAAAGCATTTACCTCAGTGCGAATGCTACATAAATGCATTATTCTTATTTATTATTATAAAGTCAACAGAGTGACGTTTGAAGAGAGAAGTGGAGCCTTTTCATACGGGGCGGAGCTAAAGCTTGACCTAGCTGATTGTCAGCTGGGTCAAGCTAAACCTAGCGAGCCGACGCTTCTTTGGATAGAGCGAAGCTACAGCGAGCAGACAGAAATTTAACTGGGCGGGACAAAGTCAATGCCCGTGAGGCAAAGTTTTTCCGAGCCGAATGAAGTTACAGCAGACAGAGGGATGTTTACGCGGGTGTGAAGAAGGCCAAGTGAGTTAGGTGACGCTTAATTAGGCTGAATGAAGCTATGGTAGGCAGGGCACAAATGAAGCTGGTGGGTAGAACCTCAACCTTGCGACGTTACGTGTAGACATTCGTCTTGGCCATCTCAATAGTAGGCTCTAATAGCAATCACTACTGAGGATGTTTTTCAGAGCCACGTTCGAAGCTGATTTGCTCTAGTGGTCATCGAGTCTATATCTTCACCGATAGCCGTCCCACCAACGAGACAGCCTTCAGTGCGTTCCCACAATCCTCGGCTGTTTGGCATTCGGATTGTCAGCATTTCACTTTGGCTGGAAATATGCGAGTGACTTTTATCTGCAGCTCTGTCTTAATAGATACCGGAAACGATGTCGAACTAAAACGAGATTATTACGTACGAAACAGCGATGTGCTTACCTACCTGCACCCATGCAATCGCGACTTCGACTTACCAAGCTCATTACTGGCATTGCCTCAGCAACCTATAAACCTCTACCTTTACCTCAGTTAGACAGTGTGCTAGTTTAAACAATGCCCAATGTTGAACGCATAGCTTAGAAGCACGCACTCACTGGCATGCACTCTTGTGAAAGGCATGGAACAGGTTAACTTCAGTCTAACGGACCAGGAAGTCAAATGCATTTGCTTTTACATCAGACCAATTCTGCACACGTAGAACGATCATACGTGCACTACGTCGGTCGGCGTTTATGCTCATCCACGACGACGGCGTCACAGTCACCATTGCTTAGTCACAAAGTCTGTGGCATCGTTACAGAAAAAGTTGCGTAGCTATAACGACACGCAGTAGAAGAAATTTCCCCGAGTCACAAAAACACAATGCCGAGTCGTGGCTGCCTTAAAGAAAATCCTAGCTGATTTAGCAGCCTCTTTTATATAGCGACAGAAGAGCATTTACGGCTATCACCACTGCTTGCAGTGGCGATAAAGAATCGCCCACCGCCGGATTCAAACCCGCGACCTCGGGGCCGAGTTCGTGAAAGGCAACAGCCTTACCTAGTGAGCCATTACAGCTCACCTAGCAGAACTAGACTAGCGAGAATGCTTGGTATGCTCCCCTCCCTCGTCGCAACTCAGTAACGCGTCAAATGTAGCGTTGCCACCACTCGAAAGAAAAACAGGCTCCTCGACTGTAGCCATGCATCTGGCGATGTATGGCTACAGTCGCAGAACGGCGAACGTCGTCAGGTAGACGACAGCTCAGAGAGTCGCAGCGGCCTCGCATATAACTCGAAAGATTTTTACTAGCGGTGCCAAGTCCTAGGCAGTGTTAAGCAGCTGTACAGCGAGGCAGAGTCATGTCACTGCTAAGCCTGTCATTACTATAATAATGCTGACCTGGTTTGGTCCTGCGAGTTAAGTAGCTCACCCCGACCAAGGTCTGACTGAGATCGTGGGCTCGAGCCCCGAGGCACATGTGAAGCACCTGAATAGAGTTTAACCTTTCTTTGAGAGCTATACATATGAATTATATTTTTTAATATTTTATAGTACTAAATACGTGGTTTTTAGCGGCTTTGGACTCACGACAGGCGACTTTTTGGTCCTGCACCAATGCTTAGCTTAGCTCAGTGTATTTCTTAAGAGATGGCGGCGTGGCGAGTTCCATCTGAGCAGGAGTACGATCTCCTTCTGAACAATGCTGTCGTATAAGCCTGCCAGGGAAGAATACATCGAGCGTCCTGCCAGCTTTTTCTGGCTCGCAAAGAGCTGCTTCTTGACGTGGGAAAATGTGCCTCCGTCTGTAACTCCATAAAGCCACAAAGACTTTACGGGTGTTATGCAGGAAAGTTGTGTATAGCCCATTCACAGCCTATGCAGCTTTCGGTACGAATTAGGGAGCCACCAGACTTCATCTCACGCAACAAAGAGAAAGTGGGATGCATAGCATAGCCAGGAGAGCAGTTGAGGTATTGAATAGCATGGAATTAGCAGCTCGGGATCGCTTGAAATTATGTGCCGTAGTTGGAAGGGGGGAGTAGTTGTTGTTGAGTAAGAATTGTAGAAGTGAGTTCCACAATCTAGGACCTGCAGAACTAAAGCTCTGTCGCCAATGGTCTTCAAGCGGAGGAGCTGACGTAACAACTAATCGATGGTCCATACAGGACCTGAGGGCACTTGGAGGCTGAAACTGGTGCAATAGTTCAGCTAGGAATGGGGGAGCCAAGCCGTGGCTGGCCTTTTCGGTAAGCATAAGAACTTTTCGTTGTATCCGTTGATCAACCGGCAGTCACGCTACCTCTTTTAGAAAAGGAGACACGTGGTTAAAACTCTGGGATTCACAAACTAGTCTTGCAGCCATATTCATAGCCATTTTCAGTGGCCTAGTTGCTTTTTCGGTGGCCCAGCCAAAAAAAATTACAATAATCAAGCCGAAGCAAAACTGAGGAGCTAGTTAAATTCTTCGCAAGCCACCGTGTAAAATAGCTCCTTATCTCAGACAGGGATCGGACGTGCTGGCTAGCAGTAGAAGCAGCGATCTGAATGAAGCTTTACAATTTAGGCAGCTGTCAAAAACTGTAACGCCGAAGGCTCGGCCGGGTAGGCTTGACCTGCCGCTTACCTAGCGGCGTAGCCTAGCGCCTAATGCCGTTTGGTGCGCGCCTACGCAAAATAGGCTGGCCGCCACAAAACGAGCGTTTCTGGCGCCGACCTGCTTACCGTTACTAAAGGGTGTCGTGAGTCCGTGGCGTGAATTGGAAAGCGACACACACAAATTGGGGATTTGCTGAACTTTGTTCGCAAGCGTACAAAGTCGCTGCACGTCTAGCTCAGTTTCACCTCTCACTCCTCGCACGTTCTCAACAGCACCAAAACTCTTGCGGAGGGAATACTTCTCCACACTGAAGCGCGAACCGGAGCCTAAACCCTAACCGGAGAACTAGGACTCGGTTTCCACCAGTGCGGCAGGAATACTCCACACACGCCACCTCTAGCACTCTTGCGGAGGAAACACGTCTCCACACTTACGCTACTTACATCTATACTGGGGAACGACCCAAATAGAGAGCTCAAACTGGAGCCTTAACCCTAACCGGAGAACTAGGACTCCCTACACGCCAACTACGCCTAGCTCGCACCGGCAAATCCCTATGCCGAGACCACGTGCTAGCGCGCACGCACAAAACACAAAAGAAACACAGAATGCCAGCTCGGGCGCGATACGACCGTATACGGTGGAGTCCACCGAATCCTCCTAGCGCTGTCTTGTCCTGTTCCGTCCACCGTCGGCGGACAGCCCGCCCTCCTCCCTCGCTTTCAGAGAAACGAGTCCGACGGCGTCGAAGCGTGGAGCCGGACCAAAGACAGAAGACCAAAAGACCAAAGACCAAGAGCGAGCGTCGCTCGACTCTTAAATACCTAGCTGAGACAATGGGGCAAGAGCTTAGTGGTATTGGTCCCATCACCTTGGCCCATTACGGTTAGGAATTAATACCGTCCTCAAGCCACTGGAAGGGCACCTCTGTCCAGCTTGAATGGCGAATGGGTTCTAGACGATTTTTTCTTGGAACGAGTGAAGGCGGAGGTTGACAGGCCAGCCAACATCTATCAGCAGCTTCTGCGGGTATCGGACCAATTCTAAAGGCCGAATCGCCGCCGCTCGTCTCAGAGCTTCCTGGCTTGCTCTTAAGCGCTTCCTCTCTAATCGCACTGACGCTCCTCTCTGGCTCACTGCTCCAGGACAAAGGGGCTCTAGCCCGCCGTCGAACAGCTCTTGTTCGCACTAAAATTTAGCCAAGGCCAGCAGGGCGCTACAAAACGACCCCTAAACTTCAAGCACGTGGTCGCACAACAGCATCACGTATTGGAAGAGAAAAACCTCGTAATCCTGCCACAAGATTATCGTGGGAGAAATCATGGGCCCGTTGTCGCAGGAGCTGCAATTAGCTACAATGGATGACAATGCAGGCAGCCGCATCCGTACGGTGTGGCTACGGTCTCAGCTAGGCTCGGGTGAGATGTGTCGTTGCTGATGGTAATGGACATAAAGGCAAAAAATTAGCTCGTCAAACAATCTCCTTCATTAAGCGGCCGAAGAGCTTTAACTTCGATCATATCCTTGCAGTTGGCAGTAAGGAATTGCCCAATTTAAAGCTCAAGCCCTGCAACTTGACTGACCGCTGAGCCGAGACGCCAACCAACGTCAACCTGGCTTGGTCCAGAGGTTTAAGTGCTTGGCTTTAACCACCAAGGTCAAGGTGCTCTCCTATATGACCATGGTCGTGGGCTCGAGCCCTATGGCACACACGAAGCAGCAGAATAGAGACACAGTTCTTTAAGCATCGTACCACTCGCTTTTCGGAATCCAACAGTCTAGAAATACCTCGTACAAACCTGAAATCCTTTGGAGACCGTGCATTTAGTTCATATACTCCCAAAGCCTGGAACTGCCTCCCGACCTGCGTCCGAACATCCCCTGACCTGACCACATTTAAAAGGAACCTAAAAACACACCTATTTAGGAAAGCATTTAGTGGGTCCCTGTGATTCGTCCTTGATGTGCTTATGCGTGCTGACACTGTGCATGCTGCCACTAACCACATTTGCATGCTGACCCTGTGCATGTCACCCCTAACCATGTTATTCATTTCGTTTGTTTTTCAAGCACGATTTTACTTACCATTCAATTGCATTTCACTTTACAGCAAATGTAAAGCGCCTAGAGAGAGATTAAGTTCTCTGAGGACGCTTTATCAAGTGAATTATTATTATTATTATTATTATTATTATGCCGTTTAACAGCGCCCCCTTCAATATTTCTGGTAGTAGCGGCGTATTGCATGCAACGCGCAGAGAGCTAAAGCTTGCAATACGCCAACGATAGCGTACAGCATTCGGTATTATGCAAAAGCTAACAACGACGCAGTTTTATTAAAAAGCGCAAGCACTTGTATCTTTTTATTACATGCTGATGCAGCAGGTGACTTCTAACGTGCTCGTTCGCAGGCAGCTTGCAGCAGCTTGCGTTCAGCGCTCCCAGTCACGCTTACCGTATTACTCCATGAGCGCGACTTCGTTTAGGGCCATACATCATATGGTGGCAAGGTAGTAAGTGATAAAATGACGTTTTTCAAACGCAATCGTGAATTGCGCTTCTCCTAAGTCGCTGCCGTGGCGGCCTATCGTGGCTATCTCATGAATGGCTGCCAGTCGTTTTTCACAGTTCAAAGGGTTCACAGGGCCGCAGTTCAAAGTTCGTACTCGCTGTTCATCTGTCAAGCTCTAAGCTCGTAATCGCGGGGCATTGCCATGTTGGCTGAAGCCGAACGCAGCAGTAGCGAAACACGCCCACACCTTACAATAGCAAATCCTTGACGGGACCGTCCCCCACGTCTTAGTGACGCCTGTGCTAAAGACTGAAGTACGACCGAACCAGGTCGGAAGCTAAACTGTACATCATGCACAGCTTAATAGCTCTGCTCTGCTAGCTTGACGACCGATAGGACATGTTAGAATATTGGCATGTTACATGACCAAATTGTGGCAGATCAAGAGACTATTGCGTACAGTAATCAATTAGACTTTCTGCTCAGATTCATCGTAACTTTCTCGTTCACTACCTTTCGAAAATCCTTTTCAAAAGTATGTGAATGTTTCTTAATAAAACTAATAATAATGCACTTGATAAAGCGTCCTCAGAGAACTCAATCTCTTTCTAGGCGCTTTACATTTGCTGCAAATGGAAACGCGATTGAATGATGATTAATATCGTGCTTGATAAACAACATGAATAACATGGTTAGGGGTGACATGCACAGGGTCGGCATGCAAACGTGGTTAGTGGCAGCATGCACAGTGTCAGCACGCATAAGCAAATGAAGAACGAATCACAGTGACCCACTAAATGCCGTCCTAAATAGGTGTGTTTTTAAGTTCTTTTTAAATGTGGTCATGTCAGGGGCTGTTCTGACGCAAATCGGGAGTGAGTTCCAGGCTTTTGGAACATACGAACTAAATGCACGGTCTCCAAAGGGTTTGAGGTTTGTACGAGGCATTGGTAAACTGTTGGATTCTGAAAAGCGGGTGGTACGATGCTTGGCCTGGTGGGGGAGTATATCTGAGAGATAAGCTGGAGCCAAAGAATGAAGTGACCTAAAAGTGAGCGACAAAACCTTGAAGTCGATCCGTTGCTTGACTGATAGCCAGTTCAGGTTGGCGAGAAGTGGTGTGACGTGGCAACTGCGAAGCTCACGACAGACAAGCCTAGCTGCGAAGTTTTCGTCAAGAGATCTGCTGAATGTTAGCTACCGTGCGGATTTATGGCAGACAATCCTTAGGATTCACCTTAGGGCGACATGCTTAGTTTACGGCATACGTTAAGTGCACAAAAAGTGATTGTGTATTTTTGGGGTACTAATCTGTACGAAATCTAGATGCATGTTCCACTGAGACCCTTTAATTACACCACCAGATCAGCTCCACAGTCAAGTCTGCCTATTTTCAGCTATGTAACATTGTTAAGGTTATGGCATTTTTAGACTGCAATGTCTAAATTGATCCGTGCGTTTGTGACATCCCGTCTTGACTTATATAATTCATTGCTTGCTGGTCTACGGCCTGTGCGGTCAGGGGCTTACAGCTGTTGCAAAATCTGCATCTAGGCTTGTCTGTTATGAGCGTCGCAGCTGCCACATCACACCATTTCTTGCCGATTTGCATCGGCTCTCAGTCAAGGAACGCATCGACTTCAAGGGTCAGTAGCTCACTTTCAAGTTCCATCATTTTTGGCTCCGGCCTACCTATCGGATCTACTGCCCCACCAGGCTAAGCATCGTACCACCAGCTTTTCGGAATCTTTCCATTTATCCATTTTACCTCGTACAAGCGTCAAATCCTTTGGAAACCTTGCCTTTCGTGTACGCTCCCAAAGCCTGGAACTCACTCCCGACTTGTGTCGCGATATCCTCTGACTCTAACGCATTTACAAAGAAACTGAAAACGCACCTACTTATGACAGCATTTAGTGGTTCCCTGTGATTTGTCCTTTGTGTGCTCATGCTTGCTGACAGCGAGCATGCTGCTACTAACCATACTTGCATGCTGACCCTGTGCATGCCACCCATAACCATGTATTTCTTGTTGTTTTTGAACATGCAACCACTAACGATACGATCGTGATTCTTTCGTAGCAAATGTAAAGTGCCTGAAGAGAGATTAAGTTCTCTGATTATGCTATATCAAATGCTTTATTATCATCGTTATTATTATCTAGAGTCGCAGTCACAAGCCTGCGTTTACGACGGTATATGGCTAATTGCTAATCTTGTGCAGTGTGCACTGATCACGCTCAGTTCTGAGATTTTTTCAGGTATCTATTGAGATGAAAACTAAGCTAATAATCGCACACACCTTTCTACAGCCAATACTGAGTGCTGGTAGCGTGAGTGGCAAGAGATTACTAGGCAAATCATTAGGCAAACAACACGCGAAGCCTATTAGTGACATCAAGTGTCGATGGCTGTGTTAAAAATGAAAAAATATAACCCTTTTGTATAGCGCCATATGGGAATTTAATTTCTATTCAGGAACTTTAAATATTCCACGGAGCTCGAGTCGACGACTTCGGCTGTCAAATACATTCACTTTGACCTTGGTCTGGACGAGCACCTTAACCACACTGCCCAACCAGCGCTTTAGCTGGCCCATAATAACCCGTCCCCTTGGGTGGCCTTAATTTAAGGACATCCGAATAGTTTCAATCCTAGGGATCACTAGCAGGTTCAGAATTACAGCCAAATTAATCCAATGAATCATAAGAAATAGCTAGTCAGTTGTGCTCTATGAATTGCACTTGTTTCGACTTTGAGAGAAATATGCTACGAGCTGCATTGGCCCAGTGTTCAAGTGCTCACGCCCCCGACTAAGGTCTGGCCGAGGTACTACACTCGAGCCCGAGGCATGTATGACGTGCCTGAATGGAGATTAAGTTTTCTTAGGGCTCTATACAAACGAAATGTATTCCTATAATGTTATAGTACCATACAGGCATGTCTCTGAATACGCTCATGTTCTTTTATCTATGCAGTCGTCCCTCACCACTTCGCGCTTTGACTTTCGTGGTTTCACTCTATCGAGACTTTTTCAAATACATTCATCAAAAAAGTGATTGAAATAGTCAAAACGATACAACATAAATACAAATTGATACAACCCCGGTTGAGGTAGTCAATTGTACTCGAATGTATTATAATTAAAATTAAAACTAATCTGCGCATGGACTGCGGGCCTATGTATTCGAGCACCCCCGCAAATCCTTCAACACAACGGGTGCAGCCGCTGGGCCACTGAATCCTTCAGAAGAGCAGTAACCTTGCTCGTCTTTACTGTGCAGTACACCTCTTTATCTTCATCGCTTCATCGTCGAACAAATAGCACTATTATGGCTGTGTGTACTAACTGTGGGCGTATAACTAAATGTAAAATAATAATAATAATGCATTTTATATATCGCCCTCAGCGAACTCAATCTTTTTCTCGGTACTTTACATCTATTAATTACATAACATTTTTACGTCCAATATGTCTTATATTCTCTTCCCCTGTATAATATATCGGGTAATACAATATGAGTGCAGTAGTGACTAAACAGTGGTATTTCATTTCCAGAGGGGTCTAATAATGTTAAAAACCATATTTAGAGGGTCGTGGACAGGTTTTCTATTCTGTAACTACGAAATTATCTGATTTTTAAATAAAGAATCCTTCGCGGAAATTCACTTATCTTCGGAGAGTCTGGAACTGATTAACCGCGATAACAAACGGGCGACTGTATACGTTTCTGTTCGTTTCGACGTTTAACAGTACGCGCTTGAACAATAATTATGTTCGATTGTTGTTAGTGCTCGCCGACGTTAGCTTATCTAACGTCGGCGAGTAACTTACTCAAGCGAAGGATTGCGATACTGGAGCGACGACAGCCTGATTAAATTTAGTCACTTGCTACGTCACCTTACATGTAGTACTAATATTCGTGCATTTATAAGCAGTTTGAAGGTGAAAGTCATTGAGATTTTTGGAAGTTCTTGAATTACTAGAGCCCGTGGACTCGCATTGCTGGCTGAGTCATAGCAGAAATACAACTATGTGCATAAATTTAAAAGCATTACCTCTCAGTTCACTATGTTTTTAGTTGTCGAGTAAGCGTGTGGACTTGCTCCACTGAGCGCGACACGAAGACCATGCGACATAAGTGCACCATCTAGCCGTGTAACGGAGGAGGGGACGGATTTTCACGTATTAACTAATCGGGATTACGATGGAATCTTACTCTGATCCACGTAGCATGCCGCCGTGTCTGGCTCCCTCATAATTAGCGGAACTGCTGCACCAATTTTACCCTCCTAGTGCCCTCGAGTCCTCTATAGCACACTAGGTGAGGTGGTTGCTTTCATGACCTTAGTTCTGAGGTCGTCGGTTCGATTCCTGTGGTGGGCGATCCTTTATCGCCACTGCAAGCGGTCGCGATAGCCATAAAGGCTCTTCTGTCTCTATGCAAAAAGAGGCTGTTTAATCAGCTAGGATCTATTTATTTATTTATGTCACTTCCTTGACTGCCCACCTGACCCAGCCATGATTTTTAATTTTGCTTTGTTGCGTTAGATAAAAAATAATAGCTGATTTAACAGCCTATTTTACATAGCGACAGAAGAGCCATTACGGCTATCACCACTGCTTGCAGTGGCAATATGGAATCGCCCACAGCAGGATTCGAACCCACAACGTTAGGACCGAGGTCATGAAAACCAACTGCCTTACCTAGTGCGCCTTAATGACGAAAGTCTTCTGGCTACCGTATGCGCACGGAAAGCAGCCTAGACATTGAGTGGGCAATAGAAAATCCCCCTACGTAGCACGCTCCTGGTGCTCGTCTGTTTGTGGAGTTTACTGTAGCACGCTCCTGGTGCTCGTCTGTTTGTGGAGTTTACTGAGGTAGATTACATTATATTACACTCTGTATTTATCTTAATTTAGCTTTTGATATGATAAAAGTGACAAGAAATAGTTATCCAGAAATCAGCGGGGCTGTGAACCAAGCGAGCTGTTTTCTATGGCTGATGTTTAAGAAATCCGGCCTTCCGAAGGCTGTTTACTAGTTTGGTCGACATTCGAATGCTCGGACTTATTCTATGTAGGCTCAATTGCGGCTCTCCTCTGCCACCGTCGGCAAGCAGGCGACCCGTAGCCCCTGTGAATCTATCGCATGACAGCACCCGTGGCTCGCTGTGCTGCTCATTGAAGCGCCAGCTCCGCTCGCACGCACCACTCCCTCGACGGCTACGACTAGAGCGTCCACAAAGGGGAGGGTAGGGGGTGATGCCCAGTTACGGCGATCGAACGAAAGAGAATCAAAGTGAGAAGCCGCTGCGGAGCGCTTGCAGCGACATTACGTAAAGCTGGCTATTACGGCATTCGTGCGCGCTTCCAGCATTGCCCATTTTGTGAACGATGTAGAACCGGGACCGGAAAAGGGGCCGGATTGCAGCCATTCATCGATAGTTCATCGTTGCTCATTGGCCGACACGTAGTCAGCTGACTCACAGGTCGTGACCTCACCCGGGTCACAAACCAAGCCTTGACTAAGGTGCATACGCATGCTGCGTCTGCTGTGCTCCATCAGGGCTGTCAGCTCACCGCGGGAGACGGCGCCGGTAGTGGGTGCCGACGGGGTGTGGCTTCTGTTGCTCGCCGGGGGCTGCCTAGTTGCGGACGAAAGTGCCTCGCTACCTCGATCCCGAACGGCGCTACGACAGACGCTACGTCGCGTCCGATGGGCAAGCAGCAGAGAGCGACTGAGACGAGCGGCGGCTGCACGCGCTCGAGGCCGTTGCCGATGGCGGCGTCTGCTGCCGTCCGCGCTTGCCTAGGGCTCGCAGCTTTCATAGCGTCTGCTGCCGGCGATTTCAATCTCAACGTCGTCCACACGAATGACGTGCACGCTCGCTACCAGCAAGCGAATGCTTACGGCGGCGTTTGCACAACAGCCGACGCCGCCAAGAAGGCTTGCTTCGCAGGCGTCGCACGCAGGTAGGAGCGCGCCCAGCTCGGCGGTGGCCGGTCTGCGCGCGCGTCAGCTGCGCGTCGCCGCGTGCGCCGCCCTCGACCGCCTCTCGGCTGTGTGGAGCTGTGCGGTGGAGGGCGGAAGCGCCGTCGCTGACGCCACTGGAACGCCGTCGCTTCGCAGGACTGACCGAGAACGGCTCCAGTCTCTGGCGTGCGTGGCACCGAGGGGGCGGGGTCAGTCAGCCAGCCTATTTTACGGAGGCTGGCTTTAGGAACGTGAGCTGTCCCGACTGTCGGCGCCCGAAGGTCGCTGGCTTCTGCGGGCTGAACTTTGGCTGCTCAGGGGCGGGTGGTTGTGCTGACGGCTGGCGGTAGGCGCCCCGGGGTTTGGGACGCTGGCATGCACCTATTCGGTAGGCTTCGGTTTACTACCTCCTGCGTAAAAGAGCCCACTTTTAGTCTCTGACGGTCTTAGAGCAGGTGTTTAGGCTGTGCCCCATCAATAATAATGCTACCTGTTGGAAGCCCTCATTAGGCAATTCTTTATTGCACACTGCGAGTGGTAATGATTGCAGGAGAAGCTTCACTTTCACCCTATGAATGAGGTTGCTGAATCAGCTGATTTAAATTTTGCATTTCTACTTTTTGTCCTAGCGACAGTTGTGCAATATGCACCGTTTATTTTGGGTTGTTGAGCGATAGACCACTTAAGTTTGGTGAGCCGTGATGGCACACTGGGTAAGGCGGTTAGTTTACACGACCTCGGTCCCGACATCGTGGGTTCGAATCCTGCAATGGGCGATCCTCTATTGCCTGTGCAAGCTGTGGGGCTAGCCATAAAGGCTATTGTGTCGCTATAGAAAATATTCTGTTCAATCAGCTAGTAGTATTTACGTAACTCGGTTAAAGCTCTAGTGGCGTCTGGTCTGATCTCTGGTCGGCATCCTCAAGGAGCCATTCAATGTAGAGTTTAGGTGTCCTTAGTCCTCGGTATCCCCAGCAGCTGGTCTGGTCTTTCTGAGCCTTTTTTTGTGATTAGCACTTGCATGCAGGAAGTACTAGTACTTCGTGCTAGCATCTGTCCTAGCACGTGCTAGCTTGTTCCTGCTTGCTACTGGCTCCATCCAAGATACGGAAAACGTTGGATGCACCCCCCCCCCCCCCCCGCGAATTTCGTTGTCACGAACACGTATTGCAAGTTTTGAGCCGAGCTGCTTGTCCAGGCAAACAGAAGTAGCAGCAGCAGCAGCAAGTGGGGACGACTCCTGAGCACTAAAGCTAAGCAAATTCATGCAAAGCCCAGATCGTGCCCTCTTGCAGTGCCTGGCATGCACAGCACCATCCGGCAGGGCTAAGCAGTGTGGCTGTGTGCTTAAGTGCTCACCTGCATGTGACACCAGGGTCTCTGTTTGTGGGACAGCAGCAGTCTGCTGGTCGAACTGGCCGATTGATCTGAGCGGTTGCAGCTGCTGCTCATGAAAATTGATCTGAGGCCACAGCTATTTGACATTTGATTAGGAGCTCGAAAGCCCTGCACTCAGCTGCTTGTGCTTGGCCGGCATAGTTAGTGCTCCAGGTCTCAGTTGCAGGGCTCAGCTCTCAGCTCCGAGACACGTGTCACGGGCCTAAGGAAGAGCTGGCAGACAGGAGCAATGCTTCGGCTGCTGTCTCTGGGGGTCAGGGGGCAAGGGAGAACTGAAAGGGGGAGGAGCTGAGAAGGGACAGAGTGGGGGAAAGATCTGCTCGTTCCCTGTGGCTTATGGGCCTGCTTCGTCACGAATTGTTGTCAGGCACTGGCAGCTGAGCCAGCAAACAGCAGTCGGAGCTAAAGGAGCACCGAAGTGCTTGCTTGACAGGGGCAGGAATGCCTCACCTCCAGGATTTTACAGAAGCAAACTGACCGGAAGGCGTGCCACTCAGCACCCTGATCATGCCGGATTAGTTTTGCTTTATGTACATTCACTCGTTGGGTAACTAGGGACTGTATTGGCATTGATCCGAGTAGACAACTGTTCCTTAATTTGATTAGTTGCCCAAAAGCCCAACGATCGGACTCTGAGGGCTGAGAGCTCTGCACCAGTTGCTCGGCCTGACAGATCCCTGGTGCAGAGCTTGACTCTCACGGTCAGCAGTTGCATCCTTTTGTTGCTTCTTCTTGTTGCTTCTTCTTCGTCTTCTTGTTTGCATCTTCTTGTTGATCAGCAGTTGCATCCTCTTGTGGTTTGCTTTCACTGGATCTACAGTCGTGCTTTGCTCGGCTGCCAGCCTGCAGGCACATTTAATGTGGTGCTGTGGTGCCCAGTTTTCTTTGCCGATGAGTCCTATTGTCTGAAGTGGCACCTCTGGTTAGATTGCCTGTCAGCACACAGCCAAGCCACAGGCCAACCACCTGCCAGTGGTTTAGGGCCGATTTTGTTAAGTGGGAGATAGACAGTGAGTGGATGTCAATGGCTAACGCTTGTCTTGTCGGCATTTGAAGTATGACATGTTCCAGGGATGCATTTTAGGTCAACATATTTTCCCAATGTTTACTCTACCTCTTGCCTATGGAATCGGCCAAGTGCAAAGTGGGCTTCAGTTTTAATGCAGACGATGTGCAGCTGTTCGTGTGCTTTGACTCTTCCCTATATGAAGTTATGTTTCTCGGTCTACATTTCCACAAAGCCACAAGGAGTAAGTTAGTGTTTTGTTGGGGACTTTTCTATAGGGCAGTCAATGCCTATGTCGCTTTCAGTACCCATGTTTAGGCAATATCTTAACTTCTCCTAACTTACTTGCAGCACGAATTGTTAGCATGAACACTTAGATAACTAGCATGCAATTTTTCAAGGTGAGTGACGATGACAACAAGTTACTAGCTATTGGCAAACCTTGTATGACACAACTGAATGTATGACACAACTTGTATGACACAACTGAAAACCTTTCCTTGGCAACCTTGGCCTTTACCCTCCTGGAGCATCTGCAGGGAATTTACTTGTGTTGTTCCAATTTGACCCGTCACTAGATGAGCACTTGAACTTTGCAGTCGAACCTGTTTACGCCCAGCTACTTAACAAAGCAAACATCTGAGCCTGATTAGATAGAGATACAAAAACCAAGCTGGTTCGAGCATTTGCAACATCTCATCTCGACTTCTCTAATTTATTACTCACATGACTACCTGCCTGTTCAATAAGCTGTTTACAGTTGGTGGACAACTCGGCAGCAAGGCCTCTCTGTCGTGAACATCGGAATCGCCACTAGTCTGCAATGGCTGAGCTAAACCGAGCTGGTTTTGCCCAGTGGTTAAGGTGCTCGCCCCGACCAAGGTCTGGCCGAGGTCGTGGGCTCAAGCCCTGTGGCTTATGTGAAGCCTCTTGATAGAGATTAAGTTCTCTTAAATGAATTGTATTACTATTATTATTATGTGACTGACTACGACCCAGCCTATTGATTTCGACATCTTGTTACTCAAGCACTGGTTTCTAAATGCCTATACTCTGGCTAACCCATCTGAACTGCTTCCTAATCGGGGTAGACATCGGCTCTTCTGCCTCGTTCAGTCGTTTAGTTGGGCCTCAAACCGGCCTCCTTGGGTGATCGTGTTTTCAGTTGCTATGCTCTCACACCCTGCACCTCATGCCCTGTTAAAGTTTGTCCTTTATGTGTTTATGCTTGCTGACACTGTGCAGGCTGCCACTAACCACGCTTGCATGCTGACCCTTTGCATGTCACCCCTAACCATGTTATTCTTGTTGTTTAATGAGCATGCTACTAATAACCATTCAATCATGCTTCCTTTGCAGCAAATGTAAAGCACCCAGAAAGAGATTGAGTTTTCTGAAGGTACTTCATCAAGTGTATTATAATTATTATTATAAGTTACAACTTCAACTGAATTGAAAATTTTAAAAGGAAGCTACTGGCTGGCTTATTCCTCAGAGCATTTGACATCCCATGACCTGACCACATTTTTAAGGAAGCTTAAAACGCACCTGTTTATCATGATATTAATTGGGTCCTCGTGCACGTTCTTTTGTTTGCTCCCATGTATGCTTACACTGTGCATGGCATCATTACCCTTAATTGAATTGCTCCCTATACAGAATACTTGAAGTGCCCAGAAAAACTAGCTCTCTCAAGAGTGCCATAAAAATGACATATAATTTTTAGTATTAATATACTGCTTCAAAGTATTCTAGCCCAAACAGCTGCCTTAGCTGGTGATATGGATGGCTGGTGAGGTCAGCATGCATAGCCGATGATGCTGTGCCAGCTCACCGTTCCTGCTATCCATGTCTCTACCGATTCATGCTATTTCAGAGAGCCAATAGCAGCTATTTCATGGATAACTTATTGTGCAGTCTCACTGTTAATATTGCAGCTGCTCATCAGTATAAATGCACACACCAGCAATTGATAGAATAAACGCCTCATTTTAGCTTTATATTGAATAATGAAATGTGTATTACTCACTTTTCGCCAAATGGTTATGCCAATGTGATTTCTCTAGATGGGAAATGCTGGCAGAAAAAGGATCAATCCCTACTGCACTCATTGTGAAAGTTTTATTCCATGGATCTCTTGAAAGAGATTTATTTTTGCCATAAAGATTGAATTTTTGTCTGTTTAGCCTCATTAGGACAGTAGCATAGTGCTCTCTTTCTCTTACCTTGTTTACCATGCTGCAATGCATACATTGATAAGGCTTTGATCTCCCAAACTTGGACTCAGTCATAATCCCGGATTTTCCTTTAGTTAACATTAGTGCAACGACATTACTGATGTGCTGATGGGCGGCTTTGTTTTTATGTATAGGTACAGCTATGTCACAAACAGGTCAGAAAAATCATGTAAACAGACGCCTTGGGTTTCTTGTTCCTTGCAAATGTGTTGCCACTCCTAAATGCTCCTATTAGTTGGATCTAGCAGAGATAGTTAACTTGCTACTTGCCAATGTCTGCGACTGAGCATGCACCATAACTGCTCTACCTTAAGTTGTCTTATTAGGTCGTAGAACCTTGTTGATGCTGACAAACTCCAGTGTCTCCTTGCCAACATGGCAGATCTTGCACAACCTGCATGACCTTCATGCCTAGCAAGACCTGGGTGACCCATGACCTTGGAGATCCTGGCTTAGTCATGGTCAAGCTACCTCGTTGTAATAAATCTTACTGCAAATCCGGTCCTGATCATTATACTAACCTCTGAAATAAAAAAACAGGACTTACAGGCCTGGCAAGTATTGACCAGCCGGAAGAGATTGTTCTAATTGGTGTTTCTGTAACTTTTGCTTGAAAGGATGCAGGAGATTGGTTTGGTTGGTGCTTCCGTGTGTAATTGCAAGTTGAAATAGACACTCAAGCCTCGCAGCTGCTCATCGTGTGCAGGTTAAAACTGCTTCTTAACAATCGCTTGCTCAAAGGCTTGCCGGCCCATATTGCAGCCTCTGAGCTATCAGAAAAAGAAAGCTGCTCCGTCATCTCACACGCTTTTACTGACCAGTGCATGCACTGTCGATCCATCAACTGCCTTACATGCAAAGTACACGTGTCTCAGACGTCAGGCCGTGGGAGCTAATTACAAGAGCAGAGCAGAGCTGGCACTGCAGTGGACCCACCAGCAGCTTCTGGCTGATGTTTCAGCTGCCAGAGGGTCATGAACCCACCGAAGCTGACCACTGCCAAGCAGATCTGATGGCCAGCTGTTGCTTATGCACCATGACCCTAGCCAGGGTGGCCCCTTGTTGGCTAAATGTAGCTTGGTGGTAATTCATTTGCCACGCTTTTCAACGGTGGTAGCAAAACATTGGTGTGCCACATCAGCCAGATGATAAGAGGTGTAATCACATACCGAGATATTATTCACAGTTGGTGAATTGCGATGGCAAGGAACCGTATATATCATAATCTATTGTTAGGCTGCAAAAAAGCCAGAGTGGTATAACAGTCAGTCGTGCTTGCTGCTTCGGGCTATGCAGTGAAGGTCCACTAAAGGCATTGAACGAAGAGTTGTTGAAAACGCTTGCTGGTTTTGGATACCTTTAGCTATCTATGGCTGTCAAATATACAGCTCTATCCTATAGATTTAGACTTGTTTTAAGTATCTCTCTCTCCACTAAGACTAGGTAGATGTTACCCTGGAGAGTTTTTGATTGCTCACTTAAGCTCAGTTAAGTGCATTGCAAGCCTTAGCGGCTTGCAATGCACTTAGCGGTAGTCAACCGGTAACACCTCAAGCAGCAAAGAGAAAGTTAGAAGCATAGCTGAGTCAGGAGAGCAGTCGAGCAAGTGAGTAGCATGGAAGTAACAGATGGGATGGCTCGGAAGAATGCACTACTGTCGGCAGCAGGTGAGCAGATGTCTGAAGCTCAGCAGCATCTGTCGTAGCTGCAGTAGGAGACTCTGCGGCCTTTGATCAACCAACCGTCGGCTTTAGTCATCTTGACTTCCCAATTACTCTATCCTTGCTTAGGATGCTAAGGCAATCGATGTTGTGGCTGAATAATAGTCCTTTTGATTGCTGAACAGTGACCCCTCACAATAAATTGTCGTACTAGTGCTACACTACTCACCTTAGTGTCACGAGGAGGTTGGCACATGCCGCCGACTGGATGCAATACACAGTTGACATCATGTCGACCTGCAGCAGTCACAAGTTTGGGAGTTGCACCTGTCGGCACCTGGGAGGAGCTCCTGGACAGTATCCAACGTCGCTCTCTATTTTGGAAGGTGATTCTATCAGGATCCGGGAGTGGGTCACTCCTGAACAGCAGCAGACATTTTTCTTGGCTAAGAAGCAGCTCTGGCTCCAGGGTTGAGCAAATAATCGTGCCCACGATCTTCTCCCAAGAAGAACAACTTTCGGTGAGCTTTCTGGCACTTTGTACTATTTACTTGGCTGGTGCAAACTCTTCAGTCTCCTCTCTGCTCTCACCTACATGGAGCAACGTTAGAGGAAGTCGTAACTTGTTAAGTACCTGACTGGAGATTTGGTTCTCTTTGTGATGCTATACAAGCCATACTGTCATTGTTGTTGCTGTATTTTTCTTCTTGCGGCTCATCTATATGGGCAGCCAGCCGACGTAAGCTTTCAAACAGCTCTTGGAAACAAGCTGAGACGTCAGCATCCAGGCAGCACAGCAACGGCTCGCCAGGCCGACGAACATGGTTCGTCGGTGGACAGTGACTCCGATGAGAATGTGGCAGACTCTGCTGCGGCGAGGCTCGTGATCAGGCCAAGTCGGGCTCACAAATATGCCATGAAGCCCGACATACTGAAGGAGCCTCGACGGGCCTCACCATCCCCCAGCGTTCCCGGCTTTGCCACAGCAAGTGTATCTTGTCAGAGGAGAGCACTGTTTGTCTGTGAGAGCAGAACCGCTGTTCAATGGAGGCAAAAGTGAAAAAAGTGAAAAATGGAAAAAAGAGGTCCAGCACCATCGAGAGCCCGGTCGTCGAGGCCAGGGCAGTTCCAAGCCCTAGAGAAGGAGGAAGTGATCAAATATGGGCCGATCTGAATGCAGTACAAACTCACGGCTACCCAGGAACCCACCGTCGTGCTCTCGAGCAGTCAAAATTAGCTACAGGGTGCAGCTCAAAGCTCGGAGGCCTGCCTAGCCTCGCCCACCAGGAAGCGGCAGCTGCCTCAGCTGCAAGGCAGCTTGGCGTCACAACGTAGCCGATTTGTCGAAGTCATCCACGGGAGCTGAGCTCGGCTCGATGAGGCTACCACTGGGAAGCTGGTTCGGCCGTAGATTAAGTCACTGTCAAAACAACAGAGACCTGTCATAAAGCAGCAAGAAGAGCCAGCAGGAGCTGCCGGAGGAAGTGTGAGAAACCGATGTGACCGGATATGACCACTCCAACAGCCTGTGGCCCTGTCGAGTCGGGCAAGGCTGTCAGCATTTGTTTGCACTAATGGCACTCAGGGAGAGGACTCGATCACGTGCCTGCTCGGTGCCACGTTAGGCATGCCACGCCCACTTCTGGCCGGGCATCGGGAGAGGGGGTAAGTTGGCCTGCAGCTGTCACAGAAGAGCAGCCTTTCGAGTGTTTTTTTGACACGCAGCAGCAGGATGCAGTCAAGTAAGATAAGTCGACTGCAAGCAGGTGACTAAAATTCAGGTACAGTTTAAGAATGCCGCTTAGCCCAGTGCTTGAAATACTTCCGGTCCTGCCTATGACTTGCAGCAATAGTGGGGTAAACGACTGTCGGGGCACGGGGGGGGGGGGTGGCAGGGGGTTCCTTCCTAGCTGCAGTACACCTGGATGAACCTGAGGATGCTATGCATCATTTTTCTGAGTACACACAGTTAGGTTACAGATATGTCACTGGAGGAATTCGGTATGGGAACTGGCCATTAATGCTGATTCAAAGAAGCCATCTCCCATAACAGCTTGCTTACTATGAGCTGCACAATCATGCAAATTAAAGACAAGCACACAGACACACAAACCCACAAGCGCACACACTCGAGCTGCTACTGACTGCTACACGTTGTTCAAGCTAATTTGCCACTGCTCTGTTGCTGCTGGTAACCCCCAGTGCTGCTGCTGCCACTGCTGGTTCATGGCCGGCAGGTTCATGCTCAGCAGCTGCTGCTGCCGTATGAGTGGCCCAGCATCAGCACCAGGTGAGGCTGCTCCACTTGCCCAGTCATCGTAGTCGTGGTGGGCTCCCTGTAATGTCGAGCCACCCATTCTGAGCAGGTGGCTCTGAGTCCAGAGTCTGCTGCTGCTGCTGCTCTCTGCCGGTCTCTACCATAGCAACACTACTTGAGCGTGCCACCCAATCGCGACTTGGAGTCCTGCTGTGGGCAACCTTTCATTGACCAGACAAACTCACTCACACACACTCATGCGCGTACACGCAGACAAACACACATACACACACGTGGGCATATACACGTGCATACATTCAGGAATAAGGCAACGAGTGAACAGTTCCAGCTAATCATCGGCATATTTTAGGTTTGCAAAGATTCAAGAGCTTCGACAACTGTACGACGACTCCATGCTCCTTTTAGATGCAGGCGATCAGTACCAAGGAACTTTCTGGTTTTACGTGCACCGTGGAGATATAACGGCACATTTTATGAAGAGGCTGGGATACGATGCTATGGTGCGTCTGCTGCTGCTGCTGCTCTGTGCCCGACCAGGCCATCTGATGCAAGACTTAACCAGGCTAAAGATTCCCTTCGTGGTTGCTTCTCTCCTACAGCCTGCGCTTGGTGCCTTGTGTCCATGCAAGCTTGCATGGCTTCTACTTGCACGTGATTTGAAAAACTGCTTTCCAGTCGCAGAACTCGTACCCCTGTGAATAGGTAATGCATGGCTCTGCCATTGTTACCAGCTTATCAAACTGTCATTTGATTGCATTTCGACAATTTTCCTATTTTTCTATTTTCTTCCAAGTCTTTCTTAAACTCTAGTTTTTGCTCTCCCTTTCTCTCTCTACTCACTCGTGCTCTCTCTCTCTCTCTCTCTCTCTCTCTCTCTCTCTCTCTCTCTCTACATTTCTCCTCCCTTCTCTTTATCTCTGCTCACGTGTTCATACACATCTTTTGTTTGCTCTGGCATCTCTCCTCTCATCCTCTTCTCTCTCTCTCTCTCTCTCCCTCTTTCTCTATCTTGCACTCTGATGAGCTGTTTTCCATGTGTTGCAGCTGTTAGTGAAAAGGACAAGATGTTGGTAGAGCATTACACCATTAAACCCGAGCAAGTGCAATTGCTTGGCAGATCGCCAGAACTGCCTGTTCCTCTAACACGTGACGAGATTGCCATATAGAAAACTGACTTGAGGCTCTGACTGAGGTCAAGCTTGGGCTCGATCTGCTCCTGGAGCTACACACAGGACCTGCACATGGATGAGAGAGATGGTACATAAGAGAAGGAATGGAAGAAGGGAAGGAAGAGACTTATAGGGATAGGAAAAAGCCAGTGGCAGATAAATACAGCACGGCTGCTGAACCGGATGTGGAGATAGGCTTGTGACAGTCAGGCACCAGGTTGGAGGGTGAGCAAACACTAGAAGGTTTGCTCAATTACCAACGGAGGGTGGTCGGCAAGTGCAATTGCATTTCAGCATCTTAACACCTGCCAGGACTGTGCACCCTGAGTAGTTTCACCCACCACAGCCTCTCATAGACAAATATGTTTTGTCCTCGACTTACTGTTGCTTGCCTGGCTTAATGTGGCTAAGGCTGCTGTTGCTGCTGGCTTTTCGATCGTCCACCAGGCCAATGGTCTGGAGGGCTTCTCCAGGGTTCACAGTCTGAAATGATAGATCGTGTGAGACTTGATTGTAGCAAGCTACGGCTTTATAAGTAATGCAAAGCTGAAAGGGGGGTGGCTCGGTCTAGGCTGCCATTCTATCTTCGCACAGCAGCTGATCAAGTAACCAGCACATGGTTTTACATGCTGATTGAAGGCACGTGATGATTTGCATGATTAAGTGTCTGATTTGATGTTTTGTCAGCCTCTGCCCTCTGCACATCTTATTGATTGGTTCCTTACCAAATACTTGTCTGACGATGCTTGAATCTTGGCTTAGGCAGGAATTCTGGTAGCAAATACTCTACATCAGCGCTCGTGTATGCCCAATCCACCTTAATAGCATGAACTGCGTTGCCTGTTGCCATGCCATCCGATGCTGGCTTTCAGTTCAATCGATTCAGAGCTGCCATCCGAGAGCAGAGAAAAGCTTTGCATTTGCAGGAAAGGCTGTTTTCTTCATCTATGGCTCCAGCCTATCTCTCAGATCTACTCCCCCAGCTGGCCAAGCATCGTACCACCCGCTTTTCGGAAGCCAACAGTCTACAAATACCCCATACAAACCTCAAATCCTTTGGAGACCGTGCATTTAGTTCTTATGCTCCCAAAGCCTGGAACTCCCTCCCGACCTGCGTCCGAACATCCCCTGACCTGACCACATTAAAAAAGAACTTAAAAACACCTATTTAGGACAGCATTTAGAGGGTCCCTGTGATTTGTCCTTGATGTGCTTATGTGTGCTGAAACTGTGCATGCTGCCACTAACCACATTTGCATGCTGACCCTGTGCATGTCACCCCTAACCATGTTATTCATTTTGTTTGTTTATCAAGCATGATTTTACTCACTGTTCAATTGCATTTCCCTTTGCAGCAAATTTAAAGCGCCTAGAGAGAGATTAAGTTCTCTGAGGGCGTCTTATCAAGTGCACTATTATTATTATTCTTTTTTTCATCACATCTGTATGTGATCGTAAGAGTCAATGAGAAATGTAAACATTTTATTGACCCAAAGTAGGGACCCCCATGCTTCTACCAATAGATTGTCATGCACAGATTAGCAGTAATAATGATAATAATAATGCACTTGATTAAGCGCCCTCAGAGAACTCAATCTCTCTCTAGACAGTAGAGGGATTCAGCTCCAGAACTTGCAGCCGTGCACCACTTCCTAGCTGTAATGCATCATCACTGCAAAGCTTTATCAGTTGAGCGGTTTAGTCGAAATTGCAGATCTAGTTGCATTTCACCAAGAAGCAGCTGCTTAGCGACTTGAGAGCAGTATACACAGGGCAGCTCGACATGTTTGCATAGCTGAGCCCTAGAGCCCTAGAGCTTCTGTCGCAGTGGCTCGGGTACTCCACTGTATCTTGTGAGGATCCTATGCACATTCTCTTATACCAAGCAGCTTTCTAGAGTGGAAAAATGCGTGTATTTATTTTTAAAGATTTTTTTAATTCTCCAAACATATGTACAGATAAAATTGGAGCCCCGTGACTACTGTCTTTGCTTCAGCTGCGACCTCTCGGTCGTTGGAGGTGTGAGGGAAGATGGTGGCTCAGTGCCTAGAGCCAGCAGTGCGCCACACAGAGATGCTGCCATGGTAACTGTGCCATCTGTCTAACCTTCCTATGCTGCTTTTCTTACTTTGTAGACTCTGGGGAATCACGAATTCGATCTCGGTGTAAGCGAGCTGGCTCCATTCGTGAGGCGCGTGACTGAGCAGTTTCCGGTGTTGAGCTGCAACATTGACGTCAGCAGGGAGCCGGACCTATCGGACTTGCGGCCCTATGCCGTGTTTAACCGAAGCGGCCGCCGCATAGGCGTCGTGGGCTACACGACACCTGACACAGTGTTCCTCACTGCTGCCTGTGAGTGCAGTTAGAGGGCAGATGAAACGGCAATCATGCACTAGCTACGTCGCAGGCACTTGCGTGCACAAGAGTGCTCTCATGTGTGCGCATGTGCATGTGCCTATGTGCCTGTACACGTGATATACCTGTGCATGTGATCGTATGTGTCCTGTCTGTGCTCGCGCCTCTGCGTGTGTTTATGTGTTTGTGTGTAAGTGTTACATGAGACAGTGGTACACACGTTCACCTTAAAAAGAAGAATAGCATTCAGGTTTGAAATAAACCATACTACTGGGTCTTAACCCATAGGTGAAATTCTTGCACTCTAAGACCTAGGTAGTGGGTTCAATTCTTGATTCAAGCAATCCAATATTGGCTACTGCATGCTGGTAGTTAAACGCTCATGATCTTCCTCTATGTAAATAAGGATCAACTGGATCAGCCGACCTTGACTTTTTTACCTTGCTGCAGAGCTTGAAGGGGGCTTACTTATCCATCAAGACTTCTGCCAAGCAATTTCAAGTCTCTGACTATATATTTGGGTTCAGTACAAGATTCAGGTGCTCACTCTTCACGACTAGCCACGGTCGTGGGCTCGACAGTCTTGCCGCTGACAATCTGTTACTGCCTCCTGCAATTTTGCTGATAGCCACTCTTGCAGCTGCACACATGAGCCTTGTTGAATAAACTAATCTTTACTGATTCCTCTCTCTTACTTTCATCTCTCCTTTCCCTCTCTTTCTTCCTTTCTCTCTCTCTCTCTCTCGTGTGTGTGTGCGCGTGTGTGCGTGCGTGTGTGTGTTCATGCCTGCACTCGGGCACGAGCTGGTGCGTGCCTGCTTCGAGTGATAAGGACACATTAAGTATGATGAAGTTTTCCTGGAACTCCCTCCCGACCTGCATCAGAACATCCCCTGACCTGACCACATTTAAAAAAAATTTAAAAATACACCTATTTAGGACAGCATTTAGTGAGTCCCTGTGATTCGTCCTTGATGTGCTTATGGGTGCTGACACTGCGCATGCTGCCACTAACCACATTTGCATGCTGACCCTGTGCATGTCACCCCTAATCATGTTATTCATTTTGTTTGTTTATCAAGCATGATTTTAGTCACTGTTCAATTGCATTTCCCTTTGCATCAAATATAAATCGCCTAGAGAGAGCTTAAGTTCTCTGAGGGCGCTTTATCAAGTGCGTTATTATTATTATTATTATTTCTGACGGGCACCGATGCTCGAGCCAGATGATGTCAGCGAGCACTAGTTAGTAAGTTAGTAACTAGTTAGCAAGGTGCTACGATGTCTGGAATTAGAAGGGTGTTAGCCCAAGAGGTAACCTGCTCGGTGTCACGACCCGGGGCATGGGTTCGAGTCCAGTAGTGGGCAATCCTGTATTGCCAACTGCAATAATAACAGCTATTATCCATTTGTGTAGTGCCATCTGAGAACTGAATCTTTCTATCTAAGCACTTTACAGATGCTGCATAGAAAGCATTACCAAATGATCGGTGGTAGCATCCGCAAGCAGCAGGCACAGTGTAAGTGGGTACATGCACACGAAAGATGAGTCGCCGAGACCCACCAAATGCTATAATAAAATACTAGTTGATTTAATAACCTCCTTTGTGTAGCAGTAGGAGAGCCTTTACGTCTATCATCACTGCTTGCAGCGGCAATAAAGGATCACCCTCTGTAGGATTCGAACCCGAGAACTCGGGACCGAGGTCGTGAAAAGCAGCCGCTTTATCTAGTGTGGGTGCCATCACGGCAATAAACAAGTGCAAACTGTGGTGATGGCCGTTGAGGTTTCTCTGCAGATGTGCAAATGTTAAATCGGCCAATATTACTTTAGGGAGCCAAGACCAGAAGCTACCTGAGGTGAGATTGACGATGAGATGAGAGTGCAGTGCAAAGCTCCTGGTTTCCAAGCTGCGAATGCTGCAATAGCTGTGTCGAAATGAAGCAGCCCCACACTAGCAGCTGAGCTAGCTAGCTTGCTTGCGTCAAGCGCTGCCTCTTGCTGGCAGAGGCTGCAGCAGCTGCTGCTGTCAGTAATGCAGCAAGAAATATGTAGCTGAAAGGGAGAGGCAGCTGCCTCGGCTGCAAGTGCCACATGGCCCCTGTTACAGAGCCTGGAAGTCCATTTGTGGCCATGATAGGCAGGATGCTAGAATTCTAGCTGCACCATCTCACCACCAATCGGCCGGCAGTTGGCCCAAGTGCAGGCAGCAGCAGATCAGCACTGCTTGTCGGCCGTGACGCACTGCCCACAAGCTCCTACTGCCTATTCTTGCCGGCCGGCTCCACCGACAACAGAGCCTTCTAGCCTTGGTGTTTGACAGGCGTGAGCACAGGCCTGCCTGTGGCTTGCTTGTAAGCATGCCACTGGCAGGAGGACACACAGCTGGCAGCAGCAGCATCTCTTGCTATCATGGCCTGGTGCTGACAGCCACTGTGTCCTAGATGCTGGGTTGTCGGGCCTTCCTTCTATGATTTCGATGAGCTGCTTTGCTAGTATTTGCTCCGGAACCAGTCCTGGTTCATCTCCACCCGTCCTTCACCTTGAACCAGTCCTCTGCCTCAAGCTCCCTTGACTGCTCCGACCTCGGTCTGCAGTACCTGCTCCTAGCTCCGTGAGGTAGGGCCGTGGTTCGTCTGCTGCCGTCGCCCGTCGCTGTCGCCTACCGAAGCGCCCTCTCCCGATGTGGGCCACTGCCTTTATTTAGCTCGTGTCAGCACAAACCTGTTTGCTCTCTCACAGCCAGCACGGCCACGCTGACGTTCCTCGACGAGATCACCGCGACGCGCCGAGCGGTTGCCGAGCTTCGACAGAAGGAGCGAGTCGACGTCGTCGTCGCTCTGGGCCACTCGGGCTACGACATGGACCAGCGGCTGGCTGCCGAGGTCGACGACGTGGACATCGTCGTCGGAGGGCACACGCACACGTTCCTCTACACTGGTGTGTCACCTGCTTCCGCTGAGCCTCCCTTGCTCCAGCAGCAGCGGCAGCGTCTGTTGCTACGTCTGTTGCTATATGTGTTTTTACGCCTGTTGCTATGTGTGTTGCTACGTGTTAAAGCAGCAGCGGCCACTGAGCCTCCATTGCTCCAGCAGTGGCGGCGTCTGCTGGCTGCTGCTGCAAGCCATCACTGCTGTGCATGCAGCCAGCACTGGTCTGCCTACGCATGCATCCAGCATCTTTGCCTGACGGCTCTCCATAGGCGCTCAGCCGAGCAACGACCTGCCTCAAGGTCCCTACCCCACCGTGGTACGGAAGCGATCCGGTAGGACGGCGCTGGTGGTGCAGGATTTCTTCTTCGGAAAGTATCTCGGCCACTTGACCGTGACCTTTGCTGACAACGGCACCATTAAAGGCTGGTCGGGCGCTCCCATACTGCTGAACGGCAGCATTGCTCAAGGTCAGCCGCTGCAGCCCGTGTGATCTGAAAAACTGTCTGCTTTGCTGGGCCACAGCAGCAACAGCTTTGCTGAGAGCAGAAGCGGCAGCAGCAGCCTGACTTGCTCGCTCTCTTGCACTGTGGCAGACGCTGGCATGCTCGCAGAAGTGGAGGAATACGGCAGAGCGGTGCAGGAGAAGGGAAGGCTGCAGGTCGGCAGCACCGCCGTGTTTCTCAACGGCAGCCGCGAGCAGTGCAGGGCCAGGGAGTGCAGCCTCGGTGAGTGTGTTCGAGCGAGCTTCCATGCTGGCCACGCCCTCTGCCCTCTGCTCTTAGCTCGGTGCTAAGCCGCAGCCACTGGATAGTCTGACAGGCAGCGCTGGCATTTAGTGCATGGCTTTCTTTCTCCTGAAACACAAGCGCCGCCCTGGCTACCTGGGCCTGGCTGGTCTGGTGCTCGCTGCTGAGCAAGAGACTGCCTCTGTGTGCATCCATGCACGCACCTGTTAAGTGCACGTCGCGTACGTGCATGCACTTGGTGCTTGCCTGTAAAATGTGATCAAGTGTGTGCCGCCATCTCCATTGACCGCGACCTTATCAGAGCTCTTAGCTCTTTCCGAGCACTTGCAGCTTGGCTGCATCTGCGACTTACTGCCATTACCAGATGCGCCCACAAGCATTCGCCTAAGATTAGTAAGAATGTATTACCACATGAATTTAACATATCGATGATCGGCTGCCCGAGAATCCCCCAGCGGCTATAGTTACAGTTGCTGCCCTGGACTCGCACATATGTGGTCATGCCACACATTGCATATTCATCACCCAATCTCTTTCTTGCCATTTTCCTTTTTTATTATCGCTAAATTATGTTGAAGCTTAAATATTTGCTATTTGTTACTATCTGTTTGTAGAGTTTTGTTTTTAAGACCGAGATTTGCAGCCCGATGTGCAAATATAAAATACAGTTCTACTTTTAATCAGAACTTCAATTTATCGGGAGCTGGGCTACAGCTTGCTGGCACATACTGGCGTCGTAAAGTTATGCCAAGTTTGCCGACTTGTTGGCAAGCCGCCATTTATTTGTTGCCTGCCACTAGCAGCCTGGTCGTTGATGCTGGAGCACGTGCTGAGTCCCTGGATCATAGCCCGGGAACGATGGTCCCTTCCAGCTACCCGTGGGTCGTGGGTTCCACTCCTGCAGCACGTGCTAGCAAGTGCTTAAAGCCCACTGCAAGCAGTGGTAATAGGTACCTCGGTTCTTCTGCCTGCTATATGAGAATGAGCCTGTTGAGTCAGCTGAATCGCCTCACCGAGAGCACTCCAGTCCTGCAAGTGGGTTCAGTGGGTTCAGCATGAGTACCACTACAACCTAATTACCCACTGGGGTACCTCCACTAAAGGACTGTAGCTAATTGGCCGAAGCCGGGGGGGGGGGGAGAATGCTAGCCTTGCTGCCACGACCGGATGTGGCAGCCGTCAGGAAGAGCAGTGCTTGCTAAGTATGCTCGAGCTGCCTTGCAGCCCAGCCCTGACTGGTGGTGTGGTCGCACGGTCTGGCCGGTGCCACTTGACACGGCACCACCACTCTCGATGGTCCAGGGCTGAGCTAGGCTGGGTGGGGCTATCGAGCGAATACAGTCCTGGACCACACCGTTCGTCGATAGAACAGTCGATAGCTAGACCGAGCGCTGGCCGCGCTGGCCTTCGGCTGCAGCTGAAGCGACAAGCTCGCGGCTCTAGACAGGGCGAGCTGCCGCGAGCATAGCCCGGCAGAAGTCGGTCGGTCGGTCGGGGCTTTGTCTGCTGACTGCAAGGCAGACTTGTTTGTCGAGCTCTGCCCATCCTCCCACCCAACCCTAGTAGTTTCTGTCCAGCAGCTGCAGTAAGTCAGAATCTCGAAAGATAGTGAGCTTGCAACACGCTGAGCAAGAAGGCATGCTCTCCGGCAGCAGGTCTATAGCCATTCTATGAATGAATACATGTTACGTGTGTACGTAGTACATACGTGCCTAGTGCCGCACCTCTCGTGCTGCCTCCCCATCCTCTCTGCTTCATGGAGGTACGAATAATTTTTTTAGTGTGTCGAAAGGAGCCTTCTTGGCAGCTGGGCTTGGCTCTGGGTTAAAGCCTTAGGCTCTCACAAAGAGTTTAAAGTTGAGCAGGGGCTCGCAGTTAGGATACCGACCACAGCCAACAGCTGACATGTTTTAATGACCTGGCTGGTGTGATCTGGCTGCTGTGAACAGAATTCTTTGACTTTGTGCCAGGTGCCCCAAGGTCAAGGTCAACATGGCGACACTGCCTTATTATTGAGAAAGTCGTAGGAGCTAGTGAAAGGGGTGGGATCACTGCCAGCATGTGGCCAGGCTTCTGCTGACTCCCAGGTGCTGCTGCTCTTGTGATGCTGCCCTGCCCTTGATTTGCTTGACATTGAGCAAGCGATCCTCACAGTGATAAGAGTGACAGCTGTGGGGGCGTGGCCGTGCTGCTCTAGACCGAATCCAAGGACTCCCTGAAGGGCTGACTGGCGAGTATGCTCTGAAGTCTGCCACCACAGTAAGCAGCAGCAGCTGTTTCCGGGGTGTTCGTTTCTTCTTCTGCTTCAGCCTGCTTCAGTCCTGGCCTTGAACCTTGTGCGCAGGCACCTTCGGCATAGACCTAATGTGCCTGTGCCTCCTTGTCTCACAATAATGCACCGTACTGTAAAGGATGAAGGTAATCTCGATAGCCCATAAGCATATACCAGTCCTGCCATACTTCACCAGCATGCCTGCATTGTCGGTACTCACTGCACGCAGAGGCGTGGGAGTGGATGCGAGCAACCTGTGGTGGCACGAGGGGGCACCTGAGCCACACAGGTGCCTCCTCGTGCAGCTGCGAAGCAGAGCTTCGAGCAACTGTTTGGCTTTATGTTTGGCAGAATGGATACATACTACCCACACAGTTGCCAATTGGCTGCATCGACCCTGATTAGGTCATTCTGGCTTGCCACACAATTTCCTTAGATGACCGTGAAGCCTTTGCTCCTACACTTTGAGCCAGCCACAGCTTTGGCAGTCGCTGCCTGACGCCTGCTGCAAGGTCGCCAGCACAAGCACCCTGGCAAAAGTGCACGAACCCTTGTTGCATGAGCCTTTGCCGTTTTCCTCTTCAGCAATTCAGCTCTCGAGGGATCGAGCCTTCGTCTTTCCTGATGCTCAGCAGAGCCAGCAGCGCTTGCTCTGCCGTGCCGATGCTGCGTGCAGCAATCGTCTCGAGTAGCCTCGCACGATTTTGCAGGGAACGTCATCGCTGACGCTTATGCCACTGCCTACGACAGCAGAGTCAGTGAAGCCACGCATTCCAGCCTGCAGGCTGTGCCGCCGCCACTAGCGCTGGCTATCATCAACGGCGGCGGTATACGGGCTTCAGTCCCAGCAGGTATTAACCTGAGTGGGGCAGCAGCCTGGGTGCTACGCACTGCATGCAGCTGCCGCATGCCTGCCACGAAGCACGGACTTCGGCAGCCTGCGTTGAGCTTTCTGCTGTGTGATCTTTGCTCGGCGCCCGCGGCAGCAGCTGCAGCGGCTGCCGCATGGAACCGCCGTCGTGGGTCTTCTCCACCGTTGAAGCCACGTGCCTGCACATTGCCCAGTAGAATCCGCCTGCCTGCTGCTTTTGATCCAGCCTGCGGTTGAAGCACTGCCCTCCCTGTGAGCAGGACCAATCACTTATGAAAACATCCTGGAGACATTGCCGTTCCACACGATGGTGGACGCCGCCGTCCTGAAGGGCAAGGACGTCCTGGCCATGTTCGAGCAAAGCGTGGCACACTATAATCCGAAAGCCCTTCCTGGCGGCTTCTTGCAGGTGTCTGGTAAGTGCTCCTGACCTTGACCTTGCTCGGCCGGCCTTCCGCAGTGCCTGTCCAGCGTTTTCTCCTTACCACGTCGAAGTCGCAGGCCATCTGGTCTTTCTGCCGTCGACGGCTTTTCTTTGCCAGCAGCCCTCACGTCTCCTCCGCTTCAATCCACTTTGCTTCTCTCTTCTCTGCTGACCTCTCTCCCCCTTCTGTCCTTTCTCCCTCTGTCTTCTGTCCCTCTCTGCTCAACACGACCCACCTATCCCACTGCCACTGCTGCTGCCGCTGCCATCGCTGCTGCTGCTTCCGCTTATTATACTGTTTCTTGGCTGCCTCAGCAAGAACCACTTCTGATGCATCTGCTGCTAGTTCTAATGGTGTTGCTTGGTCTGAATTGTGTGAAACAGCGATTTTTTGTATATCAAACATCAGTTTGACATAAGAATATTTGTAGCTAAGTGTAGGTGCAGTTGTGTGATTGCATGCCAGTGTGTGTGTGTGCGTGCGTGCGTGCGTGCGTGTGTGTGTGGTGGGGGTGACAAGCAGCTGCATTTCACTTTACAGCAGATGTGAAGCGCCTAGAGAGAGAGATTGAGTTCTCTGAGGGCGCTTTATCAAGTGAATTATTATTATTATTATTAAAATCATGGGCACAAGTGACACTTATAGGTCGGCCCCTCAATCTCTGCTGAAATATGTATGCGAATGGATACATCAGCTGGTTGGCTACGTATTTGACCCTTTGCAGGCAAGTTCAATTGGTAGGAGACTTAATAATAATAATAATAGTGATAATACACTTGGTAAAGCACCCTCAGAGAAATCAATCTTTTTCTAGGTGCTTTACATTTGCTGTATAGGAGTTAAAAATTAAGAACCAATAAGAAACTAATCAGTTGCAGTGCGTGAATGAAATGCAGTGCTTTTTCCATGCTATATATCAGTCGCACATTTAGTCCCGTAGCAAGTTTTGGGTTCTTTCCGAATGGCAGTACCACTAGTGAGTACAAACCTAACAGTGAATCCCTTGTTCACCATTTTTTGTACTACAAGGAGGGGGACCCAGTTCAGTGAGGAGCTTAACAGCAAGCTTAGTTTAGCTATTTTACGAATCGGCAGCATGTATGGCAGGAAATACGTACATGGCAGGAAGTTGAGCCCAGTTCTGATGCACAACCTTATGCTAGTTATGTTGGACCATGCAGTACATTGACCCATGCATTACATTGGAAATACACTATTGAAATGTAACGTATTCCGTCTGTAACTCTACAAAGCCACAAAGACTCGGTGTGTGTTATGAGGAGTTTTTTATAGCGCACAGGAAGTTCACTCTATATACATACGGTAGTCAATAGACTCCATCATCGCAAAAAAGAGAAAGTGAGATGCATAGCTGAGTTCGGAGGCCATTTAAGATACTGAGCCGCCTGGAAGTAACAACTCAGGATGGCTGGAAAGGATGTACCACAGTTGGCAGCAAGAGAGTAGACGTCATTGCGTAAGAGTTTGAGGAAGTGAGTTCCACAGTCTAAGACCTGCAGAGCAAAAACCTGTGTCACCAATGGTCTTTAATCGGAGGAATGGAACAGGTAATTTACTGTCCATAGAAGACCTGAGGGCATTAAGAGGCTGAAACTGGTGCAGCATGTCAGCTAGATATGAAGGAGCCTAGCCGTGGTAGGTTTTATGGGTCTGCTTAAGAAATTTACTCTGTATCTGTTGATCAAAAAGAAGCCATCCCAGCTCCTTCAGCAAAGGAGACATGGGCCTAAACCTCTGGGCTTCGTTGACAAGCCTTGAAGCCATATTCGCTGCATTAGACTAAGTGCTGCATTAGGCCATGCACTACGTTGCACCATGCACTGCATGCACTACGTAGGACCGTGCACGACACTGAACCATGCACTAGAAAGTTCCTGCGATGTCGAGCCTTGCTTTGGGGGGCGTCAAAGAACTGCTTCCCGTCGGCACAAGTTTCTGCTCAAATTCGGCGAGCATAGTGTAGGAAGCAAGTTTTCCGGTATGCCATCAGAGGGTTCAATTCTCGAGTCCCCAAGAAGAAACCACATCTGCCTATGAATACAGGGTACGATGCAGCAGTGGAGATTGGGATACTTGTCTAATGTGGAGTGACAAAAGCAAATTCATGCTTTTTTCGAACTGCCCGAGAAGACGCTTCTTGAGTGAGTCAGCGATCCAATCCAACAAGCCTACTCACCCAAATGCCTCCCTTCAGCCAGCAGTCAAATTCGGGGAACTATGTCACGGTATGGGGGGTCCTTTAGCAGAAATGGCGTCCCAGTCCTGCATCGCATACCAGACAATCATCGGGCTCCTAGACGTTGAAATTTAGACCTTCTTTAGAACGTTGGGGGTCCAAGTGTGGTGGCACTTCGTGAACTGAATTATATTTTCTAGCACGATGACGACCCAAAACGCTCTGCTGCAAAACAATTTTGTATAGCAATTTATCCGAGCTCAGTCACCCTCCTGTCATAGTTAAGGGCTGGCTGAGTCGGTCTCAGGACCTTGGCACATTGGGCGTTTGTGGGATGCTATCGCTCGATGTCACTACGACGTCGAGCGATGGATGGAGGCAAGTTATCAGCCTTCATGGCGCCTACACTATCCGTCCAATAGCTTTTGCGTTTGAGTCTATATAAAAATATAATCGATTTCTATAGCGCCCTAAGAGAACTTAAGTCTACATCCAGGCACTTGACATATACCACGGTGCTCGGGCCCGGCGAACCTGATCGGTAAAGGCAAGCACCTTGCCTATGCGCCAAAGCTTTTAAGTCGATATGCCGCTTGTTGCTGCGTGTTGCCAGTGTGTGTTGGCGAGAAGTGGTGGAATGTGGCAACTGCAATGCTCTCGCGACCGACAGGCCTAGCTGCTGCCGAGCTTAGCACCAAACTGCTAGCATCCTATCGGATAAGCAGGAAGAGTGCCTGTGAGTAGTAAGCTGAATCAGTCGAGGCAGATGTCGTGTGTGGATCAACTTGGATATAGGTATCCTTATCTACGCAGGACCAAGGTCTCACATTGTCGAGTAGCTGTAAGCAAGCCGGCTTTATTGTTTTAGCAAACAAGAACGTAGCTCAGCCGTCCTTGCCCTTGGCTCCGCCATTCGCCCTCGGCTACCAGATCTAGCGAGTCTCGGGCAGCAGCTGTTGCCCGAGACATGGGCTTACAGGCCGTACCGGAAGCAGCTGCTTTGCTCCGCCGGGAGTTTGGCTCTTCTAAAGTGGACCATAGGATGTGCTCTCTCGGGGATAATGAGATGCCACGAAAACCGACCGGTAACATTTGCACAGAGCGTTTGGCCACCCGAATCGTCCTTGCATTTCGACATCAGCACCGCACCTGCCCAGTCGTCGAGAAATCCATTGCTGCTGCTGCTGCTGATGCTGCTTCTGGTGTGGGTCGAAGTGGTAGGGGGAGCATGTTCTGGGTCTCCTTGGTCTCGACAAAGGTCAAGGTTTCCCTGCATTTTAAAACTTCTTGCTGTCCAGACGCTGATATATGCCCATGGAAAGGAAGCATACAAGAAACATGGCTGCCCCAAATGCCACCCCGAAAAAATGCCATTCCCCAAAGTGCCACCTTCCTACAGTGCCAGTTCTCGGGATTCTGTTCAACTTCCCATGCTTTTTCTTGGAGACCACCAGCTTCAGCACATTTTCTTCTTCTGCTTTAGCGCTTTCAACAGAGCCCGAGTTTCACTGAAAATATAAAATATGCAATTCGTATAGCACTCTAAAAGAAAGAAATATGTATCCAGGTGCTTCGCATCGCAGGGCTCGAGCCAACGACCTCTGGGGTCGCAAGTGAGCACCTCGATCTCGACCACTGCATCAGCACCGAACGAGAATTCGGCAGCAGGAAGTCCTTCACTGTCCTGCCATTCAGTTGCTTTATGGTCGATATCTGGCTGCCAGATGTAAATGACTCCTAGCAGAACATTTGAGCTTTAAAATCCAACGTTCTCCACCTACAACTTGAGCAAATTACTTTTTGACTCATAGTTGTTTGATGCTGATGCAGTGATCCTACAGAGAAGATAATTTCTAGGCAGTTTAAAGAGGTCGGCCGAGCAGAGCCTCAGCAGCTCATGTCAAGCTCTCCGAATGAGCAGCACGAGTTTTCCTTCTAGTGTTCCGGAAGAGGCGTCATCAGGGTGGTGGTGGTGTCTCTGCTATGGACCTCGTGGCTTTCCAGAATTTTGTAAGGCCTAAAGTGATAGCTGAATTGAAGATGTCAAATAAAGTAAGTTTTAGAATCATTTTTCAGATGGCTCAAGAGGTTTTTAGTGCAAAGGGTGTTATCCCAGTGCTCTCACTTCGAGACTCTGGTCATATGTTCAACGCCGGCACCAGCAGGCAGCTCTTTCTTTATCGTGAACTCCAAGCGATGGCGATAGCAGCTAAGCCTCGTCTGCAGCTAAATAAACGAGGATGTAAATTAGCTAACTTTTAGTTTGCTTAACTTGGAACGAAGATGCTCGTGAGTGTATGTGCACCATGCTCCTCAGATACCTGGTTCGGGCCCTCCATACTGAGTCCCTGGCTATGCATTTTGTTGCCACTGCTATGCTGAGGGTGTGGTTTTGGCTTTCAGTAAATATTCCTTGCGACTCTCTGTAGATTCATTATCCCATCTTTCTTGGATATGACACTCTATTCACGAAGCAGAGCACACGACGGGTCTCCGATATTTGGTTAATAATAATAATAATAATAATAATAATGCACTTGATTAAGCGCCCTCAGAGAACTCAATCTCTTTCTAGGCACTTTACATTTGCTGCAAAGGGAAATGCAATTGAATGGTGAGTAATAACGTGCTTGATAAACAAACAAGATGACTAACATGGTTAGGGATGATATGCACAGGGTCAGCATGCAAATGTGGTTAGTGGCAGCATGCACAGTGTCAGCACACATAAGCACATCAAGGACGAATCATAGGGACCCACTAAATGCTGTCCTAAATAGGTGTTTTGAAGTTCTTTTTAAATGTGGTCAGGTCAGGGGATGTTCGGACGCAGGTCGGGAGGGAGTTCCAGGCTTTGGGAGCATACGAACTAAATGCACGGTCTCCAAAGGATTTCAGGTTTGTACGAGGTATTTGTAGACTGTTGGATTCCGAAAAGCGTGGTACGATGCTTGGCCTGATGGGGGAGTATATCTGAGAGATAGGCTGGAGCCAAGAATGAAGTGACCTAAAAGTGAGCAACAAAACCTTGAAGTCAATCCGTTGCTTGACTGGTAGCCAGTGCAGGTCGGCGAGAAGTGGTGTAATGTGGCAACTGCGACACTCACGACAGACAAGCCTAGCTGCAGAGTTTTAATAATAATAATAATAATGCACTTGATAAAGCGCCCTCAGAGAACCTAATCTCTTTCTAGGCGCTTTACATTTGCTGCAAGGGAAATGCAATTGAACTGGTAAGTAAAATCATGCTTGCTCCAGCTGCAATAGCCTGATCGCACATGCTGGTAGGCCAGTAAGCAGTGAGTTGCAGAAGTCGAGACAGGATTTCACGAATGCATGGGCTAACTTGGACGTAATAACCTTATCTAAACAAGCCCAAATTTTAGCAATGTCGTGAAGCTGAAAAAAGCAGATTTGACTGTGGAGCTGATATGGTCGTCTAACGAGAGATCACTTTAGAATATGACACCTAGATTTCGAGCTGATTCAACTGGAGATATGCTGGCAGAGCCAATTTTGAGCGTCAGCCTTTCCACTTTGTGAATCACACTGGGTTTGCCCATAAGTAGTAAATTAGTTTTATCATCGTTTAGTTTTAGTTGTTTTAAAATATCCTGGGCGTTGTTCGTTTTAATGTAATTATATAAACATACATACACACACACACACACACACACACACACACACACACACACACACACACACACACACACACATATATATATATATAATTTCTTCTATTCGTAATTGGCAATTTCTTCATATTTTGATGTTTCGGTATAAAATCCATACGTATTACTATAGCACCAAGCAATGAGGGCGAGAGGAGAGGGGAGAACAGGAGGAAGTTAGAGATAACGTGGATATCACTACCGAAGTGCATCATTACCCTGGCGATATTTAAAAAGATGCACCCAGCATTTGGTGTGTCTTTGTGATTCGTTCTTTTTTGTGCGTACCTGCTCACACCCTGCCTGCTGCTTGGATGTGACCACCAATCATTGGGTTTGATAGTGCTTTCTATGAAGCATCTATATTAGCAAAGAGAGAGAGAGAGAGATTCGGTTCTCTGAGGGCACTATGCAAATGAATTCATTTTCTTTTTGACATTATTATTGTTATTTAACAAGATTGATAGAGTGAGAAAGCAAGAGAGTGAAAAAAGAATAAAGAGAAAGACTGCAAGAGAAAAAGAGAGATTGGATAGAAACAGAGAGTGGAGAGAGAGAGAGAGAGTGGAGAGAAAGAGAGAGTGGAGAGAGAAGAGAGAGAGAAGGACCAAGTAAAGAAGAGCAAATAGAGAAAATAGTGAGGAAAGGGGAGGGTAGTGAGTTAGTACAGAGCACCTTAAGTTGCTTGATCGTTCGGTAGCTCTAAGAATCTCTGCAGTATTATGACTGCCTAGACATTGCGTCTCAGTTGAATCGTGAAGAAGCTGCATGCACACGCACTAAGGGAAAGTGAGAGCATGCTAATGATTACCTAACCGTACCGTGCATCTGTAGTTTAAGCAGCAGCTCAAAGTTGGGTTTGCAAGAGTTGAACCGTCGTTAGTTACTCCTAGCTATTCGGCTTCCACCAGATATTTGGCACTGGCATGTGGCTAGTAAAAGGATGTAGAATTTCTGCATGACCTTTATAGCAAGCTGATGCTGATGCAATGTAATTTGCATTATCGTATGATGATTGTAGGCTTCAAAGTCGTCTACCACATGTACAGGGATCCATACTCGCGAGTGGCCTCAGTGCACGTCCGGTGCCAGCACTGCAGCTCACTGGTCTACGAGCCTCTGGACGTAAACAAAAACTACACTGTCGTAATACCGGCCTTTATAATGACAGGGGGTGATAACTACACTGTCGTCAGAGATAATAAACTCAAGCACGAGTTACTCGGTAAGCCTTCTAGCTACAAAGCATGCTGCGCATTGGCGACACCAGAGCTCTCTGGCCTGCAGCAGTCGAGTGTGAGAAGTAGTCAAGCTCGTGGACATGTACCATGTCGTGTGAACCATCGTACTATGTGCATGTATGTCGCATATACATCGTATGTCGCATGTACCGTTGCACTGTCTGCCGTGCCTGCCCGAGCTCTGGGCAGAGTTTTAAACTCCTTTGTGCCAGCCGGCAGAGAGTGCATACTTGGTCGCTTTGGTTTAGGTGAATATTCGTTTTCAGTCTACTTTACTAACTGAGCTATCCTGCCTCATAAAGTAAGTCAGCATTCCCTAATAAAAAAATAATAATAATAATAATAATGCACTTGATAAAGCGCCCTCAGTGAACTCAATCTCTTTCTAAGCGCTTTACATTTGCTGCAAAGGGAAATGCGATTGAATGGTGAGTAATATCATGCTTGAAAAACAAACAAAATGAATAATATGGTTAGGGGGTGACATGCACAGGGTCAGCATGCAAGTGTTGTTAGTGGCAGCATGCACAGTGTCAGCATGCATAAGCCCATGAAGGACGAATCGCAGGGACCCACTAAATGCTGTCCTAAATAGGTGTTTTTAAGCTCTTTATAAATGTGGTCAAATCAGGGGATGTTCTGACGCAAGTCGGGATTTTTCCATCCACTGCATTTAAGCACTGTGCTATGAAAAAGTTAATGAAGAATTTCTGTGAAGCACAATCAGTTACCTCAGTAGCTTGAGGTGACTTGCAAATAGGGCACCTCGAAGTAGCATTGGCTAAACAATTCTAGGGCTGGGCAGTGCCGATTTGACTTGCTACTACCACTCAAAGCAGTGAGCACAGCAGCAACTTCACTGCAGCTGCTGCTGCTGTGGATTAGCCGCTGTATTCGTCCCCTCGTCGACCTTTGTTTGAAGCTTCGACCAGTTTGACCGCAAATCGATAAGCTAATCACGGACGAGCCTGCTGAGAGTTCAGCTTCCTGCTGGGCAGTTGTTGACCGAGTTGCAACTTCCTGCGTTTCTTGGCTGGCGGCTTCATGAGCCACCGCCATCTCTAGACACTGGCAGCAATAAGTTCGGCACCTATTTGCTTGCCAGGGGAGGTTTTGCCCATCTCGCTCTAGTCACAGATTCTGCTTTGCTGGGTCGAAACAGTGCTGCCTAAGCGCTACCTTTCAAGCATGATTTTACTTACCATTCAGTTGCATTTCACTTTGCAGCAAATGTAAAGTGCCTAGAAAGAGATTAAGTTCTCTGAGGGTGCTTTATCAAGTGCATTATTATTATATTATTATTAGTATTACCTCAGCTCTGCCTCAGCTCTGCCTCTGATTGGCAGGGTTGCTTCACTCGAGTCCCGGTGCACCGTCTGCAGAGACCCGTGCATTTCGAGCAATTTGGTCGCTACCTAACTGTTAACATGCCATCCTGGACGAATAGCCAGGAGATTTGAACTGCTTGACTCGGACTGCCAGTGTGTGAAGGTCATTGGCGTGAGGCCTTAGGGGTGGGCCAGTCACTCTGAGGTGGGCCAGTCACTCAGAGGTGGGACGGTCACTCAAGTAGTGCTCCGAAGCAATGTGCGATCAACCGAAGCATCGTCACCGGCAGGGTACAGAGTATTGCTGCTCACGGTGATGATGATGATCTCACGATCTCTGCCTCTGCTGCAGACCTGAGAATGACCCGGCTCTGTATGTACGGCTGGTGGTTGGCCCTAGTGACAGTGCCAAGAAGCAGTTTTTATACCTCCTGACGAGCACTTCTTGATGAACTTTCTTGTGAGTATTCTATCCGTGCACAAATTCAAAGTTATGCAATACAAATGTAATTCATTTGTAAAGCATCCCAAGAGAACCGAATCTATATGTAGGACCTTTACATATGCCACGAGGCTCAAGCACACGACCTTAGTCATCCATAACATTTACTTTGACCTTGATCGAGGTGAGCACCTTAATCGCTGCTTTATATTACTCTTCTAGGACTTACATCCATACATGCCCAGACATGCCCAGGCCGAGCAACTGATGCAGTTGGTGGCTATCGATGAGAGTAGACAACGTGAATACTGCTCAGTATCCTGCTCCAATCAAAACAGCCACGCGAATTCAGACAAGTCGCCTGCATTCTGTCGGAATGTGC
Source organism: Cristatella mucedo (assembly GCA_009760855.2). Classification (NCBI taxonomy): domain Eukaryota; kingdom Metazoa; phylum Bryozoa; class Phylactolaemata; family Cristatellidae; genus Cristatella; species Cristatella mucedo. The sequence continues at coordinate 608,852 of WPIO01000141.1, forward strand.
TTTAGCGTCACCCAAGCCGAGTATGTAGAGGCCTCTGTACCAGAAAAGATGCTGAGCTAATCATGTCAAGTCGTCTGGGCAGAGAAGTTTAGTTTCTGCTCTGCTCAGCTTTCCCTCCAGTCTGCAGGTGTACCTCTGTACCTGTGCTGCAGCCTGCACCTGTGCTGCAGGTGTACCTGTGTATCTGTGCTGCAGCCTGCATCTGTCTGCAGGTGTACCAGTGTACCTGTGCTGCAGCCTGCACCTGTCTGCAGGTGTACCTATGTACCTGTGCTGCAGTCTGCACCTGTGCAAGATTAAGCTCTTGTCACTCTCTAGTGGCACTGAGTTTATTATAATACGCTTTGCATGTATGCCTAACCCTGATGCCTTGCAAATCATCAATCCGTGGTCTCATTGTGTCTCATACATCGCGTTGCAAAGCCCTTAGACTGTGATTTGATTCTGAAGGAGCTATACAAACGACTTATCATTACTATTGTGATTATTATGATTGTTGTACTTGTGCACTTGTGCGCTTGTTGATTCTCTGGCCACGACGAATTTTAAAGTGCCTGGATAGAGATTTGGTTTTCTCAGGTTGCTATTACCAAAGACTATCATTTTTTGTTAGTTTATATCGACAGGTGTCTCACTTACCCAACCAGACCCGACGCATGTGCACAGGCGATTCTCAGACCTGGTTTGACTGTACACTTAATAGTGTCAGACGTCACAAGGCTTGTCTTGCTTTCGGGAGGGGCAATTCAAGTGGGCAACCACCCACCCACCGGTCCAGGGATTTCCATTTGCCCTGTCCCCGGCGTCGATCCGTCCGCTGAAGGTCGATGGTTCAAAGTTCATGGCTGCCACTGCTTCCTGCTCGTTTAGGCTCTCTCGACTCCGACTTGCTGATCAGCTACATCAACAGCACGTCGCCAGTGCACGACCGGCCGAGCGACGGCGAGCGACTGCGACTCGTGTTCGATCCGCCTCCGCCGGACGAGTCCTACAGTGGCGCGTCCCCCGTATCGTCACAGAGTATCGCGGCGACAGTCATGGCGGCTTTCGCAGCCTTTCAGTTTGCTGCAAGTCACGGCGGCAGACGACAGTCGCCACTTGGGCTGGTGGCATAGGCAGCTGCTTGCTGCGAAGAGCTAAGCTGAGCTGGCTCCCTGTTCTTTCGTGAGCGCTCGAGAGAGCAGCAAGCCCAGTTGGCTGAGGGCGTGCCCGCCCGTCCGTCCATGACCGAACAGCGACTGCCGACGGCCGAGCACTGCACAGCTCTGGCTCGTCAGAAGCTGTTAGCTGTAGCTTCAGGGACTGGCACTCCTTGGCAGCAGCCGCCTCCTGCTCCCCTCCCATTGGCTGCTTCTTATTGACAAATCAGGGATCTTAGCCAAGCAGAGCCAGCAGTGGAACAGTGGAACGGTGGACTCGTGCAAAGGCCAGGAAAATTAAAGAGCAATCAACAGTTGTCTGCATTTCTAGAAAACGGGCTTCACTTAATAGTTTGCTATAATGTAGGCTATACTTGCAATTGATGCCTGCAGCCACGTGGCAGTTGTCACGTGGCACATCTACCGTCGAGCATGCACTGGAGAATTAGTTGAGAGTTATTGATAGATTAATAGGGAATTAAAAATTGTTCTTAGGAAGGAGGTAGAATGATACCGGTGCAAGCAATATGCTTCCCATTGGTTTAGCTGTAAGATATAAAGCATTCAGCACCAAGAAATTTTCATTTGAAATTTCATTGTATCATTTAGATTTAGGACTGCCATTGGATCACAAAAATTTGCTGCTGGCCAATCGATCAAAGTCAGATCGTATCAGTAAAATCTATCGATCATAGTCATATCAATCAGATCAATCGATTCAGATCAGATCAATTGATCCAAGTCAGATGGATCGGATCGCTTTAACCACCGAGTTTCTTCTCTCCCTCTCTCTCTCTCTCTCTCTCTCTCTCTCTCTCTCTCTCTCTCTCTCTCTCTCTCTCTCTCTCTCTCTCTCTCTCTCTCTCTCTCTCTGTGTCTCTCTCTGTGTCTCTCTCTGTCTCTCTCTCGATCTCTGTCTCTCTCTGTCTCTCTCTCTCTCTCTCTTTCTCTCTCTCTCTCTCTCTCTCTCTCTCTCTCTCTGTCTCTCTCTGTGTCTCTCTCTGTCTCTCTCTCGATCTCTGTCTCTCTCTGTCTCTCTCTCTCTCTCTTTCTCTCTCTCTCTCTCTCTCTCTCCCTCTCTCTCTCCCCCTCGCTCCCTCCCCCTTCTTCTCTCCCTCCCTACCATCTTGTGTCCCTCTCTTTTTGTCCGTAGGTGCTACCTGTGAGCTGTTCTTTCCTCAACTCGCTGTCATACTTTAGCCACTGAAGCGTGGCTTTTCTCGCAACTTCCTGTTTTGCTTAATACGATGCAGAGAATTGTACTTGATAATATTTTATTAATATCAATAAAATAAGATGTGCACCGTGTTATTGACCATTGATTTTTGTATAAACTGCTCAGGCTTTGAACTGCTTGTTCTTCGAGTGCGCCATATTCAACACACCTATGGAAATATTGAATAGTAGTAATATATACATACATATTTTAAGTATGTATTTATAAATATATATACACATATCATTTATTTATTTATACAATCTATTTGTATAGTACCCTAAGAGAACGTATTGTCTATTCGGGCGACTCACATGGGACTGGAGCCACGATCTTGGTCATAAAATACATTAATCTTGACCTCGTTCATTATAGGTAAGCACCTTAACCACTGCACCAAACCAGTATGCATATTTAGATAGCGCCCTCAGGGAGCTTGGTTTCTTTCGAGGCATTTTGCATATGATGTAAATGGAGCTGAGCAGTGCAGTCGTCGTGCAGCTCATGCAGTTCACTCACCTTGGTACATGAAACGTTTCGGCTGCCGGGAAGCTAATGCTAGGAAATCTTAAAGTGCTTCGAAAGATATTAGTTTCTCAGAGGGTGCTAATAATAGTAATGTACTTGATAATAATAATGTACTTGATAAAGCGCCCTCAGAGATCTTAATCTCTTTCTAGGCGCTTTACATTTGCTGCAAACGGAAATGCAATTAAATGGTAAGTAAAATCATGCTTGAAAAACAAACAAAATGAATAACATGGTTAGGGGTGACATGCACAGGGTCAGCATGCAAATGTGGTTAGTGGCAGCATGCACAGTGTCAGCACGCATAAGCACGTGAAGGACGAATCACAGGGACCCACTAAATGCTGTCCTAAATAGCTGTGTTTTTAAGTCCCTTTTAAATGTGGTCAGGTCAGGGGATGTTGTGACGCAGGTCGGGAGGGAGTTCCAGGCTTTGGGAGCATACGAACTAAATGCACGGTCTCCAAAGGATTTGAGGTTTGTATGAGGTATTTGTAGACTGTTGGATTCCGAAAAGCGGGTGGTACGATGCTTGGCCTGATGGGGGAGTATGTAGGAGAGATAGGCTGGAGCCATAGAATGAAGGGACTATACAAATGTAGTCGTATTATTATTATATCTGTCGTTGCAGGAAGGAATCACAGGCACACTCAGACTTTGCAAGATATAATAATAATACTATAACATTGGCATAGCACCCTCTGAGAAACTAATCTCTTTCTAGGTACTTTAAGCAAAGTCGTAACATAATTCATTTGTATAGCGCACAAAGAGAACTTAATCTTTATCCAGGTGCTTCACATATGCCTCGGGGATCGAGCCCACGACCTCAGCCAGACTTCGGTCGGAGCAAGCACCTTGACCGCTGGATCTAACCAGCTCGGCACGAGTCTGCTAATGATTCCTTCCTGCGATGACAGTGTCCGAGCCCCTAGAAAGAAGAATTCGGAGATTTGAGTCCAAGGCTCTGGCTGGCTGAAAGTCAAAGCCTCTGCCTGAGCTAGGATACTGAGACACCAGTACCTCCATGAGTAATAGCAGTCCCAGCCGGTGCTGCATATTAATCCTGGGTCAATTGACACTCCTGACCTTTATGGTAAAATCGAGCTTTAAGCACGGGCCCACGGCCCAAAGAGCGACTACAAAAAAAGCGACTTCTAAGCCTTAACTCGCCCACCAGCACAAGCCGCAAGAGTAAGCTATTTAACGGGCAAAGTTAATCAAAGCCAAAGACATTCGCTCATTTCTTGTGTATTCCAGTTATCACAATCGCAGTCTATGGCCAGGCCTTGACATGCCAATAATACACAGTATTCAAGCCAACGTATGTCATGTGATTAGATCCCAGACAGTACTAAATGTATCCATACTTGCAAGTTCAATTATGCTTATTCGGTAAATTAGAGTTGTTCTTCTATCTTTCGAGACTAGCTTCCTATGTCGGTGGAAAATATGAGCACTGATGTCCTTATAACAAATTGCCAAGTTGGGATCTAGAGGCTTCACCCGATGAGGTTAGGATAATAAATAAATAAATCCTTGCTGATTAAACAGCCTCTTTTTGTATAGCGACAGAAGAGTCTTTACGGCCATCACCACCGCTTGCAGTGGCGATAAAGGATCGCCCACCACAGGATTCGAACGCACGACCTCAGGGCCGAGGTCGTGAAAAGCAACTGCCTTACCTAGTGAGCCAGTAAATAACGATTGATGTAAGCTGATCGAGCAGCCTCATTTATATAGCGGAGGCGGCGGCAAATGAGCCTGTCTGCGGCTGTCGTCCTGCTTAGTGCAAGCAATAAAGGATTGTCTGCTGCAGAACTCGAAACCCACGACCTTCGCTGTGAAAAGCGAGCACCTTGCCCATAAGCTATTACTCAAGGGCCACACTATTTCAAGTTATGCAATGTTCATTTTCTGCGAGGAGACCACTTTTGGTTGCTGCCCTGTACTCTGCACACCTGGTCTGTGACGATGAAAATTTGCCGAGTCGTCGAGGGTTAAATGTGTCAACGTGTGTCAAAAACATGTGTCCACAACACAGCCTCGGTGGATCTTACCAGCATACATACGACAGGTGCAATGAAAAAAGGGTGAGTGGTAGCGGCCCGCCGCAGAATATATATCAATATATATATATATATATATATATATATAATATATATATATATATATATGAATATACACTAGATATATATATGTATGTATGTATTTTGTATATGTAATAAATATTATTTTTATATATATTATGAATATACTCATTTTTACTCAGTATCGATCCTTAGATTACGATTTCACTCAGTTGGTACATCGCTGGGAGCTAAAAACTTCAAGTTTTAATCTTGTGACTGTTGAGATTTCACTACCCACGACGTATCTTCTAACCAAGATGTCGGACATAGTGAGTCAGAAGTCATTGAGCTGTCTGGTACCAGGGTGCCAAAGTCCTCATATCCAATGAGTCGCTTTCTTGACACACGGTTCGGCAAGCTGAGATACGCGATTCATCTCGCGATCATAATGAAGCAAATTTGAAGTATTTTGATCTGCAAGCATCCGAATTACTTCAATTACTTTGAGTCTTGAGCTACGACGGTAGTTGGAATTAAAGAGCCATGTTTAATCAACTTGGTTGTTAGACCGAGAGTGTTGCCTAATCACAACTACACGTTCGAAAACCAGCGGTCATTTCCTCGAATTGTTTTGCTTTCGCATACAGTTAGCTCATTTAGAAGCTCAGACACGGTCGCTTTGTGTTCGTGTGTTCGTGTGTGTGTGTGTGCGTGCGTGTGTGTGTGTGTGTGTGTCTGTGTGTCTGTGTGTCTGTGTGTCTGTGTGTCTGTGTGTCTGTGTGTTTGTCTGTGTGTGTGTGTGTGTCTGTGTGTGTGTGTGTGTGTGTGTGTGTGTGTGTCTGTGTGTGTGTGTTTCTGTGTGTGTCTGTGTCTCTGTGCGTGTGTGTCTCTGTGTGTGTGTGTGTGTCTCTGTGTGTGTCTGTGTGTCTGTGTGTGTGTCTGTGTGTGTGTATGTCTGTGTGTTTGTCTGTGTGTGTGTGTGTGTCTGTGTGTGTCTCTGTGTGTCTCTGTGAGTCTGTGTGTGTGTGCGTCTGTGTGTGTGTCTGTGTGTGTGTGTGTGTGTGTGTGTCTGTGTGTGTCTGTGTGTGTGTGTGTGTGTGTGTGTGTGTGTGTGTGTGTGTGTGTGTGTGTGTGTGTGTGTGTGTGTGTCTGTGTCTCTGTGTCTCTGTGTCTGTGTCTCTGTGTCTGTGTGTGTGTGTGTGTGTGTGTGTGTGTGTGTGTGTGTGTGTGTGTGTGTGTGTGTGTGTGTGTGTGTGTGTGTGTGTGTGCGTGTGTCTGTGTGTGCACGCACTGTCTGCTGGGATTGCAGACTCGCATGCAGGGCGAGCACGCTAACGATAAAAAAGAGTCGGGTGCCAGCTTATCCCATTCCTATCACCAAACCGGGCGCGACACGCCCATCGGGCGAGATAGTGCGACGAATTACCGGCCGACTGCAAGAGGAGGTCGTCTGTCGTCGAGGCGGCGACGGCTCAGTGGTGGTGGAGTGGAAAGAGTGCGTACTCGGCTCGCTCAGTATTGGTCGTCCTCACCCTTTCGCCTCCGCGATACCGGCGGACCACTGCACCGGCCGCTCAGAGCGACTGACCACTGCGACAGCCGCTCTGAGCCGAGCCGCGAACGCTCAGCACGAGGCCATGGACGCACGCACCGGAAGCTTGCGAGCCGTTCGATCTCTGGCCACTTGGGCGGCGCTCCTCGGCGTTCTCGCTGAGTCGGCCGAGCTCCGTCTGACGCTGCTGCATACCAATGACGTTCATTCGCGTTACGAGCAGACGGACGAGACGGGCAATCCGTGCAGCTCGGAGAATTCGCTCGCCAACAAGTGCTACGGCGGCGTCGCCCGCAGGTGAGCTGGAGCGGGTCAGCTAAGCTGGGGAGAGGAGGGTGTGCGGCCAGGTGGTCTGCAATGGCTTGGTGTCTGAGGCATCCGATGGTATTTACTCACCTTCGTCTTCTGTGCGGTGGCCACTCTTGGTTGCAGCTCATGGTAATAGTTAATAGTTAATTTGATCATGTCTAGTTAAAGTTGGGGCCATGTATAAACCTGCGAGAATTGGTTGAGACGTCAAGGTGCCGCTTTTTCGAGATTACGAACCTAGCTGGCTCGGATGTATCTCCGTCTGTAACTCCACAAAGCCATACAGACTATGTGGGTGTTACGCAGGAGAGTTTTGTATAGCCCACTCACAGCCTAAGCAGCTTTCGGTACGCATTCGGTAGCCAACAGACTTCATCTCACGCACCAAGAGAAAGTGGGAAGCATAGCAGAGTCTAGAGAGAAGTTGAGGTAGTGAGTAGCATGGAAGTAGCAGCTCAGGACCGCTGAAAAGGATGAGCCATAATCAGCAGCAGGAGAGTAGTTGTCGTTGCCCAAGAATCGTGGAAGGGAGTTCCACAGTCTAGGACCTTCAGAGCTAAAGCTTCTGCTGCCAACAGTCTTTAAGCGGAGGAATGGAACAGCTAATTTATTGTCCATGCAGGACCTGGGGGCACGAAGAGGCTGAAACTGGTGCAGCAGTTCAGCTAGGTACGAAGGAGCCAAGTCGTAGCAGGCCTTGTGGGTCAGCGTAAGAAATTTGCTCTGCATCCGTTGATCAAACGGCATCCATTCTAGCTCTTAATAGCAAAGGAGACACGTGCAATAACCTCAGGGACTTGAGGATTAGCCTTGCAGCCATATTTATAGCCAGCTGCAGTGGCCTAGCTGCTTTCTGTGGTAGCCCAGCCAAAAAGGAATTACAATAATTATGTCGAGACAGAGCGAAGGAGCTAGTTAATGTTTTGGCAAACCACTGTGGAATACAGCTCCTAATCTTGGATAGGGATTGGACGTGATGGCCAGCTGTAGAAGCAGTCTTCTGAATGAAGCTTTTAAAATTGAGGCAGCTGTTGAAAACGACACCTAAATTTTGAGCACGTGGCGATGGTCGCATATCTGTAGCACATACTTGTACAGCCCCTTGATTCAGCCACGCGTTTAGGGTGTAGCCGAGCTCCAGGGGTCAGAGGTTTCCTTTGCAGCAAATGTGAAGCGCCTAGAAAGAGATTGAGTTTTCTGATGGCGCTTTATCAAGTGCATTATAATTATTATTATATCCCGCTAAGTGTCACCATGCTCAGACCTCGCTGCCGCTCGCCATGCCGCTGAGCTAGGGTAAGGCTAGCGGCCGTCAGGGTAAACCTCTTTATATTATCACAAGCGCCAACAAAAACTTGGGAACCAAGCAAGTCTACGGGGAGGGTCCTATACAAAGTACGCTATAGGGGCGTAAGACGACGAAACAACCTTGAACAAGCATGTTAGTTGGTCAGTCGGCTTCCGAAGTCCTGCCGTTGCATCGACTCCATTCCAGCAGTACGAGCGTACACCGTACAAGATCCGGCTAGCTGAGTAACTGCTTGGTTAGTTGGAGTCGACATCAACCACAGTCGCGAGCTTCCGCCGAAAGACGCCAACTCACGGGGACCCCCCCCCCATGCGAACACGCTACTCGGGGAACGCGGAATATACAGGTCACAACAACGATCGTGCCATCCAGCTCCGCTCCGGCCTTGTGCACCTGTTGCCTTGCGTGCGTGGCCACATCGCCGGAGAATGCCTGCACCCATCCAGGTGCATAACTCTGCGAGACCGGGAGCCTCCAACACCACGACTTACTCGGCCAATTTCTCTTACCCAAGAGCTCTGGTGACCTCTCGTCACCATACACCCTGGCCTAGCCGGTGACCCTTACCACATTACAGCCTTCCTGTCCCAGCCAACAGAACCTAGCCCTGGGTACAAGGGTATCCTATGAGCAGCAGTTCGGTTTTCTCGTCATTTAGCTTCAAGAAGTTTTCTGACATCCAGGATCTAATGTTTGCAAGGCAAGCATTCAGTTTCTCAGTTGCTGCTGTAGACTCCGACGGTTTGAATGACAAATGCAGCTGAGTATCGTCAGCATAAAAGTGTTATCCTATACCATGGGCCTTAATCACTTTTCCCAGAGGTTGAGTATAAATGGAGAACAGTAAGGGGCCGAGGACGCACCCTTGAGAGACTTCACAGGTGACCCGTCTCGTATGTGAGACCTGACCCCCACCCGGCACGAATTGAACACGATCAGACAAGTACGATTTAAACCACGCCACTGCCTTGTCTTCCTGACCGATCGTTGTTTTTAATCGTTCAAGTAGAACATTGTGATCAATGGCGTCGAAGGCAGCTGATAGATCTAGCAGAGCGAGGGTAGTGATATTCTCATCATCATTGCCGCATAGAATCTCACTGTCAACACAGAGGAGAGCAGTTTCAGTGGAGTGCTGCCTCTTGAACCTTGTTTGACATGTTTCTGAAGTTTCATTCTTTTCAATACGCGCAACCAGCTTCTCAGCAGCAATTGCTTCAAGCATCTTTGACCAGAAGAAAGAAGGGAAACTTGGAAGCGACAGTTGGCAAGGACATCTGTATCTAATCCAGGCTTTTTAAGTATGGGTCTTACGATTGCCGATTGGAAGAAGTTGGGTACAACCCCTTTTCCCAAAGAAGCATTACGAATCTCGTTTATAGCAGGGCTAAGTTGGTCTGCCAGTGAAGACAACAGAGATGATGGTATAGGGTCTTCAGGAGACGACCTATTTTTGCTAGACCTTATTAAGGTAGCCACATCGCATGCAGAAACCTCGAAAACCTGTTAAGGAAGGTCTCAGGGTGTGATTCCACAACGACGTTACTCGGAGACTTCTTTGTTGTGGCACGAATGTGCACAATTTTTTCAGTGAAGAAGGCTGAAAAGGTTTTGGCTGAGCCGTTAATATCTGGGGAGTCAGACGTCTCAGCATTGGCTAGTAAATAGTTTATTGTCTAATAAATCTGTTTTGGGTCCGACTGGCAGGAGTTTATGCAGCTATACTGAATTAACGACAGGCTGGTGCAGCCAGCTTAAGCTCATGCTCATCACCTGGCATGCCCGCGTGCAGCGTGCCCGCGTGCAGCGTGCCCGCGTGCAGCGTGCCCGCGTGCAGCGTGCCCGCGTGCAGCGTGCCCGCGAGCAGCATGCCAGTCGCTATTGCACTAAGCGGCGGTGTATCTGTATATGTGAGACTCAAAGCGAGTCAGATGTTCTCGCAAGCTCTCAGAAGGTGGATTCCAACGAGTCCTCTTCTATCTGATTTCTCTTCCAGCACGGCGGTGCGTCGTAGGCACTCGTGGCGGCTCTCGACGATTTGCAAGATTCAGCCCAATTACCCAAATGATGCAACTGTCGAGTCTTGTTTTATGAGCGTTCGAGAGCTCGCTTCAATCGCGTCGAGTCGCGTATGCTGTCGCATCAATTTGAATTGAAGAGCCCGTATTCTACGTGAGCGTTCAATAGACGGTGAGGTTTGCAAAACTAGTGCCAGGTGCTGGAAAATCCTTGTTCTTCAGGGGCTGGTGTGGCCAAAATGTTGAGCGGGGCACCGGTCACTAGCAAGCAAAAGCGCTTGGGGGGGCCTGCAACCGATAAAAGAGTTGAAGTGCTGGCTTATCCTCGGTCGGCAAGGCAACCGAGACACGACTGCGAAGAGTGAACATTTGTTAGGTGATAGCGATGAATTAAAAGTGAGGTGGGAGAGGGGTGCTTTGTTTTACCTAGAGCTCCGTTACCAGTAAGGCTGGCCTCCAGATGCATGACAGTCGCAAGGCGAGCGATCAATTACTTCTACAATGCAAAGACATCAGTTCAACGAGGACATGGACAACGGAGCTACTGAGCAACGGGTTACTCGCGATGCCTCACAATCACCACAAATTTATAGAGGATGTCGAATCCTCCTTGCGTTGGCTGCACCAAGGCCGAACGGCTGTCAACGTGTCAACCGGTGCACCGTTACCTAATATTAATAATAGCTACAATATTAAATTTGTTATAAAATAATAACACTGTTAGCAATAGTATAGTGTAATGGAATAGTAATACATATGATATTGCTCCTCAGACAACTCAATCTCTTTCTAGGCACTTGGTTTTCGGCAAAGAAAGCTCGATCAAATAGTTAGTGGCATACTCAATGGCAAGAGCTTAACATTATTTAGAGGCAAGATTTGAGACGAGGGGCGCCACTGTGAGACAAGGGGTAGCACTAACGGCCAAATTGCTCAACTCATCATCCAGAAAATTTATGTAAATGGAAAAAAGATCATCAGAGGAACATCTGAAGTACAGGGTACCTCAGGTACCTCAGGTACCTCAGGTACCTCAGGGCTCCGTGCTTGGTCCGGTTCTTTACATGGTTTATACTCTCCCTCTTGCCGATATGGTTGCCAAGCACAATATAGGCTTTCACTTAAATGCACATGGCACTCGGCCGGTTCCGACTCGGTGGTACCTCTGCTTGGATCCCTCTCAGCCGTTCTTAACACCAAATTCTCTCGACTCCCTTGTTGCATGTAATTATGACATCCACACGTGGATGGCGGCAAACTTTCTTTAATTGAATGATGCTAAACACCAATGTACTAGATATGAGCAAATCGAGTGCCATTGAGAAATTCCAAAAATTGGATCTGCCGGCATATCTTCTGTTGAATCTGCACGAAATCTAGATGTCGGATTCCAAAGCCACCTTTCATTAGACGACCATAATAGCTCAACAGTCAAGTCTGCCTACTTGCAGCTACATAACATTGCTAAAATTCGGTCTTGCTTAGACATGGATACCACATCTAAATTGGTTCATGCAATTGTGACATCCTGTCTTGACTTCTCTAACTCTCTGCTTGCTGGTCTACCGGTATGTGCACTCAGGCGCTTACAGTTGGCCGAAAACTCTGCAGCTAGGCTTGTCTGTCGTGAGCGTCGAAGTTGCCACATCCCACCACTTTTCGCCGACCTGCACTGGCTCCCAGTCAAGCAACGCATCGACTTCAAGGTTTTGTGGCTCACTTATAGGTCACTTCATTCTTTGGCTCCAGCCTATCTCTCAGATCTACACCCCCACCAGGCCAAGCATCGTACCGCCGGCTTTTCGGAATCCAACTGTTGACCAATACCTCGTACAAACCTCAAAACGTTTCGAGACCATGCATTTAGTTGGTACGATCCAAAGCCTGGAACTCACTCCTGATTTGCGTCAGAACATCCCCTGACTTGACCACATTCAAAAAGAACTTAAAACATTTATGGCAGTATTTAGTGGGTCCCTGTGATTCGTCCTTGATGTGCTTATGCGTGATGACACTGTGCATGCTGCCACTAACCACACCTGCATGCTGACCCTGTGCATGTCACCCCTAACCATGCTATTCTTGTTGTTTATTGAGCATGCTACTACTAACCATTCAATCGTGCTTCCTTGGCAGCAAATGTAAAGCGCCTAGAAAGAGATTGAGTTCTCTGAGGTTGCCTTACCAAGTGCATTATTATTTTTATTAGTATGGCGTTGCCAGCAGCTAAGCTGAAGCGATCAGGTACAACTGCAGTGGCCCGATAGTCTAGAGTGGATAATTACTTTGATGTGGCCTGGTAAGCTTCGGTGGCCAGTTAATGTGAGGCGATAATTCCTTCGTGCTGCAACCACCACCTATTGGTAGCATTGATTCCAGAATAGTCAAGAATAGATCGAGTGGCTGCAGGTCTGTGGAGCGGTTAGTCAGCCTTATGTCGACGCGATTTGATTGTGAATCTCTTTGATTGCTAAGCGAATGACTTTATTTTGTTATTATTACTATTTTTGAACTCTTCTTTGAAGCTCAAGTTCAGAATGCTGCAGGTAGAGCAGGTGCCAGGCGGGTATCCATCTAATTAGAAGGGAGACGCTGGCAGGTGCTCACTGCATGGCTGACTCGACTGGATATGACAGCCTTAATGTATGCCAATTTATTCAGGGAAGGTTGCTGTGCCATGAAAATTTGTTGCAACACCCATTTCCTTCTGCAATGTCCCTATGTACTTCGCTGAAATGCCCAATCAGTATTCTGTACATAGATGGCTGGTGCGAACACTGCGTGCGTGCGTGCGTGTATATGCAGGCATGGCTGTATGTGAGTGCCTGCATGGTAATTGGAAAGGCTGAGAAATACTTGAAAACTACTCGGTGAACTTGCACGTACTTTAAATACTCAGCCATCATCATAACTGTATTGCTGACTAGATATTCGCATTACAGATAGCGAAATTCTGCGAACAATTGCTAAGAATGATTTTGCAATCTTACTGCATCTATAGCAAAAGCTTCCTCCTGCAAGCAATATTTAAGCTAACCGTTAGGAGTTATTTTGATTTTAAAAGACAATATGACGTAGCGATTGGACCATCACGCCGAAGTAGGGTAGTACCAGAGGAAGGAGGCAATCGGTTTAGTAATGAGGAGCTAGAGAATCAGATATGTAAAGAAGGTACAGAAGAGCTTGATTAGAGAATCAGATGAGTAGACAAGTTAGGTAAGAGCCGTAATTTTTTTAGGATAATAATAAAACATTTGATACAATGCCCTCAGAGAACTCAATCTGATTCTAGGCGCTTTTCGTTTGCTGCAATGCAGGCACGATCGAATGGTTAGTAGTAGCATGCTAAATAAACAGCAAGAATAAAATGGTTAGGGGTGACATGCACAGAGTCAGCATGCAGTTATGGTTAGAGGCAGCATGCACAGTGTCAGCACACATAAGCACGCACAGGACGAATCACAGGGACCCACTGAATGCTGTGGTAAATTGATGCGTTTTAGTGTCTTTTTAAATATGGACAAGCCAGGAGATGTCGTGACGTAGGTCGGGAGTGAGTTTCAGGCGTTGGGAGCATACGAACTAAAGGCACGGTCTCCAAAGGATCTGAGGCTTCTACGAGGTATAGGTAAACAGTTAGATTCCGATAAGCAGATGGTGTGATGCTGAACCTGGTTCGGGAGTAATCCGATAGGTAGGCTGGAGCCATGAATGAAGGAACCTATATGTGAGCGACCAAACCTTGAAGTCGATGCGTTCCTTGACTGCGAACCAGTGCAGATTGTGGTCTTCTGAAGGAGCCTTTTTACGGTTCAAGTAGAAATCAGAGATGACGCATAAGTTACAATCAGGCTGTCGAGCTGCATTGCCGCCAATTAGCAGAGCCCGGTTCTCGGTCCAGCTGCAGGCACGCCTGTCGGGGGAAGGAGAGGGGGCGGGGCATGTGAGGTGGAGTTCGGTTTTATCTTCGCTTAGTTTACTGAATCAGCTGCCATCCAAGATCGAATGTCCGGAATGCAATCATTCAGTTTTTAAGTTCCTGAAGCTGATTCTGATTGTTTAAATGACAATTGCAGCTGAGTATCGGAAGCATAGAAGTGATAGTCGGTGCCATGAGCTCTAATAAATTTCGGGAGAGGTGTGCTACAAATAGAGAACAGCGACACAGAGCGAGAGATTGAGAGAGAGACAGAGAGAGAGAGAGAGAGAGAGAGAGAGAGAGAGAGAGAGAGAGAGAGAGAGAGAGAGAGAGAGAGAGAGAGAGAGAAGAGAGAGACAGACAGACAGACAGACAGACAGACAGACAGAGAGAAAGAGAGACAGAGACCGGATGTGGAACTCCGAAGCTGACCACTCTGCTTTATGAGAGCTGACCACTGCACGATACGGATGACTGGACTCGATCAAACTTAGCACCAGCCTTATCAGCCAAACCGATAGTCGTCCTCAATTGTTCAAGGAGGACTTTGGGATCAATTGTGTCTCTGTCTGCTGATTGATTGAACAGAGTGTATGATGCGATGTTACCCTCATCGTAGCTATCTCGAGTGTCTAAGGATGGCTGATTTGAGATAGCCACTTAGGAACAACCCATTTGTCCCGTAAACATTAAAAACTTGAGTGGTGTCTGAGCTAAGTTTGTTCACCAGTGAAGACGGATATGTGGACGGTAGTGGGTAGCTTGTACATATACACAGCTTTGCATCATATGATGACAACTCTCTCACTGTGGCTGTTGGCCTGCGGGCCTAGTTATTTTAGCCTCTGATTTATGTCTCTACTTAACCCACTAGCCACTGGGCAGACTGTGACATGTGACCTGACAAATCGTGACCTTGTGAGCCGGGTTACTAAAAGTCAGTGCAAATTTTGCCATGCCCTTGATAGCAGCTTAACGGACGTTTTGCTATAGTAGCCGCTAGTCTGGAGGCGTCGGTGCATTGAAACTAAAAGAATAACTTGGCTAATTCAACTCAGCCTCGTTTCTATGGCAACTGAAGAGTCTGCCCTGCATTCGCCCTGCTTGCAGTAGCCAATGAAGAATTGCCTGCCATACGACTGCGGCCACATGCACTTATGAAGGTGCAAGCTTTGGCTAAGACTCGGCGGTTTGACATGCTAATACTGGCGTTACTGTGTGCATTATTCGCACTTGCTAGCTATTCTCTGGATATGAGTAGAACAGACACAGTGGCAGCAGCAGCACGAGTACATTGGTCACCCAGCATTATTACATTGATGCTTGCCTGTTCTGACGAAGCTGATTGCTTATGGCTGTCCTTATACGTTAGGCAAACGTTGATCATACCAACACCGACTCGTATTGTACACTATCTCACCGTAACTAGGCTGATGTGTTTGATAGCAGTTAGGCCCACAACAACCAGGAAATCAGCAAAGCGAGCTTGCTGAAGCATTAAGGCATGTCCACAGCTGTCGTTCTCACTTCACTGTTACATCGCAGTCACGTCACTATCATTTCTCTATTACTTCACTGTGACCTCTTCGTGGTACGCAATGCAATAGAGGGCAGGCTCAATGTTTCCCTGTGACTGACGGAAAACCCTATCACCCTCAGAAGGAACCGCTGGGACGCAGCAAGTATTTAGGAGCTACATTTCCCTCAAAGTCGCCCACCGAATCCCCGCCACGCATGTCCAGCATGCTTGCACAGCAAGTCCCGTGAGCGGAAGCGATCGCTCGATCGAGCTTCGCGAGCAGAGCTGAGACCGAGTCGCCCGAGTCTACAAGGCCAAGGCCAAGGCCGAAGCTGAAAGAGCTCTTTTCGTCCTCGCAGATACACGGCGGTAGAGCGGCTGCGTCGGGCCAACTCGAACGCTACTTTGCTGCTCGATGCAGGGGATCAGTACCAGGGCACGCTCTGGTTCGTCGTGCACGGCGCCAACATCACCGCTCACTTCCTCAAGCTGCTCCGCTACGACGCCATGGTTAGTGCCCGACTCTCGTGTTTGGTGCTCGCTGCTGCAGGTGCTCGCTGCTGCAGATGCTCGCAGCAGCAGGTGCTCGAAGCTGCAGGTGCTCGATGGTGCTCGATAATAATTTATAATTCCTAGCTGATTAAACGGCCTCTTTTTGTATAGCGACAGAAGAGCCTTTACGGCTATCGCCACCGCTTGCAGTGGCGATATAGAATCGCCCACTGCAGGAATCGAACCCACGACCTCGGGACCGAGGTCATGAAAGCAACCGCCTTACTTAGTGTGCCATCACGGCTCACCAAGCTTACTGTGTTCAGGTCCACATACTCATTCAAGGCCGTACATGCATTCTAACACTCGCAGGTCGTGCACAAGTGCTGCCTATAACGCCGAGCTGGTGCAACGGGTTCCTTCACTGATGCAATGAAAATGAAACTTAGGAGTGCCCTTGACGAGCGCTCCTGTACATTATGCCCGTGTGCCCGTGTTGGCTACCGAATGCGTACCGAAAGCCGCTTAGGCTGTGAGTGCGCTATACAAAACTCTCCTGCGTAACACCCACATAGTCTGTATGGCTTTGTGGAGTTACAGACGGAGATACATTACATTACATAAAGAATCAATGAGACCCCTTTCAATTTACCGAAAAACTTCAAAAGACGCACCGAGTTAAGTGAAGGCTTAAATGCCACTTTAAGAAGTCTGGTTCCGACTACGATTCCTCGTCCATTTCAAGGACTTTCTGCGAGTTTACACAAGGAAGCTTAGAAAAGTCACGGCTTCTTTTACACTCAAAAACTGTAGTCCTTCCACTTGGACTCAAAGCAGTTTTGTAAGACAGTGAGCACTTTGCTTGACAACACTCGGAGTTCTCAATGCCCGGATACAGACTGCTCGGCCGACAGGTTTTCAGCCTCCGTCATTGATAAATTGCAGTAGTAATACCTCCATAAAACCCACTCCGACTAAAGCAATTATTAAGTCGAATCTTGCGACCTTCCTTAAGAGACGTTCCGAGGTTTCTTCATGCGATGTGGCTACCATAATAAAGTCTAGTTTTATTATATCTCATGTGTCTAGCACCCCAAGAGAACTTAATCTCTATTCAGGCGCTTCACATATGCGTCTGAGCTCGAGCCCATGACCTCAGCCAGACCTTGGCCGGTGTGAGCAAACCAGCTTGTCTCCTAAATACCCGTTACGATGTCTTCACCCTCTGAAATCTTGACTGTCAAATAATCTTTGCCCAGCCCTAACTGACAGTGTTAATTCTTCTCTGGATAATGGGATTGTTCCAAAGTCCTTCAAAACAGCATTCGTTCAACCGATACTTGAAAAACCCGGATTACATTTTGAAGCACTGGAAAACTATTTTTGGCAAACTATTCTTGGAAAATTCTCGCTAAGGAGCTGGTAGCACTCATTGAAAAGAATCTCATTTCAAAAAATCTCAATCGGGGTTCAATCGGTAGCACTCCATCAAATCTCTTGCACGTAACCAATATATATATATATATCTCGAGTATAACCAGTGACATCCGATGCAGCAACAACGATGACGGGAATGTCACTGCCCTTGCCCTGCTGCATCTATCTGCTACCTTCGACACTATTAATCACGTCGTCCTGCTTGATGGTTGAGAACGACGATCGGTCAGGCAGACGAGGCGCTGGCGTAGTTTACCTAGTACTTGACCTATCGTATTAAATCCGTGTCGTGTTGGGTGGGGTCAGGTCTCATCCACCAGACGAGTCACTTGTGGAGTCTCACTAAGGGTTCGTCTTTTGCTATTCTTTATCTATACTGAAATTATAGGGGAAAATTATTCGGGCCTATGGAAGAGGCTAACACTTCTATGCTGACAATACTCAGCTGTATTTGTCATTTAAACCATTTCAATCTGCTGCAGTGACTGATAAACTGAATACATGACTTGCAAACGTTCGATCCTGGATGTCGGCAAATGTTCTCAGGCTAAATGAGGATAAAACGGAACAGCTACTCGCAGGATACTCCAATCATGTGGCTGGCCTAGAGCACTTTGCTTTTCTATGCGACGACGTTGTGCCGCCGTCATTGTGGGCTCGGAATTTAAGTGCCGTCTTTGACTACTCCAAAATTTTGAAAAGTTTAATTCAGAAGATTGCCTCTACAGCTTGCTATCACGTCCGATCCCTATTTAAGATAATTGACTGGTCACCACAGGGCTTGCAAGTTGTTTTTAGCTAGCTGCCGGGTTCTGTTTGGGTCGATTCTAACAAATTTATTTTGGCTAGGCTACCGAAAAAGCCACTATTTCCCTACAGCGGTGATGAGTGTGGCTTCAAGGCTTTTCGTTAGAAAATCCCAGAAGCTTGACGACGCGTCTTCTTCGCTGAAGCAGCTTCAATTGAAACCTTCGGCTGATCAGTTGATGCACAGTAGTTCTTAATTTGAGCCACAATGCCAGCCATGGCTGGGCTCCTTCATGCCTAACTGAACCGAAAGCCGCTTGGGCTTTGAGTTCTAAGCTAAATAAAACTCTCCTGCTTAACACTAACTTGCGTTTTGTGGCTTTGCGGGGCTGCTGATAGAGACACATTATATAACACAAAAACCTAAAAACACCTAACCTGAATGTCTAAAAACGTAATTATGTATTACAGCATTTAGTGAGTCCCTGTGATTCGTCTTGTATGTGCTTTTGCGTGCTGATACCGTGCATGCAGCCACTAACCACACTTGCATGCTCACACTGTGCACGTCACGCTTAACCATGCTATTCATGTTGCTTATTGAGCATGTTATCCCTAGCCATTCGATATTCCTTCCTTTTTAGCAAGTGTAAAGGGTCCAGAAAGATATTGAGTTCTATGAGGGCACTATATCAAATGCATTATTGTTATTATTATTATTATTATAACGTTAAACTGCTAACTGCTGCATGTGCTCGATGCTGCAGGTTTTCGATGCAGATGCTACCTTCGTGATTATCGCTCAGGGCTTTTAGATTATAGTGACCAAGTTGTCACAATATTTCGCTGCCCTCTGCATCTATTCTGAAAGAAATGGAAGTATTTATTATATACCTTCCATGCCTGATATCGAGGAGACAGTATGCTTTTTGCCATTGAGCATACTACCACTAACCTTCGATCGGGCTTCCTTTGCAGCAAATGCAAAGTGCCAAGAAAGAGATTGAGTTCTCTGAGTTCTCTGCTATATCAAGTACATCATGATTATTATTATCTTTACATTGTTTTAGCTCCGGCTAAATAGAGCTCTTGAGGAGGCAGCTGCTAGCTCCCAAAACTGCGTCCATAGCTTGCTCTCACGTACTGAATTTTAAAACTTAAATCCGAACCAAATCCAAGCATTCTGATCATGTATAGAAAAGAATTTTTATTGTTTGCAATAGGCAGATGAAGACGGTACGTAAAAGTATTCGGCGTGGCTGAAGAGCATATATATATATTTATATGCATGCGTGTGCAACTGTTTATATATAATATATACATATATATGTGTGCCTTGACTTCGGAATAAAAATTCTTGGCTGTTTGATATATTTGCCTTGCACGTGCCTTAGCTGCTGAGTATTTACCGCGGTTGCTAAATATGCATAAATAAATACACATTCGTTGATTCAACAGCTTCATTTTTGTAGTGGCAGAAGAACCTTAGTAGCTATCATCGCAGCTCTCAGATGGTAATAAAGAATTGCCAACTCTAGGATTCGAACCCATGATCTAGGTCTCAAAGAACGGGCGCATCACCTCCTGGGCTATTACGGCCTGTAATGACGGCCCGTAATGCATGCCTCATACATGCCTTGGCTCCCTGATATTCACCTTGGCTGCTGCTGGATGTGCATGCCTTAGCTAGTGGACTCATTCTTAAATTTAATATCATAACCCTTAAATCTTTCATTGTCACTGCTCCTGAATTAATGCCTTGGTATAATGACTCATTCCTCTGCGGCAACTACTCTTCTCTCAGCTCCTTAATAGTTTCGTGTAATATTTCTGTGACACCGCTTGCAGTCACTGTGTGCACTCATCCTCGTACTCTCATCCACGACTCAAGTAGGCTGCAGAAGCCTCCACGCGTCTCCTAGCGAATTCTCAAAATTTCAAATTTAGCAGTCTGAGTAAAATGTTGGGCATCGTTTCGGCGGCCAGGTATAGCTGGAAATGGTCTCAATGAGTGCATCCCCTGTTAAAATTTCGCTTACTTTACCTTTCGAAGGCTCGGCTACACCCCTTGAAAAGAAGTCTAGGTGGTACTTGGTTAACGTGTGAACTCCTATAGAGGTTAACGTTTTTGACACAACTTTTCTGAGTTTGCACGGAACGCTCTAGGGAGCAAACTCGTCAATTCGTGTGGCACCGCAAGGCGCCCTACGGAGAAGTTCAAAGTCGAGATCTCATCTCCGACGATCGGTCCTCGGTGCCTCGGAGCGTGGTGCTTTGTAAATAGGGTGTCTTATACACGTATCTTATATTACAGGCCACACACACTGTGTGTGGCCTGTAATATGTAATATGTGTGTGTGTGTGTGTGTGTGTGTGTGTGTGTGTGCGTGTGCGTGTATGTATAGTTATATATATTTATATAGGTATATATATATATATATGTATATATATAAATGTATGTATGTATGTATGTATGTATGTATGTATGTATGTGTGTATGTGTTGTATTACAGGCCATCGGAAACCACGAGCTCGACTTGGGCGTGAGCGGCCTCGCTCAGCTCGTCGATAGCCTGTCCCCTACTTTGCCAGTCTTGACGTGCAACATGAATACTAGCAAGGAGCCGAGCCTCGAGCTCGTGAAACCCTACGTCATCGTCCCCAGAAATGGACGCCAAATTGGAATAATCGGCTACACGCTGCAGTCCTTGCCTTCCGTTATGAGCTCGCGTAAGTTCCTTTACGCAGAACTCATTGTAACCAGGCTTTATTCGTGATCTTTTTAAGAGTAGGATTACTCATGGAACTTTTAGGCCACTAATTCCGACCGGCATTTTTTCAATCTCGATGTTGGCGTTTAGCTTAACATTAGTGTCCTCATTGCTTGTTCTGCCATCCGTTCTCTCCAGCTAATGTAAAGAGCCTAGTAAGAGAATTTAGCTCTCTCCGTGTGCTATCCAAGTTTTTTGAACCATCATTATTACTTTTTATTCTCCCTCAATGTATATCTGATTCGTGCTGCTCAACAGTGCTACCGGCATTACGCGCCACAGATATACTATTTTTAATGCTGGTATTGTTATATTGCTAATTATTAATAAAATATAACTGACTGCCGTAAACTCCTTGCTAGTGCAAAGGTTCCACGTGGCTTCCTTAATAATAATAATAATAATATATTTTTAAAGTGGTCTCGGAGAATATAATCTCTTTATAGGCGCTTTAAATTTGCTACCGCATACTACAATGTTCTGTTCTGTCTTCCATCCGTCGTACTGAGTTCTTTTTTCTAGCAGCTAGAGAACGTCGGCTATTTTATCACCTTTGCTTTTTGTACAAGCTGAAAAATCACAACAGAAACCTTGTCCGATGTTCTCTGTCGGTACCAATATGAATAAATAAATATTTTATTTGTAGAGCTCCTTAAGAGAGCTTAATTTCTTTTCAGGCGCTTCACACTCGCTAGGGGGCTCGAGCCGACGATATTGGTCCTCAAATACATTCACTTTAAGCTTGGTTCTAGGCGAACGCCTTAACCACTTGACCAAAGTAGCACGACATTTTCCTAGTGTATCTGCGTTCCGAAACTTTGCAAGTTATATCTGACTATTAATCAGAGCTTTCTCTCTTGTACATGTTAATTTTCTACAAAGAGATTTGGTTCTCACGAGTTGCTATATACATGTACATAGTATATACTATGTACATGCTATACTTATGCGCCCCGAAAGCCGCTTAGATTTTGAGTGTGCCATAGAAAACACTTCAATATAACACGGTTTTATTCATCGTGGTGTTTGAAGTTACTGATGGAGATGCATTACGGTAAATTATTGCTTCTATCAAGATTTCTCTCTTGTGGGAGCTTTAATAAAAAATGATAATAGTAATAAATTTGATGTAGAACCCTCAGAGAACTCAATCTCTTTCAAGGCATGTTACATTTGTTGCAAAGGAAACACGATCGAATGGTTAATGGTAGCATGCTCGATAAACAGCAGGAATAACATGTTTAGGGGTGACATGCGCAGAGTCAGCATGCAATTATTGTTAGTGGCAGCATGCACGGTGTCTGCATGCATGAGCACGTAAAGGTCGAATCACAGGACCCACTAGATGCTGCGATAAATATGTGTGGTTTTTGTTTCTTTTTAAATGTGGTCAGGTGAGGAGACGTTGTGACTCAAGTCGGGAGTGAGTTCCAGGCTTTGGGAGCATAGAATCTAAAGGCACGGTTCCCAGTGGACTTGAAGTTGGTACGCAGGATCGCATTGGCCATATATAAGAGAAATATATGTGTAGCAAAAGAGCAGCACACAAACACTCAAGAAATATAGACGGGCATATAATATAATATATATAATATACAACATAATATACAACAGCGACACTTGAGCAGTACCCTCCTTGATCAATTTGTTGATGTGTAGAAGAAACGATGTTCGCTGAGCACACACTCAGAATACATTGTGAATTCGTATTTGTATACCGACATTTGTATCTGTATTTGTAGACTGTCGTTAACTGCTGCCCTGTTCGTGCCTTAGTTTTAGCCACTCGGTCGACGATGGACGAATCCGAATGTCTCCTAACTTCCCGGGATGACCATAACAATAATAATACACTTGATAAAGTGCCGTCAAAGAACTCAATTTTTTAGGCGCTTTACATTTGCTGCAAAGGAAGCATGGCGCACCATGGCGCATGCGCATTCCTTGCAGCTTCGCTCTTCTTTTATTGCAGGAAACTATGGTCGCTTGTCATTTTCGGATGAAGTGGAGTCAGTGCGTAAGGTCGCGAGAGAGCTTCGGAATCGGAACGTGAGCGTAATAATCGCCCTCGGCCACTCCGGCTACGAAGCTGATCAGCGCGTGGCTGCGGAAGTGGAGGAAGTTGACGTCGTCGTTGGCGGTCATAGCCACGCCTTCCTGTATTCAGGTACCCTTCGCATGCGTCACTGTAAATCTCTCAAACTTAGTGGTCATCACGCCTGTTGTAACCCAATCGGCCAGACTTAACGCTTGCCTTTGGAATCCTCGCTCAATGTGCAATAAACCTCTAGTAATAAACGACCTTATTTCTGAAAATGGTATCGACCTGCTCGCCCTAACTGAAACTTGGCTGAAATCGATAAACTGCCCGACAATTAAAGACGCTACTCCATCTGGTTTCACGTTCTTTCACACCCCTAGATCAATCAAAACTGGAGGTGGAGTTGCTATGATCGTGCGCTCGAAATTCAACTTCAAGCCATTTGCGGTACCCTCGAAGCAGTCTTTTGAATCAATTGTCCTGGTCTCACCCGAAAACAAGCTACCGATAGTGGCAGTAGTCTATCGCCCACCAGGTACCAAATCCTCCTTTATCTCAGATTTCTCCGATCTCATTTCGATTCTGTGTGCAAGAAATCGATCCTTCCTCGTTATGGGTGACTTCAACGTTCACTTTGATAACTTATCTGACGCTTTCAGCACCGAATTTCGTACATTGACAGACTCATTATCTCTTGTGGCTCATGTGCATGGCCCTACCCACATCAAGGGTCACACACTCGACCAAATTTTCTCATATAACTGCACTTTGTCATCACCAGTTATCACCAAATCCTGCTTATCCGACCACATGCAGATCTCATTCAATCTACAGTGTGTGCCCACATTCTCCTCTAAAATAACCTGTGAATCGCGAAACCTCAAGACCCTTGACATCGATGCTGTCCGTGCGAGCATATCTGCTTCACCTTTGCTTCTCAGTCCTCCCTCCGATCTGTCATCACTGGTAGATTGCTACAACACGACACTAGCTGACACGCTCGACGAGTTTGCACCTTTGACAAAGCGCACTGTGCGCCCCCGCCCAGACGGCCTATGGTTTACCACAGACATTAAACTAGCCAAGTCTACTAAACGAAAGCTTGAAAAGGCATACAAAAGATCCGGACTAACTGTCCATCGACAGGCATATGAAGACTACTGTAGGTCGTACCAATCGATCCTAGCAAAGGCTAAGTCTAGCTTCTATAGAAACATTGTTGAATCACAGATGCACAATCCAAAAATGCTGATGTCGACAATAAACCATCTCCTCAACCGTTCCCAGGTTAGCTCCTTACCAGATGATCCTTGTGATGATCTAGCCGATCGCTTCTCTCTCGATTCTTTGTGCAGATAGACAAAATCAGGGAATCCATCCCTGCGATGACAACCTTCCCACTAGAATGCTGTTCCTCGGTTCCTGGCTGCGCCTCAATGTCTGCATTTAAACAGGTCACCAGTGATGTAGTCCTAAAGCTCGTATCTCAATCAAAGAAGACAACAAGTCCACTGGACCCCATTCCCACTGTCCTGCTCCTACGTTGCATTGATCTGCTGCTGCCATGCATAACCAACATCATTAATATGTAATTAGCCTCAGGTCAGGTCCCAGCACCTTTCAAAAAAGCTGTAGTCAGGCCACTTCTCAAGAAAGCTACACTAGACCAAGAGAACTTAAGCAACTACCGCCCAGTCTCCCTTCTACCATTCCTATCAAAGACACTGGAACGGGTCGTGGCAGACCAGCTGAACTCGTATATCGAAACCTCACACCTTGCTAGTAAGTTCCAGTCTGGCTTTAGAGCTAATCACTCCACAGAGTCAGCATTGCTTCGGGTATACAACGACCTACTTAGGAATGCAGACATGGGTAGAGTGTCTCTTCTTGTTTTTGCTCGATCTTTCGGCAGCTTTTGATACCATCGATCACAAAGTACTTCTAGAGCGCCTCTCATCTCGCCTGGGCATCACTGGCACTGCTCTGCAGTGGTTCAGGTCCTATCTCAGTGGGAGACTCCAGAGTGTTGACGTGAATGGACAAAGATCATCTGAAGAACCTCTGAAATATGGAGTACCTCAGGGCTCTGTGCTAGGTCCGGTCCTTTTCACCGTTTATACTCTCCCTCTTGCTGATGTGATTGCCAAGCACAATCTAGGCTTTCACTTCTATGCGGATGACACTCAGTTGTACCTTTGCTTTGATCCCTCCCAGCCTTCGAGCACCTCAAATTCTCTCAACTCACTTGCTGCATGCATTGATGACATCCGATCATGGATGGCAGCAAATTTTCTAAAACTAAACGATGATAAAACTAACTTACTAGTTATGGGCAAACCTAGTGTTATTCAGAAATTGGAAAGGCTGACTCTCAAAATTGGCTCTGCCAGCATATCTCCAGTTGAATCAGCTCGAAATCTAGGTGTCATATTCCAAAGCGACCTCTCGTTAGACGACCACATCAGCTCCACAGTCAAATCAGCCTATTTTCAGCTTCATAACATTGCTAAAATTAGAGCTTGTTTAGATAAGGATACCACGTCCAAGTTGGTCCATGCATTCGTGACATCTCGTCTCGACTTCTGCAACTCACTGCTAACTGGCCTACCAGCATGTGCGATCAGGCGATTGCAGCTGGTGCAAAACTCTGCAGCTAGGCTTGTCTGTCGTGAGCGTCGCAGTTGCCACATTACTCCACTTCTCGCCGACCTGCACTGGTTACCAGTCAAGCAACGGATTGACTTCAAGGTTTTGTCGCTCACTTTTAGGTCTCTTCATTCTATGGCTCCAGCCTATCTTTCAGATATACTACCCCATCAGGCAAAGCATCGTACCACTCGCTTTTTCGGAATCCAACAGTCTAGAAATACCTCGTACAAACCTTAAATCCTTTGGAGACCGTGCATTTAGCTCGTATGCTCCCACAGCCTGGAACTCCCTCCCGACCTGCATCAGAACATCCCCTGACCTGACCACATTTAAAAGAAACTTAAAAACATACCTATTTAGGACAGCATTTAGTGGGTCCATGTGATTCGTCCTCGATGTGCTTATGCGTGCTGACACTGTGCCTGTGACCACTAACCACATTTGCATGCTGACCCAGTGCATGTAACCTCTAACCATGTTATTCATTTTGTTTGTTTTTCAAGCATGATTTTACTTACTATTCTATTGCGTATCACTTTGCAGCAAATGTAAAGCGCCTAGAAAGAGATTAAGTTCTCTGAGGGCGCTTTATCAAGTGCAATATTATTGCCCTTCACTTGCCGAAGTGACGTAGCGATGAGGACTCGCAAGCAGCGAAGCTGCGTCTGTGCATCCATATTTATTGAATCACTAGTCTTCAAAACTTCCAGGCTCCAAGGCAACTGTACGACCGCCCATACCCAGAGCCGACCTTCAACTTGCCTACTAACAAGTACTTCGCCCTCTCCAGTCTGCGGTTTCTAGTCCGCCTTTCAGCCTTTGACGACCTTTCCCGCTTGCTTTCGCTTCATTTCCGAGCGCCGAGCGCCACCGCAGCCGAGCAAGCTCGGCCTCTGACCTCTTGACCTCTGAGTGGCAAATGAACTGACTGAATGCGAGCTGCAGCATTGCTCGCCGAGTTTACTGCCTATAAACACAAACTAACTGCCGCCGCCGCTAATTGCTGCGGGAGGCTCTCACTAGGAGCCAAGCGGTCTGGCACGGCCTCGGAAAGAGTCATCGGTCACTTACTCACTCCTCGCCATTTTGGTTTTAGGCACCCGGCCGTCAAATGACGTTCCGTCTGGACCGTATCCGACGATTGTCAGCAAGACCTCCGGGTCAGGTGGCAAGGCTCTGGTTGTGCAGGCGTTTCAAAGCGGAAAGTATCTCGGGCATCTCGACGTCACATTCGACGACTTGGGCGTGGTGACCAACTGGACCGGCAGTCCAATGCTGCTAGACTCTGACGTGCCAGAAAGTAAGCATTGCTGCGAGCACTGTGGTAGAAATATAAAAATATAATTCATTTATGTAGCACCCTAAGAGAACCTTATTTCTATTCGTTCGCTTCAATTGTGCCACGGGGCTCGAACCCTCGACCTCGGCCAAACCTCGGTCGGGGCGGGCACCTTAGCCACTGTGCCGAACCTGCACCCTAATAAGAATTGAATCTCTGTCCGTGCGCTTGAACACTCACATCAAGAGAAATGATAACCAAAAGTTAATGGTAAGGAAAGCATCGTGCTTGGACAAACAGGCAAAAGCGCACTCAAGATCATCCTTTGCAGCAAATGTAAAGCGCCTAGAAAGAGATTAAGTTCTCTGGGGGCGCTTTATCAAGTGCATTATTATTATTGTTATTATTATTATTATTATTATTATGCTTAGACAGGCATTCAAAAGCACTCAAACAGACAGTCTGTGGTAACGATTGGTTGAGTCTCTTACTGGTTGGTAGCACCCCTGGTTACTAAAGAGCACTCCAGCCGTACAAAAAAATTTCTATTGCGGTAAATCACGAGTTCGCAGTTTTGTTGAACAAACACACAGAAAGGCAATTTACTGGGACAGAGCAAAAACAGTGGAATGTGTGACTTTTTATTTCAACTTTAATTGTGACAAATCAAGAGATGACTCGATTCGGCGTGTGTTGATTCCAATCGGTTATGAGTTCCAAGCCTGTAAAGAGTAGTAACGAAAAGCACGGTTTCCAGGAGACCTAAAGGTGAGAGACAAAATCTACTAAGTCGATTGGCTGCTTGTCATTTGGCAAATTGGGGGTCAGTGACGTAATACGACAGCTACGACTTATGTACTTGCTGCAGAGTTTTGCAGCAATCGTGGGCAGTACGACTTGCAAGTACCAAGTCGCAGAAGTGACGAGTGCACAGACCTGCTTGGCTGATGTGTCAGATGTCTAATTGGCTGAGACTTGAAAGATGTGAAATCACTGCATGAAATCCTGGCGGCGAAGGTGGAGCAGGAAGCGAACTCGGCGCTATCGCGCATCCCAACTGAAGAACACCACAACAGTCCTATTCAGCAGAAGGAACGGCGGCCGAGACGACTGGACGAGCCGGGAACGAGCACGAAACTAGAGGAGCCACGTGACTGAGCTGAGAATACGTGACTGGAAGAGTGGGCACTAGCCGAGAGCACCAGAGGAGCGAAGGGCTAGGTAGCCTGGTGCAAGCGAATTGTGCAAACTGTGGGCCACAAAGAGAGGCCATCGAAGTCGGTGATAGATGGCTTGATAGAGAAACAGAGAAAAAGACTGGCTCAGAAGGCTGTCGTTCGACGCCACACCAACGGCAGAGTACAGAGTATCCTAGACGCTGCTGAGTTGTGCCGACGATTAAGTTGCAGACGATTAAGGGCATGGGCTAGGTTTCCTAAATAAAGAGAGAATCTCACTAATCTAGATACAGTTTCGTACGGTATATGACACGTGGTCAACGACGGGAGCGCTTCCTGTTGATGCGCGGCGGCAACGCCTGTACTGCATAGATCGTGCTAAGCACAACCACGGCATCAGCTAGCCTATGAGTCCATACAAATCTAGTTAATTTGATTGGTCCTTCTAATGATATTGTAAGTAAAAGTATGTAATAATGCATTTTAAAATTTTTGTAAACCTTTATTAAAGTAAATTATTAATGTGTAATGCTGTTATCATATACTAATACTGGTAATAGATAAAATTATGTACAGTCATCCGTCACTTTACGCTTCGACTTTCTTGGCTTTACTATCGCCATTTTTCAAAAATAACCGTTACAACGTTGATCGTGATAGTGAAAACGATACAGCTCTCGCTCGGTGAGTCAATTATACACCCTGTATTACAATTACATTTTCTAAACTACTGTACGTACGCTCTCTAGGTCTATGTATTCGGGCACCCCGCAAATCCTTCAATGCCAGGTGATACCGCACAATGGCTCTATGTGTGTGTGGGAAAGAAATTTTTTCCAAAAACGGGTGCGGTGAAACCAAGCCAACCAGAGCATGCTGTTCACTGATTGGCTATCCTATCCTCTTCCTATCCCAGCCTCTGATCGGCTCAACCGCACGCAAATTCGTTTCTCTCATACAAGCTTCTACATTGCTACGCATCGGAAGCATCTTTGCTCTGGTAAGTGTTTGCGATTTCTGGGATCTTTCATTTAAGTCCCAAGATGGCTCCTAATGCGGGCTGTCGTTTCATGTTCAAAGGGCTCTAATGAAATTAAAAACCTCATTTAGAGGGTCATGAACAAGTTTTCTGTACTCTAACTATGAAAAAATTCGATTTATAAGCAAATAATTCTATTTCCCAGAAATTGACTTATCACGGTAGAGTCTGTAACTGATTAACCGCGGTAAACTAGGGACGGCAATTATACAGAATGCTGATTAATTAAACTGAAATGTTATGTATCTCTGCGTTAAACTCCTCAAAGCCACAAAGACCGATTTAGTGTTACGTTGGAGGGTTTTCAATGGAGGCACATTAAAGCCTGAGCGGCTTCCGGTACCCACAGTAGCAGTAGCCACAAGACTTCATGACGCGCGGCGAAAAAAAGTAGGTAGCAAATAAGCAGCGAGAGTCGGGAGGGCAGTCAATGGAGCGAGTGGCATGAAATGTAGCGAGTCAATGGAGCGAGTGGCATGAAATGTAGCGAGTCAATGGAGCGAGTGGCATGAAATGTAGCGAGTCAATGGAGCGAGTGGCATGAAATGTAGCGAGTCAATGGAGCGAGTGGCATGAAATGTAGCGAGTCAATGGAGCGAGTGGCATGAAATGTAGCGAGTCAATGGAGCGAGTGGCATGAAAGTACCCATTCAGGACAGCTGGAACGGATGTGCCAGCTGTCGACAGCAGCAGAGTGATTGTCCTTGCATAAGAATGGTGGGACTGAGTTTAACAGTCTCGCACCTGCGGAACAAATACTTCTGTCACCAACGGTCTCCAAGTATAGGAATGGAATAGCTGATTTGTTATCCACCGAGAACCGGAGGGCGAGGATGAGGGGGGAACTGGTGTGGCAATTCAGCAGCTCACCTGGTTAAGAAGGAGATAATTATGAACTTAATAATAATAACAATGCACTTGATAAAACGCCCTCAGAGAACTTAATCTCTCTCTAGGCGCTTTACATTTGCTACAAAGGGAAATGCAATTGAATGGTGAGTAATATCATGCTTGATAAGCAAACAAAATGAATAACATGGTTACGGGTGACATGCACAGGGTCAGCATGCAAATGTGGTTAGTGGCAGCATGCACAGTGTCAGCAAGCATAAGCACATGAAGGACGAATCACAGGGACCCACTAAATGCTGTCCTAAATAGGTGTGTTTTTAAGTTCTTTTTAAATGTGGTCAGGTCAGGGGATGTTCTGACGCAGGTCGGGAGGGAGTTCCAGGCTTTGGGAGCATACGAACTAAATGCACGGTCTCCAAAGGATTTAAGGTTTGTACGAGGTATTTGTAGACTGTTGGATTCCGAAAAGCGGGTGGTACGATGCTTGGCGTGATGGGGGAGTATATCTGAGAGATAGGCCGGAGCCAAAAAATGAACTTTGACCTAACACTTCGCTCAGCTTGCGGTAGGGTAACGAAGGTTCAACTTGGAGTCTCCAAAACGTATTTCAGGTTTCACAGCGTCAGCAGCTGTAGCTCTGTAATAAAAAAGTTTCTCTTTCAGGCCGGTTACGGACCGTACGGATGAAATGACGTCACAAGTAACATAGCACAGGCGAGGCTCTCGCGTATTCTACGTCCAGTGGCTTCACTTGCTTCAGCTGTACGGCGATGCATTCTTTCCGTTCTAGC
Organism: Cristatella mucedo; assembly: GCA_009760855.2. Classification (NCBI taxonomy): domain Eukaryota; kingdom Metazoa; phylum Bryozoa; class Phylactolaemata; family Cristatellidae; genus Cristatella; species Cristatella mucedo. Next base: position 639,709 of record WPIO01000141.1, read on the forward strand.
CATGCACTATCCAATTTATGCTCATCGAGTCATAAAGATTCCGCCCCTAATAGCGTTTCACTGCTTTATATTTTTTCCTTGCTTTCATTGCTCAGATTTCTGACTCTTACACTTTCGGCCTAATCCATAAATATGAGCCTACGCGCCCGCCCGAACGACAGACCACACTTTAAAAGAGTGAAAATGTGCCGACATGAGTGAGGCATCATATTGGTTCCGAAAATCGGCGGCATAAATGGTTGGTGGTCACGTGGTCCATGCTTCTGATCAGCCATCTTGCGGTAGTGTGCTTTCGGTCAGCTGTAAGCTTTTTGATGAAACAGATCAAGGTCGATGTGGAATTCTGGATATATTTTACTTGGCCGTCGCATTACGCATTCACCACGATAGACCATCAAGTAGGGTCACGTGATACGTTAGGCTGTAGGAGCCAATCAGAACTCCGATCTCTAGTCATTCCTTTTCGGTTTAGCTACCGGTATGCTCGAGGCTGTCGCTGTGGGCTTAAATGAGGACACTGGCGTAGCGAGATCTCACTTCCGCTTTTGGCACTCTATTACTTTCCCGAAGGTTGCTACGGAAGTTATGAAGTAGAAAGCAAACGCTTCAGCCTCTGTATTGCTTCCGCCGAATTGAGCTCTGCCGCCAATTCGCTGTGCGACGTGAGCCGCAGCTCGTATCCTGCAGCCGCCATGTGCACGCTCAGCAAGACTCCCGACGGAAGTCGGCTACTGATGAGACTACTGACCGCGGAGCACCGTCGCAGTGTCCAGCATTGGAAGCAATGCGTCTGCGCGCCTTCAAAGATACGCGGACAGACTGGCACACTAGTGCCACTCCGTAAGCCGAGGCTTCAAGCGCCAAATCAGAAAACTTCCGTTGCAGACGACGCCATATTGGACGACGTAGCTGGCTGGGGAATAGCTGTCGCGGCCAAGGGCGCTGAAGTTGTCGGCAGCAGCAGCGAGTTCCTTAATGGCACTCGCGAGGCGTGCGGACTGCAGGAGTGCAGTCTCGGTGAGCGAGCGGCACCAGCGGTGCGCATGCGCTTCAGTCGCCTGCTCGATGGCTGCTGCGAATGCTGCAGCTACATGAGCTCACTCACTGAAATCACCCTCTTTAACTGAAAGTTCCCTCCGGTCATTCAGTTACTCTTCTCCTGGCTAATAGCTCTCGCTGATCCAGTAGCCATTTGATCATGCCTCCTTTATGGAATATTTAAAGTGCGTAGAAAAGAGATTAATCGGTCTGAGAGTGCTATGCAAGTTTTATTCCAATTAGTTTTCGTAGTATTTTTGGTTGCTCTTACAAGCCCGCAGTGAAAGTACGGGTCGCCCTAGTACTGAGCGGTCGATGCAACGCCGACGGAGGCAGCTCAACATTGTCAACGATGACGCAAACATTTTCTTTATAAATAAATAAATATTAGCTTATTTAGCAGTCTTATCCGTACAGCGGTAGAAGAACCTTAACGGCTATTGACACCGCTTGCATTTAGCGATAAAGGATTGCCCACTCCAGGATTCGAACCCACGACCTTGATCGTAAAGAGCGAACACCTTACCTCCGGCGCTTTTATTACGCACAGTAAGGTTAAAATATTTTCTGCATAGAGAAGGTAATTCAGCTCGATCACAATCGGGGTCGTAGCTATGACCACCGAAGAGGTATTGAGAATAGCCGCTTTCAGTTGCGCTTGCAGGACGCTTCAAGCCGCTGATCTGCGAGTCTGGACCCACACCTCTTCATCTGAAAGGCATTTCAATATATTTATGCGTACCGGATGCCACTCAGATTGAGAGCGCCCCTTGGAGAACTCTGAGCTTCCACAGTAGTCCTTGAGGCTTTGTGGAGTTCTCTCCCTCTCGCTGATGTGATTGCCAAGCACAATCTAGGCTTTCACTTCTATGCGGATGACACTCAGTTGTACCTTTGCTTTGATCCCTCCCAGCCTTCGAGCACCTCAAATTCTCTCAACTCACTTGCTGCATGCATTGATGACATCCGATCATGGATGGCAGCAAATTTTCTAAAACTAAACGATGATAAAACTAACTTACTAGTTATGGGCAAACCTAGTGTTATTCAGAAATTGGAAAGGCTGACTCTCAAAATTGGCTCTGCCAGCATATCTCCAGTTGCATCAGCTCGAAATCTAGGTGTCATATTCCAAAGCGACCTCTCGTTAGACGACCACATCAGCTCCACAGTCAAATCAGCCTATTTTCAGCTTCATAACATTGCTAAAATTAGGGCTTGTTTAGATAAGGATACCACGTCCAAGTTGGTCCATGCATTCGTGACATCTCGCCTCGACTTCTGCAACTCACTGCTTACTGGTCTACCAGCATGTGCGATCAGGCGATTGCAGCTGGTGCAAAACTCTGCAGCTAGGCTTGTCTGTCGTGAGCGTCGCAGTTGCCACATTACTCCACTTCTCGCCGACCTGCACTGGCTACCAGTCAAGCAACGGATTGACTTCAAGGTTTTGTCGCTCACTTTTAGGTCTCTTCATTCTATGGCTCCAGCCTACCTTTCAGATATACTACCCCATCAGGCAAAGCATCGTACCACTCGCTTTTCGGAATCCAACAGTCTAGAAATACCTCGTACAAACCTTAAATCCTTTGGAGACCGTGCATTTAGCTCGTATGCTCCCACAGCCTGGAACTCCCTCCCGTGCTGCATCAGAACATCCCCTGACCTGACCACATTTAAAAGAAACTTAAAAACATACCTATTTAGGACAGCATTTAGTGGGTCCTTGTGATTCGTCCTCGATGTGCTTATGCGTGCTGACACTGTTCATGCTGCCACTAACCACATTTGCATGCTGACCCAGTGCATGTAACCCCTAACCATGTTATTCATTTTGTTTGTTTTTCAAGCATGATTCTACTTACTATTCTATTGCGTATCACTTTGCAGCAAATGTAAAGCGCCTAGAAAGAGATTAAGTTCTCTGAGGGCGCTTTATCAAGTGCAATATTATTATTATTATTATAGGGCTCAAACTTATTGTTTTTCAGAAATAGGAAAGCCTAAGCCGCCAAGGCGGCTCAGCCACCACATCTCCAGAAGCATCTGTACAGGATGTGCATGGACTCGTTCAAATTGTTTTTCACTAAATCAGTTGCACAGTCAAGTCTACCTACTTAAACATTCTGAGCGAAAATTCGAGAAGATGCCACCGCCATGTTAGTTCATGAATTCATGATGTGCCGACTAAGCTTTCGTAACTCAACATCTGAAGTTCTAAATGCTCGTGCAGTAAGACATCTACAGCTGGTGCAAACTATGTAGCTAGACATGTCCGATTTAAAAACACTACATCCGGCAGCTACCATATTACATGACCTGCCCCACCGGCGTCACATCAATGTGTATATCGACTTGAAGATTCTGCCACTCACCTGCATTGCTCTTCAATCTTGCGCTCTGGCCTACTCATCTGAATCTACTACCTAATCAGGTCTCCCGTCGCACCGACCTCACGTCTTCTCATGTTGCAATGACCGACATTCAATGTGGCTCTCAGAATCGTCTCCCATAGATGAGAGATTTTTTCTTTAGAACTGAAAGACATTGGGTAGGGTAATGCACAAGGATTGCACTGCTGAAAACCCCAGATCAGCTCAATCGTCGCACGCTATCTTTGCTCGATCTATGCACGACCTATCGGATAGCAGAGAGAAATAAAATGTCTGCTTTCACTGTCAAAGGTTTCTCGCTATCACTCACTAACTGGTAATTAACCCAGCACAGGTTGTTACAATTATGCAGACTCGTGTACTCAAGTGCTCGCTCACTCGCTCGCGTATTAGCATTCTATCATGTAGAGAAAACCAACGTTATTCGTTAATAAATTACAGGAAACGTCGTCGCGGACGCCTTATCGGAGGCTAGCGTCGGAGAGCACCGGAGTTACCTTGCTATCATCAACGCAGTTTCGATTGGTACTTCAATTGCGGCAGGTAAGCACACATTCGGACGCATCCTCCTGTGTCCTCGCGACGCGCATGCGTATGCTTCTCAAGTGCTGTTGTCAAGGTCATTGTATTTTATTACCGGCTTGCTTTCAAGTCGCTGTGGCCTAAATTAATCAGCCAGTCACTATAGTTAGCGAGTTGATTGCAGAAACTCTTGAACGACAAATTAATTGGGAATCTTGGAATGGATGGTCTTGGTAATTCTGTTTTGTGCTAAAAGCATTACAAGATAGATGTATAGAATTTACCTTGTTAGTCACTTCTATTATGCATAAATTATTACATTGCATATAGGAATTATAAATATACTGTGCATAAAGTGTGTACGTGTGAATCTTAGCCGTGATGGCACACTAGGTAAGGCAATTGCTTTCACGACCTCGGGACCGAGGTCGTGGGTTCGATTCCTGCCGTTGGCGACTATTTATCGCCACCGAAAGCGGTGGTGATAGCCGTAAAGGCTCTTCTGTCTTTATACAAAAAGAGGCTGTTTAATCAGCTAGGATTTATTTATTTATTAGCACATTTCCTCAAAAATTACATTACAGAAGATTAAGTGGGTGTGACACCAAAGAACTTATGCAAGTGCATGCTAAGCCTAAGTGGCTTTCAGAGCAAACGCCTTCACTGCAAAAACTAAGAAATTTGATTAATTAAAAGTCTAGAGTCGAGAATAAAAATCTATACAGCACGCGAATTTGTGAGTGACATGGTAGGACGAACGAGGAGACTGCCAGAGTGCACAGCAGAACAAGTGAAGCTGTCATCAGAAAGAAGAAAATTGTCACCGCCGCCTAGGATCTTAGAGCTTCCCAGAAACTATTTGAGCGAAATCCAATTCATGATTGCTCCTGAAAGCAGCAAGAGTGAGCGACGATAGCGACTGAGAGTGAAGACAACGCACTGTGCCTACGTGGCACGCGAGACTGCAGGTCGGATTCCTCTTCCAACCTACCAGACAAGCCTAGGACGACGAATCGCCGAAAACAGAAAGTTTGCAATAGACTTGATCCCATGCATGCTACAGGGTTGCAGAATCGTACAATTCCCGTTTCGACAGTCGAAGATCTCTCAAGAGTGCCCACTAAATGAAAATAATCTAGCCCAAAATTGTGCTACGATAAAAAGAGTATATATGTATATATATTTATATATATATATATATTCATGTATATATATATATATATATATATACATATATATATATATATACATATATATATATATATATATACGTATATATATATATATATATATATATACATATATATATACATATATATATACATATATATATACATATATATATGCAGGCGTAAGCACACTGAAGGTCAATTCAATGAGACCCAGTCAAGGTTGTGTGGAACGTGTCCCCCTGGATCATAAAGAAGTGTCATGCGGATAAGGTGCTCGACCTTCATGACCGCATCTTAGCATCTTCGCATTTAGCATCTTTTTAAATACAATAACTCGGGGGATGTCTCGAGCACAAAGACGGGCCTGCGTTTTGGGTTTTGGCAGCATAAGAGGTAAGGGCACGGTCTTCAATGGATTTGGCGTCGGTTCGAGGCCCAGCCACGAAACTGAGTCAGAACAGCGGTTTATATGGAGCCTAACCTGATTAGGACGTGGCTTGGAGAGGTAAATTGGAGCAATCAAATGAAGGGAGCTCCATGCCAGTAAAAAAAGCGTTGAAGTCGATGCCTCAACTGATTTTGGAGCAAGTTCAGATTGGCCAGAAGAGGTGCAATTGCGATCGTACGGCAGACAAGCCTATCTGCATATTTTTACACTAACTGGTAGCACGATTGAATCGGCCGGAAGACCTTCAATTGATGTGAAAATGTCTACAGAGTATGTCAGAAATGCCTGAACCAACTTAGATGTGGTATTCCTGTCTAATCAAGGCCGAATTGCTTCGGTGTTATGGCGTTGAAAGTAGGTAGACTATGCGTTGGAACAGGACCAGCCAAATTGTGTGCAGAAGCTCTCCAGGAGATATACTGGTGGAGGCCATTTTGAGTAATTGGTTTTCCACTTTTCCGTAAAAGAACACTCGGTTCGCTCATAGCCAGTTATGCTGTTTTTATCATCTTCATCAATAAACGCATGACCATGGTTTATTTTGGCCTCGCTCCCAAAGACTAAGCCAGGAGTAGGCAAAAAATAATGAGCTCAACTCGTCCACCAACAAGCAGCTGTGTTCCTCAGAGCGATGACCAGGCCTCCAGCCTGATTAAACTGCTGCAACGCGACCTTCATGCCAAACCAATAAAATGCCCAGAGATGGTGGAAAAACTCGGCAGCTGGCTTGTTCCTCGTAAATGTAGCAGCTGTTAATCAACACCGAAACGCTCTGGCTCGCCACTCCCAATTAGGTCCTTTTCCTTCCTCGTTCCGTCATAAGTATCCAAATCCTAATTCCTAGTTAGTTTAGACACCCTCTTCAACTGCCATTGTGACCTAGGTTCTTTTATTGTGCATCAAGCCAACCTCTATTCCTTTGGCGATCCTGCCTTAGGGTGATTCTTTATTTCCAGTGCAAGCAGTGGTGACAGCCTTTAAAGCTCGTCAGCTGCTATACAGATGAAGCCTTGAAATCAGCTAATAGCTGTTCTACTTTAGTCTGTAAGCCCCCAAATACTGGGAGTCACACTACCGATTGTGTTCATACCAACCCACACTTCGAAGAAAAATTCAAAGCTCACCTGTTCCTCATTTGCATTTGCAGCATCGTTGTCAGTTTTTCTTTTCATGCTTTAATATTTCTTATGCATGCCAACACTTGCTTGCCTATGAGTTTGTTTTGAAATACGAGAAATTCAGTTATGTGAAATCCAAGAAATTCAGTTATGCGTCTCCAGTGCTGAATAATCGTTCCGATACCTCCCAGTTGATTAACTGATACAAATCAAACTTTCAACTAGGAAATTTCACTCAAAAATCCAGCTCTGTCTTGACTCATTCTCATCGCCAAGCTATAATATTTTTCAAGTTTTCTGATCTTCTTGTCCTCAGGTACTCTGAAAGAATAAATAATACAATTTCTTTTCCATATACACCTTTTCTGCTTGACCATTTGCTGTGGGGGTACAAAACTGTAAAGCATATCCACATTACTTTCCCAATGACATCTACTCGCTAGCCTTCTGCTCTTACGCCTTAGTTACAATAATGAACTTCTATACAGTACTTACTGGTTATTACCTCTGCTTTTTGCCATTATTCCTGCCGATTTGAGTTCGTGCATTTATTTTAATTGCATTTACATCATGTGCAAACGCACATACTTTTAAATATATATTAGATGCACACTATATACGAACATTTGTCCATACGCATATATATATATATATATATATATATATATATATATATATATGCGTATGGACAAATGTTCGTATATAGTGTGCATCTAATATATATTTAAAAGTATATATATATATATGTGTGTGTGTGTGTGTGTGTGTGTGTGTGTTTTGCTAGATTTTTCGGCAGCTATTGATACTATCGATAACAAGGTTCTTCTAGAGTCCCTCTCCTCTCGCCTGGGCATCACTGGCACTGCTCTGCAATGGTTCAGGTCTTATCTCGGTGGGAGACTCCAGAGTATTGACGTGAATGGACAAAGATCATATGAGGTACCTCTGAAATATGGGGTACCTTAGGGCTCCGTGCTAGGTCCGGTTCTTTTCACGGTTTATACTCTCCGTCTTGCTGATGTAATTGCCAAGCACAATCTAGGCTTTCACTTCTATGTGGATGACACTCAGTTGTACCTTTACTTTGATCCCTCCCAGCCTTCGAGCACCTCAAATTCTCTCGACTCACTTGCTGCATGTATTTATGACATCCGCACATGGATGGCAAATTTTCTAAAACTAAACGATGATAAAACTAACTTATTAGTTATGGGCAATCCCCGCGTGATATAGAACTTGGAAAGGATGACGTTCAAAATTGGCTATGCCAGCATATCTCCTGTTAAATCAGCACGAAATCTAGGTGTCATGTTCCAAAGTGACTTCTCGTTAGACGACCACATCGGCTCCACAGTCAAATCTGACTACTTTCAGCTACATGGCATTGCTAAAATTCGGGCTTGTTTAGATAAAGATAACATGTCTTAGTAGGTCCATCATTTGTGGTGAGCCGTGATGGCACACTAGGTAAGGCGTTTGCTTTCACGAGTCGTGGGTTCGATTCTTGCAGTGGGAGATTCTTTATCGCCACTGCAAGCGGTGGTGATAGCCATAAAGGCTCTTTTGTCGCTATATAAAAAGAGGCTGTTAAATCAGCTAGGATTAATTTATTTATTTGTGACATCCCGTCTCGACTTCTGCAACTCACTGCTTACTGGCCTACCGGCATGTGCGATCAGGCGATTGGAGCTGGTGCATAACTCAGCAGCTAGGCTTGCCTGTCGTGAGCATCACAGTTGCCACATCACACCACTTCTCACCGACCTGCACTGGCTACCAGTCAAGCAAAGGATTGACTTCACGGTTTTGTCGCTCACTTTTTGGTCACTTCATTCTTTGGCTCCAGCTTATCTCTCTGATCTACTCCCCCATCAGGCCAAGCATCGTACCACCCGCTTTTCGGAATCCAACAGTCTACCAATACCTCGTACAAGCCTCAAATCCTTTGGAGACCGTGCATATAGTTCGTATGCTCCAAAAGCCTGGAACTCCCTCCCGACTTGCGTCAGAACATCCCCTGACTTGACCACATTAAAAAAGAACTTAAAAACACACCTATTTAGGACAGCATTTAGTTGGTCCCTGTGATTCGTCCTTGATGTGCTTATGTGTGCTGACACTGTGCATGCTGCCACTAACCACATTTGCATGCTGACCCTGTGCATGTCACCCCTAACCATGTTATTCATGTTGCTAATCAAGCATGATATTACTCACCATTCAGTTGCATTTCTCTTATCAGCAAATTTAAAGCGCCTTGAAAGAGATTGAGTTCTCTGAGGGCTCTTTATCATGTGCAGTATTATGATTATTATCTATGTGCTGTTATAACCTGACATGCTGAAGCACAAATGCAAAATACATTCGTTCTCTGGTTTCTCTTTAAACTGCAAACTCGACCCGGCTTCGAGCTTTAGCTGACCTTCTATAACGCCTTTGATATAGAGCCTTCATTTCTATTACTGAAACAAATGTGAGGTGTGTCGCCAGCAAGCCTCTGTCGAGCCTGAGCGAGCTTGTTTTAATCGTCGCAGGAACGGTTCGGTATCAAGACATTCTCGGTGCTATGCCCTACCAGAACACTGTCGATGCTGTCACGCTGAAAGGAGAAGACATTCAAAGTATGTTCGAGTCAAGCGTCTCTGGCTACGGAAACGACACGGGAAGGTTTCTCCAGGTTTCAGGTATGATACGAGTAGACCCGAAGAACTGCTCCGCCCCGAAATATAAGCAAAAGAGAATGTAAAATCAATTCAAAAAACGCGGCATGTAGTATATGAATTTGGCCATTTCTCCTATGTAGAGAGGACGATGAGACAGGAGAAAGAAGATCAATGATTGCAAACCCAATGAAATATAGCAGCTTGAGATCTGAATGAGTAGCAGTAAGCAATGAATAGAGCTACTGTGTGCTGGAATCGACTGATTATCATGTCAATCTCGGTGTTGAAAATTTGCATTTTTGAAAGCACTTTTGTTGGCACTGGAGCTTAATTAGCTTTACTGTATTAGAATTCGAGAGTGGTGAGTGACAGTGCGCTTTCGTCGTAGCTACTCTGATTAATAATTATAAACTTAGTTTTTATCGTTCTCCTAGAAAGCCTACTCTCTAGTCAGGCATGTCATAACTCGCTGCAAGAGAATCAATACCAAAAGCTTCATTAAATGCATGCCATGAAATAATTGAACTCAAACAAGTATCCTGCATAGCCCAGCATGCTAAAGCAAATAATAAAGCCTACTCACGGCCACTGGCTACTAAGAATTCTAGCTTGAAGCATTTACGACAGTTCAATGCGTGCAAAGTTCACAGGAAACCAAAGAAAACCTGGGAAGTTCACTTGGGATAAGGGAGATCTGCCAGGAGCAGATTTGTCGCTATCTGAAACTTTCAATGATTGCAACTCTGAGAAATTCATGCTCATTATAGGCAGCAACTTGAACGGTCCACACGTGGTGCATACGAGCTGAAAGCTCGAATGCGCTAGAAGATGTCACTTTGGCGAGAGGGGCAGCATGATGCCTGGAAGCCCAGAGAAGACAGTGGTTCGTAAGGAAACTGGAGGAGCAAGGTGGTCTAATACGCGGCAGGATGCTCTAAAAGTGAAATAGCAAATGGGCCAAACTAATAATAAACATTTTGAAATCGATTTGATGCTTGATGGTGACCCGGTGAAGCTGAAGCAGAAGTGGTGCTATATGCCTGCATCTTTGTCTTAATAGCATTCGTGGATGTCTGTCAACCTATTGAAATTCGGCATTCGCATATACGATTGGGGCATATTTTACCTAAAAGCCGCGCAGCTAGGCAATATCGGCAAGGATGCACTAGCAACCAAGAAAAGTGAGCGAGTTATTAATCCTAGCTCTTTACCTGTATTTCGCAAAAAAAATAGTCGACGAAGACCATTTAATGTCAGCATGCGATGACTAACGAATGAATAATATGTGCATTGCCGCATTGCAGTACGAGAACCTTGTTTCTGATGCCTTGCATTAAAAAACTTTCATAAGTTGGCTGCTAAAACAAAGAAATGTCTTGCCTTACCTAATTCCAGTCGTGGAAGCTGGCGATCTTCTGCGCTATGTAGGTGCTTTTGCTATGAAAAAAATACTAGCTGATTTAACAGCCACTTTTAAATAGCGGCAGAAGAGCCTTTGCGGCTATCACCACCGCTGGCAGCGCCAATACAGAATCACCCACCACAGGATTTGAACCCACGACCTCGGGACCGAGGGCGTGAAAAGCAACCACCTCACCTAGTATGCTATCACGGCTCACCGCCTATCACGTCAGCTGAACAAATAGGTACCGACCTGTAAGTTTCCGAATAATGGTTAGTCTCGCCTAGCTAGTCTCGAAAACTGCAAAAAGTTGGCTTGCTAAGCATGCGACGTTTTAATTAACTCTGGAGCACACTATGACGATCTGCTTTGATACCAGTAGCTTCTAAAAGTCTAACTACCAGTTACCATATTCTTTTCATACGTTTTTTAAGCTGTGTAGTTTGATTGTATGCATGCACCTCTGATACGCAACGACAACAACTCTCCTATTGCCGACTATGGCACATCCTTTTCTAGCGGTCCTGAGCTGCTACTTTCATGCTACTCACTACCTCAACTGCTCTCCTGACTCTGCTATGCTTCCCACTTTCTCTTTGTCGCGTGAGACGAAGTCTGTTGGCTACCGAATGCGTACCGAAAGCCGCTTAGGGTGTGAGTGCGCTATACAAAACTCTCCTGCGTAATACCCACGTGGTCTTTATGACTTTGTGGAGTTACAGACGAAGAAACATTACATTACATTACATAAGCAGCTGATGATCAGCTGTTAGAAGCATCACCGAGACCGAGGCCGGTGAACAGCCTCCGGTCCGCTTTTGATGTGGCGTGGACACAGGCTGGTAACCTGCTGGTGGACAGATGGTGGATTCACCATCACGGTCGGCCTGTGCATAGTCCTGGTCCTCCTCGATGAATCATTGGGTTCAACCAGGGGACAGGGCAGTCGAGGAGAGGAGAGGAAAGTGGGAGAAGGGGGCAAAGAGAGCCGTGTCACCTTCGGCTCCTTGGGCTGTGCAATAATTTGTTGGTGTAGGGCATCGGCTGGCTCTCTGCTGTGCGAACCGAACGACAAGCTGGATTCGTTTTTCCGTGTTAGGCGATATTTAGATAAAATCTAATATCACCCGTTCTTTCCCTGCTCTATTTATCACTCGGGCATTCTAACTCACTCATTCTTTTTAGCTTTGACGCTGTCATGGTATTCTATTCTAGGATATACCATTACCCACTTTCTGATCTCGCCTCGGATGAGAATCAAAGTGATTAATATTAATATGATTAATATTAATTATAATATATAAGTAATTATATATTATAATTAATTATATATTATAATTAATATTTAATTTAATTATAATATATAATTAATTATAATATATAATTAATTATATATTATAATTAATTATATATTATAATTAATAGTATAGTATATTATTATTATTATTAATATTATCAATATTATATTATGATTAATATAATTATTAATAATGTGGTTAATATTAATTAATTATTAATATTGCGAAAATAATATGGCGGCTCCAGACCTTCGCTAGTTCATTGCACGCCAGCATTGGACTCGCATCAGTACTTGTACCTGCCACCGGACGACCGCTACTCTCATGCCTGGTAGCCAAAGGTAAAATCGCCTAAACTTGTCTTTTATTAGGTACCGCGTTAAACAGCTGATAACTGATCCTGCTTTCGCACGTCAGTGAGATATGGCTCAATTTAGGTGTTGGTTTAGGTATTACATTCTTTCTGAGTAGGTAACTTGCATGCCACTTCAAATTTAATCACCGGCACCTGCACTATTTTTGCGGCTATACAGTGCACGGGCAACTGGAATGCAGCAATCACTGTACATGAGGAGAAATATTTCGTTGAAGAGCTAATTGTGCGTTAAATTTGCTGAGCTAGAAGTTCTGTCGATCGCTACGATATTCACTTGCAATTTGATCTGCCTTCAGTTTAATCAAGCTGAAGGTTTAGCCAAGTTTGCATTTTCATATTTCTAATAATCTCACAGGCCATTATAATAATAACAGAAAAGACCTTTTGGTTAAAATTCCATTGTCCGAATATAATTTTCACTTTTGGCCAATAAGGATCAATTCTCGTCGCCATTTCGCTCTCTGACGATAGTCCAGGGAGGCAGAGAGCGACTCGAGATGATTCTGTTGATTGACGAAACTTGCGCTCTTGTCTCTGACGACACTCGCGCTCTTGTCTGAGCAGCCGCTTCTCTTCTTTAGGTTTTAGGATAACTTACAACATCTTTAATAAACCGATGTCACGCGTCGCTTCGATCGAAGTTCGGTGCTCTGATTGTGCCAACGGCTCAATGTTTGTGCCGTTGAACGTCGGGCGGAATTACACTGTCCTCATGTCGTCATACTTGGCGGCAGGCGGTGGTGGTTACGCCGTAATCAGTGAGAAAAAGCTTGCACACGAAATTGGTAAGAACCCATGGCGCACCTCAATGTGCTTACTTTAATAGCGTCTCTATGCAAATGACTGGACAATCAGTCGCCAGCGATTGGTTGACGAGGGTAAATATCGTCTTCCTTCCTTTCGTGTCTTCGTAGTCGATTTTTAGGTCACCAGGTACCCTTTACAGACTCACGAGGTGTCTCGTAGATTTTGCTTGTATGATTTGCTGCAAACAGTTCTATTAAATAATTTAACCTTAGCAGTTGATTAACAAACTGGACCCCTGTCATACGGCAGCAACTGTTTGTCTTGTCGTGTGGGTAATGTGTTTAGTCCTTCCGTCGGCCACGTGACAAGAGTGGCTCATTGCACATCGCAGACGGCATTATAATTTTGTGGACCAGTGTTTTGTCGGAATTTTTCAAACACATCTCACACGCTAACATCACCTCAGCACTAGATGATAAGCTGTGGAGAGTCGGTGCCGCTCGAAGCCCCGCCTGCCAACTTTCACGGCAAGTAGACTCGAAACGGGGCACTTGACTGGTTGGAGGGCAGACGAATGGCAGTCTTGAAACGTACCGACGCAGCCGTAACCTAGTCGCATCGCTGATGAGCTGGAAATGATAATGATGAAGGCAAGGGTGCAAGGGAAATGAGTACCGGATGTTGGCTGAAGGGCAGAGGCAGGTGAGAATCCGTACACCAGTCTGAATGCTCGTTGATCGAACCTTGGGCTGCGTACCTGAGAGGAAGTTTCCTCAAAAATCATGAAGAACGGTAATAGGCAACATACCGGTCACCAACATAAGAGAGCATTAGTATCGAGACAAAGCTTTCTCAGTGTTGGCCTCTCGATTGAGGATTTAAATGAACTCGATAAAATGGAATTCACCAATGATTGGTCAAAAACACCTTTATAATCTGGTGGATGATTAAGGGGATGAGCTTCTGAGGGGAGGCAGCCTAAGTCGGCTGAGAGGTGCGTACTGGGGGGTGGGGGAGGCAGCCTGAGTCGGGCTGAGAGGTGCGTACTGGGGCGGGGGGGGGAAGCAGCCTAAGTCGGGCTGAGAGGTGCGTACTGTGGGGAGGCAGCCTGAGTCGGGCTGAGAGGTGCGTACGGTCATTGTTTACTTTGCAGCAAATGTAAAGCGCCTAGAGAGAGAGAGAGAGAGAGATTGAGTTCTCTGAGGGCGCTTTATCAAGTACCCTCAGAGATTTATTATTATTATTATTATTACTTTGTCCCCAACTTGAAGCTTCCTACAACCTCTCACAGCTTGCTAATTCTCGTAATTACGATTTGTAGTTGTGTAACTTTCCAGCGAAGAACGTCGTACATCCATTAGCTGCCTAAGTGATTTTCGAATGCATGCTGTTCAGACGGGCTGGAGAGTCTATTGTGAATTTCGAAGACAGCATTGAGCTCAGTACATTTATTGAGAGCGAGTGGCATTGTGGGCTCCCTCCGTACGGATGGTCAAGTTCCTCCTGAAAAGGTAGTTAATTAACTAACTGTCATGGAGGTAATACATCAGCATCCTGCTACCTTTGTTGCGAGACAGGAAGCTGGCCCGCGGGCCCTGCTCGTTGGCCCAATGGCCCGACGGGCCCTGCTCATTGGCCCGACGGTAGCCCATTGTTACAGGAGCTTCTCTAAGCCACAAAGTGTGGCAAAGGCAGGCGGCTACATCCGGAGGGGCGTGGCTACGGTTTCGACCTGGGCTCCGGCGAGAAGCAAGCCCTGCAGCTAACCGGAAGCAGACGCGCCGACGATCGTTACGGGAATGTAGGCTAAAATTGGAATCCGAGTCCGAAAAGCGGCGTGCTTGGGGTTTGGATCTTGGACGAAAAAGTATCAAATACGTGGAGCTACTTAGTGTAAGACGCGAAAATAAATTCCAGCATCTTGCAGCCATTCATCTGAATCCTGCAATCGCCCGAGCTATCGAGCATAAATTAGAAAACGCTTGTGCTCGTCCGCATAGAAGAAGAATACCTTGTGAGCATTAATACAATGTCTATTAATACAACACCTTGTGAGCATTGGTCAATCTAGGAAACTATTGTGTGCCCCAGACATTTTTGGCCAACCTAACTTTGGCCAATTCTGACCAAATATTTTGCTATTTGAAATCTGCTACCCATTCTTAAGGCATTGACAGCATGAGTGAGCGATTGCTCTGCAGAGCTTCTTCGAGGTCGGGTAAAAGAGTTCCTCCGGGGTGAGCTAAAAGAGTTCCTCCGAAGTCACCTAAAAGAGTTCCTCCGAGGTCATCTAAAAGAGCTGGTCCGGGGTCAGTTGAAAGAGTTCCTCCAAGGTTAGCTAAAAGAGTTCCTCCGAAGACAGATAAAAGAGCCAGTTCGGCGTCAGTTGAAAGAGCTGGTTCTGGTCCTTTCATCAGAAAGTCACTAATATGAACACTTTGCTTCTTCATCGTGCCACAGCTATATTCTTTTGTTTCTGCACGCTTGAGTGCTTACCTGTGCGAGATTCAGGGCATGTCTCAAACCAGGGGTCACACTAACCGGCGGTTGCTAGTGAGACGGTAGTCCAAGCATTCTAGCTATATGCTTTTGCATGGCTTTTCTAAGCGCGATGCCTTTCCTGTAATTGAGTCTTTGTTGTTGGCTCTCTTGCAACGAGTTATTAAGTGCACTGACAGACTTTGACGAAACGCTTCCATGCTTCTATGCTACTCTTCTCACTGGCAAGTTTAGCTCGCTGGCTACAGAAGGAACCCCCTCGCTCGTTCCTTGTCTTGGCTTTTAATGTGTAATCTATCGATCTTAGTCAGAATCGTAGGTTTTAACTGAAGTAATTCTACCAAATTTCTGCAGGTTCTAGACTGTGGAACATGCTCCCGAAGCCTGGAACTCACTCCCGACTTCCGTCACGAAATCTCCTGACTTGACAACATTTTAAAAGAACTTAAAAACGCACCTATTTATGACAGCATTTAGTGGGTTCACTGTGATTCATCTTTTATGTGTTCATTTGTACTGACACTAGTGCATGCTGCCACTAGCCACACTTGCATGCTGACCGTGTGTATGTCACCCCTAACCGTGTTATTCTTGCTGTTTATCGAGCATGCTACCACTAACCACCCAATCGTGTTTCCTTTCCAGCAATGTAAAGCGCCTAGAAGGATGTTGAGTTCTCTGAGGGCGCTTTATCAAGTGTGTTATTATTATATTTTGTTATCACAATTCGTAGGCAACGACATTTACTCTCCTACTGCCAACTGTCGCACATCTTTTCAAGCCATCCTGAGCTGGTAATTTCATGCTACTCACTATAATAATAATAATGATAATAATAATAATAATACACTAGTTAAAGTATCCTCAGATAACTCAATCTCTCTCTAGGCGCTTTACATTTGCTGCAAAGGAAACATGATCGAATGGTTAGTGGTAGCATGCTCACTAAGCAGCAAGAATAACATGGTTAGGGGTAACATGCAACCTCAACTGCCCTTCTTACTCGGCTATCCTTCTCACTTTCTCTTTGTTGCGTGAAATGGAGTCTAATGGATAACAATTTCGCAGCGAAAGCCGCTTACGCCATGAGTGAGCTATTGAAAACTACATGCGTAACACCTAATTGGCCTTCGCAGTTTTGTGAAGTTACAGACGGAGAGAGAATACACTACATGTAGAGGGAGGATCGTTTGATACTTACGGCGCCGTCGAAAAGTCGTCGCTGGTAAAACCAGCGACGATCGACCTTCTTCCTCTTCCGTCACTCACTTCCAGTCGTTCTGTATTTTTTGTTCTACAAGCCAATTTGCATATTATTATATTTGCGCATTATTTATCAAGCTTATTTGTGTCGTTTCAGGTCCATTGGATGAAGACGTGCTGATTGACTATTTCAAGAATCGCTCACCTTTAAGGACCGCATCTTCAGGACGCTTACAAGTAGTAACCACACCTTCACGTCCAGTCGATCACCCATCGAAGGCTGCAATTACACGTGCCAGCAGTTTGATCTTGCTTCTTTTCTGCTTGAATTGTATAACTCAAGCACATTGGAGCTGGTATTTAATGTATGTTTAGAATATATTATCGTACTCGACACGTAGTCGCAGATCATTCGTTCAGGCTTAAGAATTCGAAGCTTAATTCAGCCCGATTACTAAGGTTTTTCTATAATATTTTCCGAGTCTTTCCTCACTGTCATAATTCTACAGACTTTGAAAATGCTACTACACGAGGATCCACTAGTCTCTAGCTGACAAGCAAAATTGATGCAGTGAGAGTTACTATTGGAAAAAGAACACATTTGCCAGCAGAGCCAATGCATCATGGGTAAGGTGCTGTGCTCTCTCTTCGCTGCACCATGGGTAAAGTGCTCGTTCTTTGCTGATTCTCTACTTTTTTAACTTCATCACAAAGGAAATGTGAGTACACTTGAAGCGATGAAATACGGATTTCATTGCCGCATCTACCAAACATTTTGTAACCATAGCTTTGCAGCATTTCTAAAGTACCTAGAGAGAGAGATTCCTTTGTAAAAATGAAACTCCTCTGGTGATTTGAGGTATAAAATAACAAAAATAATAAAAAATTTGTAGTGAGCTTGAGTGAACTTGAGCACTACTCAGGTGCTTCACGTATGCCGCAGGGCTCGAGCACACGACCTCGGCCAGACCTTGGTCTGGGCAATTATACCAGGTAGCAAACTCAGCCGCGGCAGCTCAGCTAGGCATAAATAAACTGTGCTTCTGCTGATATAGGTCAGACGAAATATAAAACAGTGGGTTGTAGATGCATGTCGGTTTAAAGCCATCGTTGCAGCTTTAGAAATTTAAAAATGTGAACAGACAATACAACAAATTGTGTCAAAGTCATAAAATTTTAATGACCATATTGAGGAGAATCTAAGGGATTGGGTTTTAAATAGTGTGGTAGCAATAGCTCTACAGCATTTCTAATAATAATAGAAATAGCCTTGATAAAGTTCCCTCAGAGAACTCAATCTCTTTCTAGGTACTGTACATTCTCTGCAAAGGAAATGCGATCGAATGGTGAGTTGTATCATGCTTGATAAACAACATGAATATGAAACATTATACGCGAAGTAAACAAGACACTAAAGGCCACAATTTACCATAAGTAGCACAGAGCTTTAAACGTACCTGTACGCGTGCAGAGTAAATTTCACCTAATTCTAAAGCTTAAATATATAGCAAAGTTACAGTCTAAGAGGCCAAACGTTTCGTGTCAGCGTAAAATAATAAAAGATTAGTCTGCGGCAGTGCGCAGATTGCAGCAATTACAAAGAGCGTTGTGTCAGTCCCATCCTCCCGTGTCCTCGCGACGCGCATGCGTATGCTTCTCAAGTGCTGTTGTCAAGGTCATTGTATTTTATTACCGGCTTGCTTTCAAGTCGCTGCGGCCTAAATTAATCAGCCAGTCACTATAGTTAACGAGTTGATTGCAGCAACTCTTGAACGACAAGTTAATTGGGGATCTTAGAATAGATGGTCTTGGTAATTCTGTTTTGTGCTAAAAGCATTATGAAATATATGCATAGAATTCACCTTGTTAGCCACTTCTATTATGCATGTATTATTACATTGTATATAGGAATTATATATATACTGTGCATAAATGTTGTACTTGTGAATCTTAGCAAATTTCTCCAAAAAATACGGAAGACTAAGTGGGTGTGACACCAAAGAACTTATGCAAGCCTAAGAGGCTTTCAGTAAGCAAACGCCTTCACTGCAAAAACCAAGAAATTTGATTTAGTTAAAGTCTGGAGTCGAGAATAAAAATCTACATAGCACTTTAATTTTTGAGTGACGTGGCAGGACGGACGAAACACTGCCAGAGTGCACAGAAGGACAAGTGAAGCTATCATCAGAAAGGAGAAAATTTACACCACCGCCTAGGATCTTATAGCTTCCCAAAAACTATTCGAGTGAAAGCCAATTCATGATTGCTCCTGGAAGCAGTAAGAGTGAGCGATTACAGCGACTGAGACTGAAGACAACGTACTGTGCCCAAGTGGCACGGGAGACTGCAGCCGGATTCCTCTTCCAACCTACCAGACAAGCCTAGGACGACGAATCGCCGAAAACAAAAAGTTTGCAACAGACTCGATCCCGTACATGCTACAGGGTTGCAGAATCGTACAATTCCCGTTTCGACAGTCGAAGATCTCTCAAGAGTGCCCACTAAATGAAAATAATCTAGCCCAAAATTGTGTAACGATAAAAAGAGTATATATGTATATATATATATATATATATATATATATATATATATATATATATATATATATATATATATATATATATATATATATATATATACGCAGGCGTAAGCACACTAAAGGTCAATTCAATGAGACCCAGTCAAGGTTGTGTGGAACGTGTCCCCCTGGATCATAAAGAAGTGTCATGCGGATAAGGTGCTCGACCTTCATGACCGCATCTTAGCATCTTCGCATTTAGCATCTGTTTAAATACAATAACTCGGGGGATGTCTCGAGCACAAAGACGGGCCTGCGTTTTAGGTTTTCGCAGCATAAGAGGTAAGGGCACGGTCTTCAATGGATTTGGCGTCGGTTCGAGGCCCAGCCACGAAACTGAGTCAGAACAGCGGTTTATATGGAGCCTAACCTGATTAGGACGTGGCTTGGAGAGGTAAATTGGAGCAATCAAATGAAGGGAGCTCCATGCCAGTAAAAAAAGGCGTTGAAGTCGATGCCTCAACTGATTTTGGAGCAAGTTCAGATTGGCCAGAAGAGGTGCAATTGCGATCGTACGGCAGACAAGCCTATCTGCATATTTTTACACTAACTGGTAGCACGATTGAATCGGCCGGAAGACCTTCAATTGATGTGAAAATGTCTACAAAGTATGTCAGAAATGCCTGAACCAACTTAGATGTGGTATTCCTGTCTAATCAAGGCCGAATTGCTTCGGTGTTATGGCGTTGAAAGTAGGTAGACTATGCGTTGGAACAGGACCAGCCAAATTGTGTGCAGTAGCTCTCCAGGAGATATACTGGTGGAGGCCATTTTGAGTAATTGGTTTTCCACTTTTCCGTAAAAGAACACTCGGTTCGCTCATAGCCAGTTATGCTGTTTTTATCATCTTCATCAATAAACGCATGACCATGGTTTATTTTGGCCTCGCTCCCAAAGACTAAGCCAGGAGTAGACAAAAAATAATGAGCTCAACTCGTCCACCAACAAGCAGCTGTGTTCCTCAGAGCGATGACCAGGCCTCCAGCCTGATTAAACTGCTGCAACGCGACCTTCATGCCAAACCAATAAAATGCCCAGAGATGGTGGGAAAACTCGGCAGCTGGCTTGTTCCTCGTGAATGTGGCAGCTGTTAATCAACACCGAAATGCTCTGGCTCGCCACTCCCAATTAGGTCCTTTTCCTTCCTCGTTCCGTCATAAGTATCCAAATCCTAATTCCTAATTAGTTTAGGCACCCTCTTCAACTGCCATTGTGACCTAGGTTCTTTTATTGTGCATCAAGCCAACCTCTATTCCTTTGGCGATCCTGCCTTAGGGCGATTCTATATTTCCAGAGCAAGCATTGGTGACAGCATTTAAAGCTCTTCAGCTGCTATACAAACGAGGATTAAAATCAGCTAATAGTTTTTCTACTTTAGTCTGTAAGCCCCCAAATACTGGGAGTCACATTACCGATTGTGTTCATACCAACCCACACTTTGAAAAAGAAGTCCAACCTGTTTCTCATTTGCATTTGCAGCATCGTTGTAAGTTTTTCTTTCCTTGCTTTATTATTTCTTATGCATGCCAACACTTGCTTGCCTATAAGTCGGTTCTGAAATATGAGAAATTCAGTTATGTGAAATCCAAGAAATTCAGTTATGCGTCTCCAGTGCTGAATAATCGTTTCGATACCTCCTAGTTGATTAACTGATACAAATCAAACTTTTAACTAAGAAATTTCACTCAAAAATCCAGCTCTGTCTTGACTCATTCTCATCGCCAAGATATAATATTTAACAAGTTTTCTCCTCCTCTTGCCCTGAGGTTCTCTAAAAGAATAAATAATAAAACCTGTTTTCATATATACCTGTGGTTCCTAATAATAATAGCAATTCACTTGATAAAGCGCCCTCAGCGAACTTAATCTGTCTAGGCGCTTTACATTTGCTGTAAAGTGAAATGCAATTGAAAGGTAAGTAAAATCATGCTTGAAAAAACAAACGAAATGAATAATATGGTTAGGGGTGACATGCACAGGGTCAGCATGCAAATGTGGTTAGTGGCAGCATGCACAGTGTCAGCACGCATAAGCACATGAAGAACGAATCACAGGGACCCACTGAATGCTGTCCTAAATAGGTGTGTTTTTAGGTTCCTTTTAAATGTGGTCAGGTCAGGGGATGTTCTGACGCAGGTCGGGAGAGAGTTCCAGGCTTGAGCATTTGCCGTGGGGATTCAAAACTGTAAAGCACATCCACATTACTTTCCCAATGACATCTACTCGCCAGCCTTCAGCTCTGATGCATTAGTTACAATAATACTATACAGTAATACAGTAAATACAGTAAATTCTATACAGTACTTACAGGTTATTACCTCTATTGTTTGCCATTACCCCTGCCGATTTGAGTGGGTGCATTTATTTTAATTGCATTTACTCATGTGCAAACGCACATACTTTTAAACATATATTAGATGCACAGTATATACGAACATTTGTCCATATGCATATATATATATATATATATATATATATATATATATATATATATATATATATATATATATATATATATATATATATATATATATATATATATATATATATATATATATATATATATATATATATATATATATATATATCCACAGAGTCAGCATTGCTTAGGGTATACAACGACCTACTTAGGAATGCAGACATAGGTAGAGTGTCTCTGCTTGTTTTGCTAGATTTTTCGGCTGCTTTTGATACTATCGATCACAAGGTTCTTCTAGAGTGCCTCTCATCTCGCCTGGGCATCACTGGCACTGCTCTGCAATGGTTCAGGTCCTATCTCAGTGGGAGACTCCAGAGTATTGACGTGAATGGACAAAGATCATCTGAGGTACCTCTGAAATATGGGGTACCTTAGGGCTCCGTGCTAGGTCCGGTTCTTTTCACGGTTTATACTCCTACCCTCTTGCTGATGTGATTGCCAAGCACAATCTAGGCTTTCGCATCTATGCGGATGACACTAAGTTTTACCTTTGCTTTGATCCCTCCCAGCCTTCGAGCACCTCAAATTCTCTCAACTCACTCCTTGCATGTATTGATGACATCCTTACATGGATGGCAGCAAATTTTCTAAACCTAAACGATGATAAAACTAACTTACTTGTTATTCGCAAGCCCAGTGTGATTCAGAACTTGGAAAGGATGACGTTCAAAATTGGCTCTGCCAGCATATCTCCTGTTGAATCAGCTAGAAATCTAGGTGTCATGCTCCAAAGTGACCTCTCGTTAGACGACCACATCAGCTCGACAGTCAAATCTGCACACTTTCAGCTACATAACATTTCTAAAATTCGGGCTAGGTTAGACAAAATATAAAACTGTGGGTTGTAGATGCATGTCGGTTTAAAGCCATCGTACCAGCTATTTATAAATGTGAACAGACAATGCAACGAACTGTGTCAAAGTCATACAACTTTAATGACCATATTGAGGAGAATCTAAGGGCTTGGGTTTTTAAATAGTGTAGTAGCAATAGCATTACGCCATTTTTAATAGTAATAGAAATACAAGTTAGGAGAGAATTTGACGTGCAGAAGTGCTGGAAGGAATCAAAGCAAGCGTACAACTGAGTACCGTCTACATAGAAGTGCAAGCCTAGATTATGCTTGGTAATCACATCGACATTAAGGAGAGTATACACCGTGAAAAGAACGAGACCAAGCACAGACCCGGAGGTACGGCATATTTCAGAGGTTCCTCTGGTGATTTGGCCATCCACACCTTAGCACTCTCCAGTCTCTCACTGCTAATAATAATAATAATAAATTTGGTAAAGCGCCCTCTGAGAATTCAATCTTTTTGTGGGCGCTTTACAATAGCTGCATAGGAAACACGACCGACTGAGCTAGGGAGTAGTTTGGATAGATAAATTAAGAGTAGGACAACGAAAGTAACCTAACATTGAATAACCTTGAACCTTGAAGTTGATACGCTGCTTGATGGGTAGCAAGTGCAACTTGGTGAGAAGCGGTGTGATACGTCAACTAGAACGCTCACGGCAGATCGGTGTGGCTGCATAGTTGTGCACCAATTGTAAGCGCCATTTTTGCACTGGCAATATGCCCCTCCCACGAGTATGGTGATTTACAGAAGTTGCGTCTGGATGTCACAGATGAGTGGAACTACTTCGATTTAGTTCCTCTTTTTTAAAGCTGGCAAACATTTGGCAATGTTATGTAGGTGAGATTAGACAGACTTGACTGGGAAGCTGGGGAGAGGCGTTTCCAGTGAAAGCACTGTAGAACAAGATATCCAGATTCCGAAGCAGGTGCTACAGGAAATTTGCTATCAGAGCCGATTTTTAGGGTTTGGTTTTCTAATTTCTGGGTAACACCGCGTTTGCCCAGAAGTCATAAGTTGATTTCATCGTCATTCAATTTGAGAAATTTCGTTGCAATCCAAGTGCTAATGTCGGCAATAGATGCATAACCGGAATGGAGTGAGTTTGACACTCTGGAAGGCTGGGAGGGGTCAAATCACAAGGCCAAAGCACATCGGCAAGAGGTACAATACAGGTTGGCATTTGTCTAGTTGCAATAAGTTAAAAATCTACGCAAAAAAGTATATCAATGAAAGGTGCTTTAACGTTAGAGATATTCCAAGTAGCGCACGAAACAGCGACATTTCTTTTCCAGGCCTTAAACTGGGTCATTTCTCTCAGAAGTAAATCTGAAGCGCTCACTGAGAGCTACGTCGCTCATTGCAGAACTGGCTGACCTCTAACCCAGAACCGCTGCTCGGAAAAGTCGTGTTTGACAGTGAGCACGTGAGGTCGTTGTTAGGATGCGCTGACGGCATATCGCTCTCCGCACTAGCACTTGCGTATCGCCGTCACCCGAAGTGATGACTGGCGTAGTCAGCGCTTCCCTCGGAGCAGCTGACTGACACGGTCAGCTGGAAAGCTGCCTGAGTGAGCAAGACCGACCGTTCTGATCGTGCTGCTGCTGACTTTGAAGAGGAGCGGGCATGTTAAAATAGAAACGCCTGGTAATTCTTACTAGTTAGCTACTATACTAATGAGTTGCATAAATTTAATGACGGTCAGCATGGAATCCGTACCTGGAAATCGATACTGATTCCCTATCCGGCGCCAAACACAAAAATTTCTAAACATGAGATTCATGTTCATCTTAAAAGAAAAATTTCGAATATAGTTTAAGCACATTTTTAATTTTTTTTACCTTTGCAGATTGTGCTCTATTGACCAAGAACTCAACTCGTGATAATCAGTGGGGTGGGCTTACCAGCTAGGTCAGCATACACTCAGGCACGCCTTCTCTAGAAAACTTCAAGTTTTCCCGTTTTAACGTTGAAATTTCCAAAGATTTCTCTCGGCGGGGAGAAGTGAATGTCGTTATGACGAAACGTCTCTCTCTCTCTCTCTCTCTCTCTCTCTCTCTCTCTCTCTCTCTCTCTCTCTCTCTCTCTCTCTCTCTCTCTCTCTCTCTCTCTCTCTCTCTCTCTCCGGTCAGATGCATCCTGGCAGATCCTGCTCCTAGCCGTAAACCTGGCGTACGTCTCTATTAGCGACACTCCGAGTGGCAATCAACGGCGAGCAGAGACCAATAAACTCTTCGCTGTATTCTCCGATTCCTTCCGATTCCTTCACGGGATTGAACCTTCAATCCCGTGATTCACACGTTCATGCTGTACCCTTGTTCTTCTCAGGTATGCGCGCCCGTAAAAGTAGTAGCGGGAAAAGAAAAGCAAACTCGCGACTCGTAAAGCCGCCCTGGAGGTTCTCCCCTCCGCTCCTCGCGTGTGCAACCGCCGTAGCGGAGAAGCTAGCTTAGCTTGGGAAGCCAGCGGCTGTCGGCGGCGTACGACGGACGCTGGGCAGCAGCCTATGCACAACCGCTAGCGTCGCACTCCTCACGTTCCCACCGTTCCAGTGGAGTTCACTGACGCTACTCGCTAGTCTCGCTATGTGCCCTCGATTTCGTGACGACTGGCATAGTCAGCGCTTCCCTTAACTAAAGGCAAGGTCTTCAAAAGGATTTGAGATGAAGAGGCCAAAAAGTAAGTGACAGAAGCAGGTCAGTGAGAAGCGAACCGTGCCTTTAGCTCATATGCTCCCAAAGCCTGGAACTAACTCCCGACTTTTGTCAAGACATGCCCTGACTTGACCACAATTAAAAGAAATTAAAACGCACCTATTTATGACAGCATTTAGTGGGTTCCTGTATTTCGTCCTTTATGTGCTTATCCGTGCTGACACTGTGCATGCTGCCCCTAACCACACTTGCATGCTGACTCTGTGCATGTCACCCTAACCATGTTATTCTTGTTGCTTATTGAGCATGCTACTACTAACCATTTGATCGTGCTTACTTTGCAGCAAATGTAAAGCGCCTAGAAAGAGGTTAAGTTCTCTGAGTGTGCTTTATCTAGTGTGTTATTATTACTGTTAACGTCGTTCGGGGTGCTGTCAAACTGTTCTTGAGGCTTTTTAGTGAGCTTCTCTCGTTAACGGTGGCGTAAGGGCGAACAGTTGGAGACAGGGAGCCAGGCGAGCCTTTAGGGTTCAAGGTCACTCATTTGTGGGCGCCTCCATTCAATTCTCCGCCTGACTGATTTGAAGTCCCTTCGAGCCTCTCTTGTGCCTCTCACTCCTTCGACTCGGCTGAAATGTTGTGCCTGAAGCCAGCCTCACCCGGCTCTGGACGACACTGTGAGACTAATTGACCTGGAACTTACAGCTGACTGACCTCGCGAGACTTACGCTGAAGTAACGAAATGTAAAGCGAAGCTGAAGAACCGCCCATTCCCGGTCTCAGTCCTAAAGAGGCCATGGAGGGAAAATCAGGCTTAGCGAAGTCCAGGCTTAGCGAGTTCTGTTCCTCCAGCGGGCAACTCTTCAAGTCGGAGCGACGGCTTCTCAGCCGCTCAATGAGTCGATGAGCTCATCAGATCCGCTAACGATAGCTTTACTTTTCTCACAATACTTGTCTCGATGTGCTTATTCACGCTGCTATTGCCTTTATCGCTAATCAGTGAGCATTTCCATTTTCCGCCTAAGCAAAGAGCAAATAAAAACACTGAAGTAACGATGTAGCGTTACTTCAGTTGTCATATATATATATATGTCATATATATATATATGTCATATATATATATATATATATATATATATATATATATATATATATATATATATATATATATATATATATATATATAGCTTACTTCAGTTGTGTCATTGCTTCGAGTTTTCCTTCGGGGCTGAATATTGCTACGATAACGCCAAAGAGCCAGCCGAAAATCAGCCAGCAACGACGACGAGGTAGATGGGTGAGCGATTCATGAAGCCAACCAACCAAAGTCAAGGTCTCTAGCAGCCTTCGAGCGTCCCGTCGGAGCTACTGCCGGACCTTCACTGTCGGCTAGGCGAATCAGACTCTGGTGCTGCGTGCACAGGACGTGACACGATCTGCGACCAATCAAGAGTAAAACAGCAAGACTCAGCTAAGATATCAGCACTCCGAGCACATCACCTACTCTATCTGTATATATATATATATATATATATATATATATATATATATATATATATATATTGAAGCATTCCGTTGTTAAAGAAGTTTATTGGGCACAAAATTGCAATGAAATCCAACAAATTTAGTAGCGTGTTGCGCCTCCACTATGTTTTTAGAACGTCGAGGAGCCTTGTGGGCATTGACCTTGTGGGCATTGACCCCGACAATTTCTCGAGTACGCCAAGTGTAATTTCGCGCCATTCTTTCTGCAGAAGTTCATATAATTGATTATGATCTCGTGGAAGGATGACCTTTTCGCACATTTTTTTGGGTCCAATTCCTGCCACAAATGTTCAATGCCGTTCAAATCTGACTCGGATTGAGCCATTCAAAAATCCGGAAGTGATCGCAGCCTTGATTCATAGCGTTATCAAAAAAGTCCTCCATTTTGCCTGAGCCGTGTTGCGGGTGATTGTCGATGTTGCCAAATAAAGTCCAAACCGCGTATGCTTCGAGCTGAAGCCATAGGTCTGACTGATGGGCAGCTGCTGTCCATGCATGCAGTTCTTTCGACTTCGTTTCCCCCCTCTTTTTGCCGAAAACGCTGCCTTATCCACTCCTTCTACTCCCGAAGCCTATTAGCCCCTCCGACCAGCCGCCTCCGTAGATGGACTACGGGACACAGCGGTCGGCGAGCGGACGGCAGACCGAAGCGGATCTTAAAGGTAAAAAGTGCGCGCCTTTAGCATCCCAGATTATGTGGAGACTTGCGCCGGCACATGCGAAACGGCTGGATAGAGATCAACTTCTCTTTGGGCTCTGTAAAAATGAATGATTATATTACACTTTTATCTTCGGAGAAGAGCATTTTTCTATATCCCCCTCCCCTAACCCAAGGGCAATCATATCGTAAAGGTTCAAAAGAGTTTCGTTCAGGCAGCAAATATTTGGCACTGCCATGTCGGCAACGCTATCTCCCCCTACCCCAATTATGACATCACAGCTCCGATACTTGGCAATTCGATGCGAGCGAGCGCACAATCGAGTTCTGCAGGTCGGCTCGGCTCGGCTCGGCCGGCAGTCGTTGCTTCCACTCTCCGCTCGGCTGACTCTGCCTAGCTGGGCTCCGTACCGAAGCCTCACTGCCTCACCTCACGACCGACAAGAGACTCGGGGCTAAGCTGAGGATGCCTGCCGCAGCACCCGCCGTCCTCGGCGCGTGCCTCGGCCTCGTGGCCCTCCTATCGTCTGCTGCCGGCGATTTCAACCTCAACGTCGTCCACACGAACGACGTGCACGCTCGCTACCAGCAAGCGAACGCTTACGGCGGCACTTGCACAACAGCCGACGCTGCCAAGAACGCGTGCTTCGCAGGCGTCGCTCGCAGGTAGGAGCGCCCGCCGCCGCCGCACCGTCGCCACCGAGAGCGGCAGCTTCGCGTCGGTCGCTCAGCGAGCGCCCTCGAGTGCTCCTCGAAGCTCTGCAGAACTTCGCAGGGCGCCGCCGCCGTCACCAGCTGCCGGATCAGCGTTGCAGCGCTGCTCGGCGTGAGGTGTGGGACTGACTGAGAACGGCCCTGAACGCGAGGGTATGCGAGGTAGTAAGTAATGTGTGGCTCTGCCTCGCTCACGCAGCGGCGCTCACGCAGCGGAGCACATTGACGGGAGGGGGAGGCTGACTGGCAGGAGGTAGCCGGCTTGTGGCGGGCGTTAGCGGTAACGAATTGACGACGCTCGCGAATCGAATGCATGGCAGAAGCAGCAGGAGGAAAGACGTGCGACTTCCCAGGTTCGCAGCTTCTGTAAGCTGGATGTAAGTCGCTTAGCAACCGTCTGCTGTCAGCTATCGCGCTTGTGCTGGGCCCGAGGGGCGGGATAGGAGTGAGACGGCTCTGCCCCAGGAAGGGCAGAAGCGTACGAAATCCTTTAAAACAGCGGCTTGCAAGCCCTGTTGCCAAAGACAGACCCGCATACTCGGCTGCCTTACTTGCAAGGCAACGCGATCCTTGCCCTCGGCTGAAAGTGGTAAGGTGAAGGAGAACTGTCTAAAGCCGACTTTGTGTGCAGCTGGTGCGTGTGGATATAAATTGGCTGAGCGCACGTGCCGGTGCGCCAAGGACAAGCGGCACGTCGAAGTCGTACGTGTACTAGGCTGTCAGAGCGAGAGGCGAGGCGAAGCCGTGGAGCTTAGCGAATGAACTCACGTGGCTCGCGAGTTCGCAGGCGTTGCTGGCACTTGCACGTGACAGGACGGTAGCTCTGATGTAGAAGGCGAGAGAGAGAGCGCGCAGGCAGCACAGCTCGCGGCGCCCAGTCAGCGTCCGCACGGGGCCGCGGATTGGCATGCAGTAAGCGGCGATGGGAGCCGGCGGTGGTCACGTGACCCTCGCAGTCTTGGCAGCTAGCCTAACCGGGCCAGCGGGACAGGTCGGGTGCAGGTCGATGCTACCGACGCTCGCGCGCAGGCGCTGTTAGTTGAGAAATGGGTCAACGGCAGTCGGCGTGCAGCGCGCGACGGGACGGCGCAGCGCCTAGAGAGAGACGACTTTTCCTAGGGCGCTACAAAAATGGCCGGTTATCATTATTACTATCCAGCTTAGGCCGACAGCTGGCGTTTGCAGACTCATAAGACCGGCGAAAATCCGGTTCGCGTGGCCGTACTTTGTGCAGAAGTCTGCCGGGGCGTGACTGGTCATGCGACTAGCCTCGAGGCGCTAGACGCTCCGGCAGCAGTGGGCAGCGGCTACTCCCGCGAAGGCGTGGCTCTGGCATGGCCACACTTACACGGCATGGCGTGGTGGCGTGAATGTGCCTCATTCTCGCGGTATTTATTCTCGCGGTAACTCCAGGCGCGATTGTTGCTGGCTATCGAGGACCGCTGCTCGATTGGACCCCTTTTGCAATGGCTGACATGCGCACTATCTGCCACAGCCACATGGCTGAGTGCTTGGCCGTTTGTAAGTGCGTACATACGTTTATACCAGAGTTTTCGCAGCGGAACAGCAGCCTGCTGGTTGAGCAGGCATCTGTCTGAGCCGGCATCAATCCGTTCATTAAAATCTATCTGAGGCGACATCTACTTCATTAAGAGCTTGAAAAACCTAACACTCGGCTTTGTGCTTGGCAGGCATATAGTGCTCCACGTCTCAGTCATGGGACTCGGGCAGAGCTGCTTGCCTGCTGCCTTAGTTAGCTCCTGTCTGTCCGGCCACAACGTTCCGTACGATCACGAAACATGGGACCTTTTATGTCAACCCAGCAATCGGTATGTCACGAAACAAAGAATATTTAAGATAAATATCAAATTGACGAGGACCTACGAGGAAGCAGCTAGCATAGACATAAGTAGCCATGACAGAAAGCTGAGAAGTAGGTGACAGTATTGGCGGCAGGAGAACAAAAGACAGCATCATTATGTACGCGTAAGTATCGTAAAAGTAATCACTTTTACTGAGAGTCTGGCATTCGACGTGTGAAAGTTTATTGGGCGGCTTATTGGCTAAGTGCCATCTAATTGTCACGAAAGGAGTTTGGGATGTGAATAGCTTGATGCTGCAGTTGTAGATATGTAGAAGAACCTGACGCGGAAGCTGATTGTAGCTGACCTTGTAGATTTTAATAGAGACTGGATTGTCTAAGCGCGTTTATTTAATTTCGCTATTACATGTTCGCCTCAGGCCAAGCAATTACGACTGAGCGTGTTTAGCTCTTAATAAAGTTGGATATGTTGAGAATTGTTGAAAGTACTTCCGTACTACGTACGAGCTCTCCCCAGTGGATCTGAAAGATTTTTAGCAGAGTTTTTTCTCGCAAGCCTCGTTATCGCTACAGTAGAGCCTCGTTACCACTACAGCCCAATGCTTCCTTTCGTTAGCGCCGGAGCCCGATGCTGTATTCTTATGTCTTCGTTACCATCGCATTTGTACAAACTGACTGCTGCATTACGCACTTTGTGTTAATTGCTGTCTGTCTCCCTTATTTGTAAGTTCCTGCCTCCCTCATCTCTTTTCCTCTGCCATCGAATTTTCGCAGCAACCATTTTCGAAAAAGCTGAGGTTGTGACTCTATAGAGCTATTTTAACCCAGTTAGGAGCAAACGGAAAGTACTTGCGCCAGTGAGTTCATACAGCTTCGATGACGCGAACCCAGTAGTGCATGAGAGCTTGAACAAGGGTCTCAACATTCAACCATGTCGAACCCAGGTGCTCTTGCTTTGTGCAAGCTGCAAAGCCAGAGCAAGGCAATTGCACCTGTAAGACCTACGTCATCAACCCCTGAAGAATTTCTAAGTAAATTGTATATATAAAACCTCGCCACAGAGAAACTCAGGAATGCATAAATAGATTGCGTAATATTAGACCTGCGGCGCATAACAACGCAGGAATTTCGTAGCAAATAGTGCGCGTTTCGAAGACTGCACTTGCCTGGCTAAGCAGCCAGGGCGGAGAAACAGGAAGCTCACTTTCAGTGACTTTGGGTCGCGCCTAATAAATGTTAAGGTTTAGTTTGTTATCTAAAAGTAGCCTGGCTAGAGGGCCTGCTTTATGGCTGTACTTACAGGCTGTATATTGAATTGACTCTTCGCCGGGCCTGCATAGGCCGACTCGGGGCCGCGAAGCCCGGCCGATAAAATTGCTCGTGGACTTGCGTTCACCAGTGACGCCAGTGTCACGAAGAGTCAATGGGTTGTGAGACTCCGGCGAGCAGTTGAAAATCGAGACCGAGAAACTCGGGAACGCGCACTCTGTCGGCAGCGAACGAGGCCCGGGTTCTAAAGAGAGCATCCTGACGCTGACGGTTCAAAGGTCGACGTTTATCTGCATAGATTAGATGGCTGTCCCAGGAGTAGCCGCTGACTGTCAACGTGGGCTTCTGCTACTTGTCTGGGGCAGGTGTTGCATTAATCAGCACTTGGGGCAGACAAACGGAGGCCAGCAGTCGGCCTTGACCGTCGGTCGCGTACGTTAGTGGCTGCACTTGCCGGTCTCCTGCGTCCGTGCCTCTACATTGGCCTTGGCCTTGACCCAGGACCGGTGCGACGGCATTGCCGTGGCTCTAAATGATATCCGATATTGAGCGATCGTTTTGAGTGGCGTAGCAAGAGAGACGAGACCACCTTAATCCAAATTGTAAATAAGCGCATCACTCAAAGCATACGGGCCACTCTGATGGCATAGCGAAACTAGTGTAGGGCGAACGCTAGCAGAGCAGATCTCTTAACGTATCAAGCGAGCGTTGGTACTTTTAAAATCAGTCGACCATACAAGTGGAGACCACTGACCCGCAAGGCCCGCCGAGGCTTGGCTCCTCCAGACTGAGCTGAACTGCTACACCAGTTTCGGCCTCCTCGTGCCCTCAGGCCCTGTATTGACACTAAATAAGCTGTTCTATTCATCCGCATAAAGACCGTTGGCTACAGGAGCTTTTGCTCTGCAGGTCCTTGACTAGGGTACTCACTTCCACTATTCTTAAGCAACGACAAGTACTCTTCTGCTGCCGACTGTGGCACATCTTTTCCAGCGGTCCTGAGCTGCTACTCCCATGTTACTCACTACCTCAACTGCTCTCCTGACTACGATATTCTTCTCAGTTTCCCTTTTTTGCGTGAGATTAAGTCTGTTGGAGACCAAATGCATACTGGAAGCCGCTGGGTGGCTTATTAAAGAGGCTCGCGGCTGCAGTTATATGACTATGTGAGGATCTCGTGCCTTCCTTCGGTCTATTTATGTATCTCCATCTGTAGCTCTACAAAGCCACAAAGACTATGCAGATGTTACACGGGAGAGTTTTGTATAGAGCACTCACAGCCTAATGTAATGTAATGTATCTCCGTCTGTACCTCCACAAAGCTATAGAGACTATGTGGGTGTAACGCACGTGAGTTTTGTATAGAGTTTTGTATAGCGAACTCACAGCCTAAGCGGCTTTCAGTACGCATTCGCTAGCCAACAGACTTCATCTCCCGCGCGAGATGAATTCTATTGGCCACCGAATGCGTACTTGCTGCAAAAAATGTCAGTTATGGCGAATGTCAAGTTATCCTCTGCCTGGCGCTCTTTAAAAGGATTTTCAACGCAGCGGCTTGGTTGAAGGCTTTGTAAGCAAATCTCTTTTCACCAATGGGCAGTGTCACTTTGTGCTTTAAAGTTGCGTTTACGTTCTTGCATAAGCATGACTGTTCGTTTCTTATTCAGTTTGCAACATACTTGCTTAGCCTTAGGATGAGATGACTAAGAAATTCTGTTTCACCTTCTTGTCGACATAAGTGCGATCCTGTTAATGAAAGTCGTTAAACTCGGTGGAAATATACGTGTAGTGCTATGATTTGCTGCTACGGCTATTATCTAGGAGAGGAGTTTGTGTGCTTCAATGCTGCCACATCTGGATCTGGGCAGACGCCATGGCTGTTCTGCAATCTAGTTTCGCTTTATTAATTAGGTATTTTTATTGCTGCCCCACATTTTGCAGTAAGACTGTAGAGTTGCCTCCGCCAGGTTGCCAAGGTCGAGGTCAGGTTGCCGCGTGGGAAAGACCTCAGCCTCAAACATCTGCGTCTGCTCATTAAATTAACTTCTGAAATAGAGAAAGAAACCCGCCGAGCATTGCCAGCTGGAAAAGATTGTTCTAACTGGTTTTCCATAACCTTTCGGTGGAGATCATTACTTAGCGGAAGTACGGACCCTTGGGCTTTAGGCCTTAAGTCCTTGCTTGGCTCTGCTTGGACTTCGCAAGCCTTCGCGATGGCTCACTGGGCGACTGGCAGTTGCTTTGCAGCAGCTGCCCCTCTGAGGCCCCCCTCTGAGGCCCCCTTCTGAGGCCCCCCTCTGAGGCCCCCCTCTGAGGCCCCCCTCTGAGGCCCCCCTCTGAGGCCCCCCTCTGAGGCCCCCCTCTGAGGCCCCCCTCTGAGGCCCCCCTCTGAGGCCCCCCTCTGAGGCCCCCCTCTGAGGCCCCCCTCTGAGGCCCCCCTCTGAGGTCCCTCCTCTGAGGTCCCTCCTCTGAGGCCCCCCCTCTGAGGTCCCTCTGAGGTCGATGCTTTGAATTCTGCGCCGCCGCGATCCTGGGAGATCGCTTAGCTTGGGAGCCACCGAAAGCGGCCGTGATGGACGTAAAGGTTCTACTGTCACTATCCAAGAGAGGCTGCTAAATCAGCTAGTTTTCCTTTGGTTCACTGGCATTGCACGGTGGTAAGGATGGTTTTAACTCTGAAGGTCTCAGAGCGTGACAGACATCTCGAGTAAGTGGTAACGAGTAAGAATATAACATCGGCATAGCCCACTAAGAGAATTGCATTCGTTTAATGAACTGAGGGTATGCCAGAAAGAAAGCATGTCCATTAGTTGGCTGTATTACGCGCATGATGTTAGCTTATGGACGCACGCAAAGGACAATTAATACTGACGGAGCAGATGCTTTGAGGAAGGGGGAGGTGAGCTGCTTCTTTTTAAATACGGTCGAGTCGAGTGGGGCCTCGACGAGTCAGGCGGAAGTACGGAGAGGGGCACACGTAGCAAAGCGCCATGGCCGCTTTTTGTTTACGCAAGCACACTTTGAACTTCGACACGTGGGAGTACTCAGGTCGTCCTCTATCCCGACTTCTCCCGTCCTTTAAGAATGAACCTCTATCCCGGCATTTACCCCGCCGTTTGACCTCGGATTCTCGCAATTTCGATTCGCTAGCTCGTCTCATTCTACTGAAACAAGATGTCGAGGCGGTCGCGCACAAGCCTGGAGTCATCCGAAAGCTGGAAAACCTCTCACTCATTAGTTGTTCAGTTAGCATTGTCCCGTGACATCGGCCCGGTAAACGAGGTATGAAATTCCAAGATATTTGTTCACTTAATGAACACATACTATGCAGTCAAGTCGAGGCTAAGGAACATCCCTAAAATCTGTGCCCGCCTAGCTAACGGCAGCAAGCCTCTGGGTCTTGGCCCAGGGGCTAGGTGCTTACTCTTCATGACCCTGGTAGTGGGTTAGCGGTAAAGTATTGCAGTAGGCGATCCTTTAATGCCAACTGCAAGTGATGATGATAACCGTTTCGGCGTTTCTGCCTCTATATAGATTAGACTGCTTAATCAGCGAACGACAGCCAAACAAAGTGGCGCTTTGGTGACATTGCATCTAGATTATTGCAATTCCCTTTATTCGTGACTTCCGGCACGTGCCTCTAATCATTTGCTAAAGAGGTGGAACGGAGGTTTTCAGCTTGCCTCGTCTGACGTCATTGCCATAGCTGCCGCACATCCCCTTTTTATCTGAGGCGGACCGCACAGACCTCTATCAAGCATCGAATAGATAATCCCTATCCTCGGTGTAACTTACAGGTCGCTGTCCTTGCTTGAGCCAACCTACCAATCTCGCCTC